>NTHP01000021.1:2394433-2461322 GCA_003416845.1 Oplegnathus fasciatus
TGCATTCATCTTTTTTTATGGCATGAAGAGACTAAAAACTAAAACTAACAGTCACAGAGACAGTGAATACTGTCTATGAGATTAAATGATATATAAGCACCGTGCCGCATTCAGCTTTAGCTATTATTTAAATAAGAAGGAATTAAAGTGTGTGCATACATAGTTTGAGTCTTGGTGCTTTCCAGAGTTTGAAGCAGCCTTAGTTAATGGGAAGAAAAGTCTGTTAATTAAGACCCCTTTATGAAAACGCAATGAATATTAATAGAGAAGAGAAGCCATTTAAATCCGTGTTACCCCGAGTTTCCTTGCCGACACTCCCATAGTAAATTGCACCCGTTCATTATGTTATTTTCCCTATCAGGCGTTTCACTTGGGGAATCTCGACACATTGTTGTGGTGTTACGGGAAAGAATGAAAATAGATTGTCGCTTAATTAATCAGAGACCACTTAATTACTTGACTTTACGGGCTTCCAACGAAACCTGGTAAACACAAGGGAAACATCAAAATCTACTCACTTGCAGCTCTGTTAATGGAAGAATTATACCATAATCTCACTCATCACGGCGGAGTCAACATATATCAAGGTTTCTAAGACCTCTGTGAGTCGGTTTAGTAGCTTCGGGCATAAATTAAAGAATTGTTTGCTAAAAAATTAAGAACTAAGAAAATAGAAACTTTTGAAGTATAGCCAACTACGGCACTACAATACCCACAATGTCTGAAAGAAAATACAGTCACAGATACTAGGTTGCCACAGTGTTCCAGTTATACTCCAGTTTCTTTCCTTACCTCCTTTCATGTTAACGATTTCTGAAAGTGTATTTTCTAAATCACCCAGCACATTTTGATGAGTTTTACCTTGATAATTCTATACAAATCACATCCGTGGTAGGGCCAGCCATTTTGTGTGTGTGCATATGTATGTGTGTTTAGTCGGCTGGTTTTCATTTCCTCTACATTAAGAAAAGCATGAACTTCAGCCATGTCAAGAAAAATCTAAGAGAATAGTACTAAATTATGTTCAGCAAAGAAGGCTCTACACATAAAACGCTCATCTTAATGTTTTTATGCCCATCCAATGCCGCTCATGTTCCTCACACCTCTAAACAAACTGACAAAGTAGGAAGTGCGTCAGAAAAAAACCCCACCCACCCATCACTTGTCGGGACACTGACAGCACGTACACCCACTTAGTCTGTGTGTCTGCTTGTCTGGCAGTGTGTCACATTCCTGAGTGCGCCCTAAGGTGAGATAGGGAAGATGAGATGGACACACGAGTATGGAAGCGTTGAAAGACAGGACAGGAGGTTAGTGAATGGGAAACATTATCAAACTGAGATATGAAACTCATTCATAGTCATACCAGCTGCTGGGACATTAGTAGCTACATGTCACGGCCTAACATAGGTGCCCCAGCGCCCAAAATGTTATGCTTAGAAGTGTTTTCGTACTCAGCTTGATGATGGAAATGATGGGTATAATGACGACGAGTGGCAGCGATGATAATGTAGACAAAGGTGATGAGTTTTGCCAATATAATGATCACCGGGGCACTACAGTGATGAAACATGCCATTGCACTTCATTGTAACTAAAAGAGCAGATGATTGATCCCTACAACAGATAAGTGAAGTGTCTCTCTATTCATAGTAACACTTTGATTACATTAACAAAGAACAGATGCAGAGATATCTTCGAGGTTTAAATGTTGCTGTGGTGAAATGAAAAGAATGTAACAGTGGAGCAAGGGTTTGTTGTGACATGTAATCATTGGAGATGTTCAGATGAACAACAGTGTAGCATCTGCCAGAGACATCACACAACACACCATTACCACCACCGTCAACTCTGAGTGCAGAATTCTGGGAAAACAAAGAGGCCGGATTCTGGCATATTCACCACATTTGCATTTGTTCACATGCGCACGCTAAATGCTGGGAGTGTGAGTATGTACGTGTGTGTGTTTGGTAGAGGTACTTGCCTCCTCCTCTGTATTTCCATCAAATAAACCAGAGGACAGACAGTGTGCCGTCATCACGCATCAGTATTAGCTGATAAAGGGACTCGGGGCCCCTCTGCCATGTATCATTAATGAGTTAACGCATGCTGCGCCACTGCTGCAGCTGTAAGCCAGCAGCCCCGGCAGGGTGTGTGGGTGGAGGGTGCAGGGGGGGGAGTTATAACACCTGCCTCGTAACTCGCCTGGGCTCTGTCTTGGCTCTGTTCCACGCTGGGGTCAGCTTGTCTGCTAATCTGCTAATATGGTGGATATAATTGCGATTGAATGGTCGGCGGCGTCGTGTGTCCAGGGGAAGCAGTTGTTCTTCCCCACTGCCAATGTTGTGATACCCAATCAGAGGTAATCAGCACCATCGAACCGATCAGCCTAATGGAATCGGATGGGTTTTAATTCACACACCTGGCTGTTGTGTGCGTGCGTGTGTGTTCCTGCCTGGCAAGTATGTGCGTGTATTTAAATGTTTGTGCACCTGTTGTTGTGCACATACAGTATATAACGGGTGGATTTGCATTAATATATGGTATATGTGTGTGTGTGTGTTTCTGTTTCTATACTGTGTGAGCTTCTGCGTTTGTGCGTGAATGCACAGACACTATGCATGTGTGCATGCATCTGTTTGAATGTGAATTCATGTGTGTTTGTATATACAGATTTTTATCTTTGTGTGCATCAGCATATGTGCCTGCGTGTGTGTGCTTGCATGTTAACTTATGTGCATCTTTGTATGTCTTTCCGTATTGTTTCTGTATGTCTGTCTCAGCTGCCTTGAACATAAAGTATGGTTTCAGTTTTCAGGAGCTTGTCTGTATGTTTCAAATTAGATGTGTAAAAGCCCATATATGTCATACAGTACATGTCTGAGTGTGTACAGTACTTCTTTGTCAGTTTATGTGTGTACCTTCTTGTGAAGGTGCTTGTCTGCCTGTGTCTGCTTGCTTGTGTGTGTGCATATGTGCCCCTCTGTGTGTCTGAGCCAACACCATGAATCAGTAGAGTTGGCCACAGCAGAGACGAGCAAAGCAGGATTAAGAGCATCCTCACTCTGGCTAGACGGGAGCCTCAGTTGCTCTTGGGAGACACGGCAACAGAGAGAGAAGAGAAAAGAGAACAAACCCTCCTCCTCCTTCTTCTGCTCCTGTCATCTCCTCTCTATCGCAGTGTTGCGCCCTCCAGCTCTCCCTGCTTCTTCTTCTTCTTCTTCTCTTCGCTGCATCTCTCTCTCTCCCTTTCTTCTCTCTTTCTTCCACTGTCCTGTCTTATGCTGCCCTCCCTCCCCTCTATCTCTCAACAGTAGCTGCTCCTTATTTTCTCTCTTCTCTCTCCCTCGGTCTCTGCACCACAGCGAGGAGTTGCTGGCACAGGGGGATGGCAGACGGCCCTTTGTGAAGTTCAAGGCAGTTTCGAGATTTCAGCGGGTTCCAGGAGGTTCATTAAGAAAGCCTTTTCCATGAAAAGAACTGTCCATCTCTGAGGAGAGGGAACTGGACCAACTGCACACTCGGGTCTAATATCAATACTGAAATTTGTGTCTTAAAGTTAACAATGTAACATACATACAATGATTTAGTAATTCCTCATTACTTTATTCCTCTTATTTTCAAGATGAAACAGTGCTAAAACAATGAAACCCATAACAATTATAGTCTTTTGTAGGCTGGCAGCCTCTTAACGGAGAATGCTATTAATTTTAAAACTTCATACCTAACAGTTTTATTGTGCCTATAAGCATGTGCTGCTCCTTCCTCAAGCAGAAAACTGAATTTCTTTTGAATTTGTGATGTGAAATCTGCTCTGTGGACAGTTTTTAGGAAACCGACTTTTCTGAATAAGAGGATTTTTTGGTCACGTGAAGCTTAAATTCTCATGAACACTCGTTAGCAATGGAACTAAACTTAGCATCTCATGCACTAAGTCACTGTCCGGTTCATTAGCAGTCAATGGAGCAGTGCCTGATCAGTGTCATATCACAAATTCCAGGATGTATGATTTGTGACTGGAAGGAAGACCGTTGAAATTTCACAGACTAACTTTTCTGGCACATGCAACTAAAATGAATTATTAAAATGGATGATGTTCCTATGGGAGGGTTTAAGAGCAGGTTGAGTAAAATCATATGCTCACATTCGGCAAGAGGCAACACTGGTTAGCCTTTATTTAATAGTAACAGGCCAATATCAAAATATCAGACCAACATATCAGTCTACCTCCCACATACTCTTGCAAACAGTCAGATGAATGCACACCATAACACACAGACAGGGGTCTGCATTCTTAAAAGCAGCAAACAAGATAAAAGAATGGAAAAAAGCCAGGTCCAAACATTGCCAGGAATTCACAGACTTGCACACAAATTTCATATATTTACACAATCACAGCAATCACTCGCTTTATTCACACACTTGTCAGATGACATGAGTATCTCCAGATGTGTACAGCACTGGCAAATATTCGCATATGTTAAACAAGCGCCCACTCTCTTTGAAGTCTTGTTAAACAGGCTCCCACACTTCACAACAGACACTTTGTCACACTCGAGCGTCAGCTCGAGTATTTGGTCATGCAACATGAACACATGTATACAAACACAGGAACACTCACGTAAGTACAAAGTTATGTTAACACTCTTCAGATACATGGATCAGATTTCTAAAGTAGACTTTCATGGGAGTCAAAGGCCTTCAGTATTTGGCTATGTTTGCTACCAGGTTCACTGTATCTGAAAGGCAAGCAGGCAAAGAAAGAAAGAAAAGTACTCTTTGCTACCAGTAGCAGTGTCTACCCTCTTTTATGTGTTCATATTTTCTCTTCTGACTAACTAGGAGATTGTCTTATGGTCTCGGTTTGAGTTTCACCCAGCCTGCTTTTTTCAGAAACTCTCCCCGATCACTGCGGACATTCGATCACACTCCTGTCTTTCCGTCTGTGTCTTGGTGTGTCCATCTGTCTCGGTTTCAGCCTTATATTCTTTTACCAGATTCCATATGGCAGCGACAGTGGTAACACAAGATGTTTTTGCCCATGAGGGTGACACTGTAATTTATGCGGATAATGCATGACGACCTCAGAGCCACGGCGACTTGCAGCATTTGATTAACTACCCAGCCCACTGTTTGGATTCACAGCAGTAGCAAAGGGGAAATTTCACTGTAAACCAGTCCAGTTTTACTCCCAGGGGTTCTTTATTGCCATTTTACTTGAAATGAAGTAAAAACAGAGTTACAGTTTGCATGCTGAGCTTTTTCAAAAGTAAAACCCTAGTAGAAAAAAATGCACTCACCCTGGCTGTAAAACTGTGCATTTATTTAGCAAGGAGGGCTTATAGCATTGCTCCTGATGGCCCCAGTGGATGTTGGTGATTGTTTTGAATAGCCAATATATCAGAGGCAATTGCCCTGTAATGTAATTGGCTGATAATGGCATCATGACATCATATGCAGCCCTCCTCTGGGCAGGACCGAGAATCAGGTTTATTGTGCATGGAGTACTGCACAGGGACTGAGGGTAAATGGAATTAAGTCTGTACTGGTAACAATTTCAGTAAAATGAATCCACTCAACTTATTGTAAGCCTCAGCATTTCTATTAATGAAAGAAAAACACCCCCTCTAAGACTTTCACTTTGCATCTATATAATGGGATTTTTCACATTATGTCTCTTGATTAAATTTACGGAAGGACATTTCCTTGTAATATAATTCTTAATCATCACAAGACTTTGTCCTTTCAGTAGGTGCTTTTTTGAAGTGAAAGTGGAACAGAAAATTGTGTGCAGGCTACCAAGACCATCACCCAGAGTAACACAGAGTTGGGTCACGTAAATGTTTAATTCAGGTTCGTGTACAGTGCAGGGAGATCTCTGTGACTTGGACTGTAACTGGAGTCTGCTCTCTAATTGAATGGGATGGCCTGCAGCGTGAGTCATGGGTCACAAGTTCAACCCACTGCCACCTTTTTGGCCATAACTCTCTCCACCTACCTAATTCCCTCACTCTTCCTTTCCTTCAGAGATATCATTTTATAAAGACGAAGAGACAGAACATTATTGATCTGTGACACTTCAAGAAAATAGATGGGCTTCTGCGCTGGCTCTCTACCCCAGCTAGCAAAGGCTGATCGGTGTTTGCCGCTTTCACCTCACCCCTCCAGTTTCTTATTGTGCTTTCTGTCAGATTCAGCTCATGTGCAGCCATGCACATAAAGAGAGGCCAAGGCTGCAGAGCTGGTGAAAAAAGGAGTGAGGGGGTACAGAAGAATTGAAGTTACACCTGACATAGCCACAAGATTGCAGACCTTACAATTTGTATTAACCACTGTGAAAGTGGCCTTTAATTTCCATCCCTGAGTGAGTTACTTGCTGGCTTGGACTGAGGAGGCTGGAAATAGAGAAAAAATAAAACTTCAATTGAGCGAATGGCCCAACAGTTATTTGCTGTATAAAGAGAAAGGAATGAGGACCGACAAAAGAGAACAGCTATCATCAGCTAGCGGGAGAGAGAGAGAAAGATTGTGCGTGCGTGTGTCTGTGTCGATGTGTGCGTGAGAGAGAGAGAGTTAAAGGGCTTATCCCGTCATTGTGGAAGTCGGCAGGGACAGCACAAGAGGTCTCGGGCCAATTACTTTCTGGGTAGCAGCAACCACCCACCCCATGCCTCCCCGTCCCTCCCAGCCTCCCTTTGAAACACCCCCACTCGCCTAAGCCTCTTGTCACAGGTGAAGGAGTCGTGGAATAATTACCTCCGTTGCTCAGATGCGCGCTCTCCCTCCGTGCTCCCTTTCTCTCTTCCCTCTCCTTGCTGAATGCATTTCAAACATTCATTTCCGTGTTCATTTCAGTTTGGCCCAGGAGAAAACACCTGTCGTGACTCTAAGCTACTGTGTTTTTTTGTTTTTTTCAGTGGGTCCCTATAACTTTGCCATTCCCCCACTCGATAGTTCACTCAGTTCAGAGGTAATTACATCTTAACGTTTAACTTGATAGGATGTGAAGATGGCTGAATGGAAATGAGAAGGGGTGGCCAGGTGGAAAAGAGCCAATTTCTTTGCAGGTCTGGAGCAAATTCTTTTCACTCATGTCACTTTCAAAGTCAAGGGGGCACACCCATGACCAAACAGCCTGTGTACCTGCTTGTGTACAGTATATGTGTGTGTGTGTGTGTGTGTGTGTGTGTGTATTGTAATTGTTGATGTATTTGAGAACGTCATTGCAGGTTCTACAGGCAGCTAACTCGGGTCACCATTTAACAGCTATTCATGAAGTGCTATTCTATTCTCGAAGGTATTTTGAGAAACAATAGAAGAGTGATGGTAATGTCAAACATTTTCTTCTTCTGTTTTTGTAAACTCTTCTTTCTTGTTCCAAACACCAAATATTCAGTTCAGCCTGGCATTTCAAGGATGGAATCTTGAGAAAGATGGTTCATAGAACTAGTCTGGTTAATAAAAACTTACTTTGATTGTCCAAACTGGCTGGGAAAGATGTCTTAACACTGTCCTCTGTCCCCCTTGCCCATAGAGCTACTCAGTGTTTATGACCGTGGTCATATGGGCGCAGATTTTAGGCGAATGTATGTCACAGCATATAAAGGATAAATAAAAGTTAAAGTAAGAAAAATGAATAGTTTCCTGCTGATATCCTTTTCCTAAAGCTAGACTGTGTTTTGGAAACCTTTCACAATTCTTTTCTTTTGACCTCCCTTTCTGTGTCTCTCCGTAACCTGTGCCTCAACCCAACCATCGCCTCCCACACATATTCTTTTTAAAAAAAAAATCTTGACACTACTTTTATTCAACTCTCCCTCTACTGCCTCTCTGACTCTTGCTATAGCCATTCTCCCTTTCCTCTACCATCTAGTTCTCTACCTTCCTTCCCTTGTGTCCCACCTACCCTCCATTTCTCCTTCATGGTATTTAAGCTTCCTCTGCATTCCCACTTAGTCCTCAGTTCCCTTACTCTTTGGTAACGCTTTAGATCATGGCCCACAGCATACAGCATAATTCTTTGTACTAACAGGGGTAACAATGTGGGGAAAAATGTACACTGTAATAGAATAGGTACCCAGTGGTTAAAAAAAAACCCTCAATATAATTTATGCTTATGTTTCCAGATTGTTATCCACTTATGCTCTAACTTCACATCTTGCTCTCTTATACCTACATGTGTGCATCAGCATGTACTGTACTGGTGCACCACAAAAAAATGACACTGTAAATTGGGTAGAATTACGCTGTACGCTGCAGGCCATAATCTAAAGCGTCACCCATTCTTTATTTAAAATATTTGGCCCCAGCTGTGGCCAGGTGTAGCGCTTGGTACGGGTGGGCGGGGTTAACAGCTCTTTTATTGCCCTAGTTTATGAAGGCAGGGTGATGGAACAGGAGACTCTAGCTTTGCAGATTTGAGCCAAAGATAAGCGCCTAGGTCCCTCCTTAAAAATTCCAACTGCATAATGGAAGACATTCCCCTTTATAGAGAAGCAGCTGAAAAACTCCAGTAGGACACAGGAGTAAATCTTCCAGGCATAATAATCCGCTGTTTGGCCATTTAACAGTGAGGACAATAACTCAAATCCCTAACCAGCCATGTGTGCATGTTCCACAGATTGTTTTTATCTTTTTGGGTTCCATTTCAAAAGATTTGTCCCACAAAGAAGATAAACTGTAGGGGTGCTTGAGAGGTTGCAAAGGTTGCAAGGGCACATAGTTGAGTTATAGTGAAAATAAAGACACAGAGCTTTATGGATGTTAAACATGTGCCTATGTGCTCAGGTATCTCAATGAGGTCTTTCAAGCCTCCATCAGCTGCAGCATGATAAGTGGGTGTGTGGGTGTTTGCACACACACGTGTGCACTGGGTTGACTGTTATATGAGTTTGTCAATATACAGTATGGGGCTGATAATTGCCTTTTAAATGAAACTATTGTTCAGTCGATGTCTATTAAATGAAGAAGACGTTTTAAGTTTACTAAATAGATTCACTCCTCCAAGTGCAGATATTGTTTGTCTCATCTATGGGTCTTTGGGTAGAGTAAATGTAATAGCTACGTAGCCTTCTCCAAATATTTTACAAATACCAACCTGTCCAAACAGTAACAGCAACAGCAGCGCGACATCCATGTCTGGCCTCAGACCCTTCTCTTCTTTTAGCACTCTCCAACGAGGAAAAGCTACACCAATGGTAATCCGTGTTTGTCCTCGCCATCGATCGCTTTCTTTTCTTGACTGTAATCCTTCCTCGAGTTTCTTTTTTATCTGGAGCATCAGAAACTTTTCTTGGATGCTTCTTAGGTTTTTCCGCCATACTCCTAGTTGCTGTAGCTTACTCTGTCGCTACGGGCCCCCCCCCTTCAGCCAATATCATTGACCTGCAGAGCCAGAGAGCCACTGCAGACCCACCGTTTTAGATGTACGCATGCTCGAGTTCCAGACCCTTCAGATCTGTCAAACCAATCATTGCTGGTTGACATAAAATGCATCACTGGTGCGCCAGCGCAGGAATGTCACCACAGACACCAAATTTAAAAACTCCGGTATACTGCGAAATACAGAGATTTACCTGGCGGTAATAGGCTTAATCAGCAGTTTTAAATTTAAAGATATCAGGCTTAAGGAATCACTATGGTGCTCAAAACAACATATGTATTACAATATCAGAGGAGACTACATGCTTTGGCCTTGTCCTCGGCTGTCATTCCAGCATTCCCATGCCTGGTGAACGGCCCCAGTATGGGATCCTTATTCCGATGACAGACGAAAGGGCAAGTCAAGTCTCCCACAGCTCCTGAAGGACAAAAGCCAGTCATAATAAGTCAAGGCTGATCCCTGGACCCTGGGCCCCACCAACAAGGAAGACAAAGCGTTGAGTTCTCCTCACAAAGGCAAGTTATTACAGCAGAGAGCCTCACGTTGCTACATTGTCAATCAAACTCTGGCCTGACAGAAGAGCAGGGCTGGGCTGTTTTTCTTCACTTAATTTGAGGAAATCAAAAGTATTTTCTCTTTCACTCTCCCCTACCTACTGCTCAAGCACTCTCTATCCCATTCCCTTTTTTTTTTAACTTTCTCATTACTTCCACTTGCTCCCTCCTCTCCAATTACAGACTAGTCTTTCATCTCCATGGCCAAGGAATGGAGTGATAGGATCAGGAGGAAGAGTGAAGAAAGAGGCTTTGTTGCCCTTTGCCTCCCCCCTCTGATACCCCACCCTGGCCTTCTAATAACCCCAGGGCTACTCAGGTCACTCCAAGATTCGTGATTTACACAGTCTCAGCTCTGTGATGCAACATAAAGATATAACACATTATATATTTTAAACTCAAACACACTATATTATACTGTCAAACACACATGTATCATTACAATGCCATTCTAACTCAATAACAGTAACCCTGTTATTGCTTCAAAACAAGTAAAAAACTCCATTAATATCACCAAAAGTCCGTTTTTAATCCCCACTTTTCTATTCCTTACTCCAAATATAAAAGTTTTGCAGAGTTGCAATATTAAAAACAGCACAGTAACACTAAACATTAAAAGGACGACATTTGCCAATTGTCTGTTTGCCTTAAGAATCCATAGCATTGTTGCACCAAGGAATTAGTCCATAGGGTCGTGCGCTAGAGAGACACAATGCATGGTTTTAAAGTCTCATCAATTGTGGTTTTCTCGCCTACTGGATTTTCTGGCATATTTGAAAGACCAAGTCCTTGGTTGGTATCTTAATGTCGTCCTTGGGTTTATGGAGGCTTACTTTCTGTTAGCTCTGGTGCCCCACAAGTCCCAGCTAATCTGTTGCTGTGGCTTTCTTGGCGAAGCTTTCAGATGACATTGAAGTAAATGGAGCCAGACAACAAACACTAACAAAGGGGTAACGCTATCCATAGCTAATGTCTGAGTGGGCCTCCCCCTGAGTGATCTGTTACTTTTAACAAGTTGAAGCCTCAATAAATTTCATATTTATTTGAGTGGCTTAGGTTCTGGCAGTTACTGACCTACTGAGAGATTTGGGTACATGAACACACTTGGTCATACCAGCTCTCTTGTGCAAATTATATTTACCTTCTGGAATTGAATACGGACATCACAATCTGCCATTGTTTTCCCATTGGTTCATGGGCAGATGCCTGTCTCTGCACCAGCAAAGAAATCTGAGTTCACCGTGGGCTCCCCAGAGCCAGGGCCTTTCCCAGGAGCACAGCCCCCTATAGGGTTAGGGTAATTAGGCCAGGTGAATAGGCCAGCAGCCTGCTTACAGTGGGGCCTTGTTCCCTGCTGTAACATGGCCCATTGTCTCAGGACTGGGGTAGAGGGGGAAGGTTTCATTCAGGAAATGGATCAGGGGATGGTACTTTAATTAGAGTCACCATAATTTAGTATAATGCAGCCATAATTGAAGATTCGCTAAAAGGGGGGATTGGAGCAGGGTCCGGCGCAATAGAGTGTCCTGGTGAGGGGCAGTTTGGAGGGGAGTGCGAGTCTAAATCACCTGGGAAACACTGTTATTCAACTGCAGAATAAATAACATCTGGTATGTGATTGGGGCAATTTGCAGGCCTCAAGAAGAAGAAGAAAAAAATTAGATAATGTTCCTGTTTATATGCAAATACTATCAGCATAATGACTTGGAAGAGTGATTGTACTACAAGCATGTTAAAAACATGGCTGGAGATGGCCAAATGTGCCAACAATGTCGGAAAACATGGACGTGTTCTATATTACTGGCCATGCCCATCTTTGTCTCCCCCCCTACTGTCTTCCCCGGGCCTGTAGCTGTGCTCTCTTCCAGCCTGTTTTTCTCTGGTGCACGGAGCTGCTACAGGCAAGATAAGGCTGGTCTCCCCGAGTTAGGGCTTAGCATAATCCCTCTTCCTTCCTCAGAAAAAAAAACAGTGCTGAGGCTCATCAACACACGGCTGAAGAAGAGAGGAGGAAGTGATGGAGAAAGAAGAGAGAAGGCGGGAATGGGGGAGGCGGAAAGGGTAACGAGGGAGAGAGAAAGCAGGAGTAGGGGAACAGGAGTATAGTGAGACTGCTGCCACACATTTAGCAAAATTTCACCGGGCATGAAAGAAGTACAAAGGAATGCGAGTGTGCAGCGGCAGTGGCAACGGAGGAAAGGGGAGGAACAGTTTTGCGTTCCCGATGATCAGAGTGCGAGCTAATCCTTTGACAAGGGGGTCTGGGGAAACCCAATCCCGATGCCCAAAGGCCTGACATGCCTAAAGCTGGCATCCCAACTCCAGTGGCAGGATTCAGACAATGAGTCTGTGAGCTGGTGCCATTTACTGCCTAGGAATAAGCTGGCATGGGCACAGCAGTTCAAAGATGGGGTACAGACAGAGCTCCTCTCCACCTCCACAAACACAAAAGAAATGGTTTGTTGTGAAAATGGATAAAACAGCTTAGAAAACACATTGTAGATGCATGGATGGGTGTGTTGAAGGATAGACAGATGGATGGATACATGCTCAGGGGTAGATGAATGGATTAGAGGCCAGTGTGCCAGTATCATTCACATCAGACCTGGAGGTAGAGTTGGCAGGATGAATTAGGTAAGGTGCTGCAATGTAAGCCACACTACTGTTGTCCTATTTTTGTCTCTTGTGAGGTACAGATAGACAATAGCAGAACAACAAAAAAGCAGTTGTCACTTGTCATCTTGATCACCGAATATCAAAGTTTGTGAGACTCAAATACAAAGTAAACCAACACAATGAAAATGGCAATAGTCCTGTTCCTATCAAGGTGATACATCAGTACTGCCTTGACACTGGGTTATAGTCCTGAAAGAATTTTTTTTTTTTTTAGGGGTTTTATCCTTTCATTGTCTCACTTTCTCAACCCACAATCTCATTTACTCTCAAACAAAATAACACACACTCCAAATGATTCATCTTAAAAATAAAGGCAAAGCACAATGAGATCTGGCAGGTGTGACAAGGTGTGACAAGTTCCTGCGACTTTCCAAAGTCAAGCTGAATTCCAGGAGGTAAAACATCATTACAGATGGGAAAACAGAGCTGCAATGGGTTTGACACTTCAATAATAGTCCATGATTGAAACAATAGCAAGAGAACCGTTCTCTGGTAATGCAACACCAAGCGAAAACACAACTGCACCAACTGCCCTTTTCATCTTGATGTATCAGGGTTCATTGCTCAAGGAGAGACCAAAAAACATGCACGTAAGCATAATGTCGTCACTGTCGTATTGACCTGATAATGTTTTGGTGACTGACAGCTATTTGGGAGTTTTGACATTTTTAGCGTCTCTGCCGCTCTTGCCTCAACATTCAATGGGTTCTTTGTTGCGAAGCTAACTTAAGACAAGCATGGGGCTCTGATTAGAAAGCAAGTTAGGGAAAAAAAACTTGCTTAAGCCCAGAGAATGGCAAGATTCTATCATCTCTTGTTTTGGTATTTCAAAGAGGCTTTTATTTCATGTTTCCCTCTTTTGATGGCACCAAATCCCATTATGTTGGAAAGCAAAACATTTGTGGGTTACCATGTTTGTAAAAAATGGCTGGGTTCATTTAAGAGCAGCTGAAAAGAAGCAAGAAAGCGGATACGTGACAAAGATCGACTTTGCAGTGTATCATAGTGTTAATCATTTTGTGGAATGGAACCCTAAATTAAATTCAGATGAGATGAATGTTTTAATCAATTGGCAATCTGGGGCTGACATGAGATTGATTGAGAATGTTTCATTATCAACATACAATTTCCACTGTCTGGAGCCTTATGCTGATTTTCATTTGCGGCAAACCGTGCCACATGCCATTGAAGTTGTTGACAATTAACGAGACTGACGATACAGCTATTCATCATGCCATACTGGTCTGTTTTATTTTCCAGCTAGAGTGTTTGGTATGGGTATGAATATGTGTGTGTGTGGCTGTCTTTGTTTCTATGAGAGCATACACTTGTGTCAGCCTGAATGTGTGTGTTTGTGTCTGGGATGAGAGGAAAGCATGCAGATGAAAGGATTACTGAAGATTTTTGTCTGGAGAGGAAAGTCAGTGCTTGGGAAAAAAAGGAACATGGGAAGTGAAAAAGATGGCAGGAGTAACGACAAATGCCTTTTTTCTGGTGGTTTATGTGTGGCTTTATGGTTTTAATGAATTCATGAACATGGTATGCAGTCATGTATCTTCTCCGTCTCCACAGTGCCACTACCCAGTGAAAAAAAAATCTTTTTTATTTTTAAAAGGCACTGGCACAGCAGTTTGTCAGATGTGCCCTGTTTACAGACAGCACGAAGAACAAGCAGCATTAAAGCCAAGTGAAATTTTACAATGAGAAAATGATAAAAGGCATATTAAATTAGTAACAGAAAGGTTGGAAGTGAGATGCTTTCTTTAATCTGTTTCGGTCTTGAACTCCGTATTGTTTATATTAATGTCAATCACAGATAACACAGTAGTGATAACTAGTAACTGCATTACCAGATTGGATGTGATGCGTAGGGCTTTTGGTGTTTGACATTGATTAAAATCCTGTTTGTTAGTCACAGGGATTCAGATTCCATCAAAGAGGGTATTCAAACTCCATCACTGTGTTAACACACATAACATATATAGAGAAAGATGTTTTCTACTCAAAAATGATACATGCATTAAATGGAAAACTACCCTTAAACATCAACAGTAACTGTCAGTATTTAGTGCAAGAGATTCATGCAAAATAACCTGGAGGGAGCCAACGTGAGCTTCTTTTGAGAGTTGTTATTTTTCACCAATGTTCAGCACTCAAACATGAAGAAAGAAATGCCAGCTTCTTCACCCACAGTAGCCTCAGGAGACCAGAATGCAATGGAGCAACAAGACATAACGTGTGTAGAGTGAGGGGTGAGACTTAGTTTTTCTTGACCAGAAATACCTTTACTCCTCTTATTGCTCTCTCCACCTACACATATAACAGAGAGCCAAACTGGAACAAGATCTTGCACACTGTTCCAGAGCCATTTTGGCAAATGTTGGGAATCACTACAAGCCATGTAGACACTTTCGTCTTTACCTGCAGAGGTACCCACTGAAACCTCTGCCACCACTGCAACACAGAGGGGACCACCAGAGGAAAAAGAGGTAAGAGGGCGAACAATGGGGGAGCTGGGGTTTTCTTGACCCGGTCAGGGACGTAGTCCAGGTGATATCAGGTTACAGTTACGGTTACAGGAAGTGATTGGAGGGGAGATGTGACTGTTTACGTAATGGCTTGCGTCACACAATGAACAAATTCACCTGTCGAGTTCCAATGGTACAGCAAACAACCCCTGTCCAAAAACCTTAAGCCTGTGCTTCTGGACGTTGCCTCCACCCCAGGTAGGTTCACACTGGATTGAACTGATAAACCACCGATCATAAGCTTCTCTTCTCTCATATATAACGGTGTAAAAGAGTATCCTTCCAGGAATACTTTTTCTCACTTTCTTTTTTCTTTCCACACCAGAGAAAGTAGTTTGCAGTCCATCTCAGAGCCAAGTTATTTTTTTCTTTCCTTTTCTTTTTTTAATGACTACCGCAATCCTTCCCTAACCTTTAGCTGCCTAACATTGAAAATGACTTTAACCAAACTTTAGTTTGCCTTGTATTGATATTGTAGAAATGGTTAATGAAAAATATTGGTCTTAACAATATATTAGATGTAGACAGTGTAATTAAATGTATAAAGTATCAATGCTTAAAAGAGCAACTACACCTGACTATTCTGCTTGCGCAGCCATCTAGCCGTTGCTCAAAATGCACCATTGTTTAACTCTACATCACAGTAGGGTGTGGTCAAGCACATGTGAAGTTGTTCCTCACAGCATCCTGAAACATCAGTTAAATCATCCTGAACCTAGCTGCTTACCCGTTCCCCCATATAGATTAAGGGTTGGTTAAAGTTTTCATAGGTAGAATGATCTTTAATGTTCGTCCTCTAGAGAACTTTTCACAATGTAGTTGTTTTCCTCCATCATTTATTACATCAAAACCCATGCTCACTCCATCAAATAATGAGGAAAAACGGCTAAAACATGGCAGCATCATGTCAGATTTTATACAACTGTTTGAATAGGGCTAAAGATTAGAGAAGGGCCAAGCCGGATTTGTTGTCTTGCCAATCGACAGACTTGGCTCCAGCAGAACCTGATCTGAATGCAAAGCTTCCCAGGAGAGCCATTGTGTCTGTCTTGCAAGAAGGCCTGTATCTGTAAAGCCTCTCAGTGTTGGATTACTGATCTTCAGGATCAGCGTTCAGGTCGCCAATCAACTTGTGATCCAGGAGTTAATCAACAGATTTCACATCCAGAAATAAGCTCTGCACCAAAATGCTGCATATATTCTTTACAAAAATGTAACACTTAATGCTAATGCCCTGCCATGATCACTATGATATATTAAAATAATTCTATTGAAATATATAATGAGTTATGTTAATTATGTAAGATAGTTCATTAATTAACACGTTTCTGCATTTCATGTTCAATATATGAATGTAATAGTAGCTTTAAAGTTAAAGAAGCCATATTATTATTATCTGTATATTATTTGTAGCCATATTATCACATTGTCACCAGAGCAATTAAAAATTTTGTACGATATATAATTTTGTAAAAGTCTATATGTTTTCAATTGATAGAACAAAATGTCACATTTTTTTTACAGTCTTTTAAGTATAAACTATTCGGTGTCATTTGAAATATAAAAGTAAAAGTATAAACATGAAATATAACCTGAGCAGCACCAGCGCACGCCATCCTCCTCTTGTTGTGCCAAACTCACACACGTAAACTGAGGCTATTCAGCCATCCGATTCCCAGACGGGGTCCCTACGTGAAAAAAACTTAAGCTTTGTTGAAAACTGTCATTCTCCTTTTTAAGCAAACACTGACTCACCTCCAAATGCTGGGCGCAGTGCCAACTTAAACATATATTAAGAGGTGGCGTACCAAACCAGCAGCATGATGCAGAGGACTCTTGATGGCTCTACCAGGTGTGGGAATCGAAAAAAAATAAAAACAGGCATAATTGCTGATGCACTCTGTAATTAGCATGTCAAAATGATGTTGAGGCAACACTTGCCCTGCAAGTGCACAGGTTGGGAAGAATAATGAACTGTGGTGACAACAGGTCATATATCATGTATCATAAAAAGGTTGAGCTGTTTTTATAGATCATTAAATCATGTTAAGAGTAGTTTAAAGCTGCACCCTAAGTTGTTAAATCTTCATGGTATAACAAGTAGAACCTGAACAATGTCCTCGTTTCTTTCTCGTTATTATTGTGTGTGAACATTGTGTGTGATTTTAAAGAAGGATCAATACTTGTTGCATTCCATTGTGAATATTTTGACAAGTATATGTTGGTATGATATATCAATGATAGAAAGCTGTGAAGATGTGAATAAACCAAATGAAATGTGAGATGCAGTCATATACAACTGTGAGCTAAATATCTTTCTGTTATCAAATGTATCTTCAATTCACCTTCAGTGTCAACGTTAATGTGCTGCTTTGAATATTAATTGAACAAATGAATTGTGGAAGATTTGGGATTGCAAGAAGTTAAACTTCTTCTACCTGTTGTATGTTGTTGTCGATCAAATTCTGCCTGCAGACTTCACTTTTGGCTGCTTATAATGTAATAAATCCAGGGATTCAAGCATGATCTCCTTTTATATTCTTATATGTCACTCTGGATAAGCTTGATGCCTGAAATAAAAAAGTGCAACTACTAATTACTTGGACAGTTGTCAAAGTGTGGAACTCTTTAAATCACACAGGATTGACACTGACAGCTCCCTGAATGCTGGCTTGAACCATCCAAGGAATTTAGAGGTTTTTAATCCTTCCTTTAGGTTACGATCAACCAGACAGGTGTGGGTCCATTGAAAGCAGTGTCTCAGTGGGAGCAGATCCCAGTCTGATCATGCAGAGATTTCATGTAGGCAACGTGTGTGAACCTACCTGGGGTGGAGGCAACGCCCAGAAGCACAGGCTTAAGGTTTTTGGACAGGGGCTGTTTGCTGACTGTGCACACTTGAATTATACGACACAGCAGGGGGCTAATTGGTGTAGGATCACATTCAGCCACATTCTTTGGGAGGGAATTCACCATGTTAGGATTTTGAATAAGGATCAAGACCAGTTTTATTTTTTTTGCATGCATAAGAAGCTCAAAACCAAGTCATTTATCAGTCATTTGTTGAGAGTTTTGTGTTTTTGTGTTTGTTGTGCCAGTTTCTATTTTTTTGTTTGTTCATTCATGGTGTTATTGTTGTTCATAACTACTCAGTAGTGGCTCTTTGTAATACAAACAAGCAGCTGCAGCATAAAAAGGATCACTTGTTGTATCTTAGAGGATTTTCTTCTTGGAAAGTCCTACCTTATTCAATGTTTACAGAACAGTGTTTACAGAACAGTAAGCCTTTATGTGGTTGGTTCAGGTTACAACATTTTTTATGTAATTTGGCCATACAGGAAAAAAAAATCTCTAGAATCATCACTTTAATCAAACATTTCATCTATCCAAGTCCAAGCTCTCTGACTTTTCTCCCTCCCACACACACACACACACAGAAAATAGCCACTAAGAGACACAGAGGGACCCGTCGGGTTCCTTTGTCTGTCTCCCACCTCTCACCTGTCTCTGTGATAAATTGGTCACATCTGGCATTTCCCCCAGGGCCACTGGCCACTGTCTGCGCTTGCCAACAGCTTCTGCCTGCTTTTGCTCAATCTTTCATCAGTGCTACCTTTTTTTTCCCCAAAGAAAGAAAACTTGGATTCTCTGTGGTGTACATTAGCAATCTCAAGAAATGTCCTTTACCTTAAGGGTTGCAAATAACACAAGCACAGCAATACCTCCCACCAGTTATTGAGGTATTTAAATGTTGCTGATTTGGAAAAGAAAAAAAAGAAGATGCTCCATGATTGCTCTCTGCCCAACCACCTCTTCTACTCTGATCAGGAAACAAATGAAAAGCCAACTCATTGTGACAGTAGCAATTCCTTGCTTAGCCCTCAGGGGCCTGAAAAGAGTCTGTACATTGGGGCAGGGGAACATGGAGGTTGCTATCCTGAGGAGCAGTGCCTGGGAGCTGAACCCAGACCTGTGTCGAGGGTTAAATGCTTTGAGCTGAGACTACAGGAAGCCAGATGAGTCTGCTTCTTGTGTCTCCTTCATCTTAAACCACAGGCTGAGAACGGGGGCCATCGACCCGCTGTGTGTTGGCTGTGACAAATGATATTGCCCGCTCTGCTCGGTTCTCGTCAGTCATGCACAAATCAAACTGACCAGTAACAACTTTTATTGCGTAAGAGTAAGAGCAGATCTTTGAATTTTGGCTCCTCGCTTGAAAATCACCACCTCCCTTCCCTTGCCCATTCCTTGTTCTCCTTTTTCAGAGAGTGTGAGAAAGGAGTGAAAAAAAAAGATTATTCTTCCGCTGACATATTTTATCATGCCCTAACTACACTGTAAATTATGCATCTGGTTTGTCGCTCATTATTTTTAAGCAGCATCGAAACAAGGGGCCGTTCTCAGGCTATAAGCCCCAATGTCTTTCTTTCTCATCTTCTGCCTTTTCTTTCCTTCCTTCTGTTTTCCCTGCTTATACTGTACTTATCAGCATCATTACAGAGTCTAAATCCACTATCACAGGGCTGAAGTGATGAAAACAACTATGTCTTGTGTTGGAGGGCAAATTGACAGGATTTACACAGAAATTCTCTGATCACTGGGAATTAAGATTGGGATGGGGGTTGGGGGGTGAGCTCAAATTATTCATACACATATGTAGGCTTAGCGTACATAGGAAGGCGAGTTAATATAGTGTTATAACTGCATAGCTCGCCCAAATAAAATAATCAGCATATTCAGTATATTCAGTAGTTATTCGAAGCAAGTCTCCATATATTTGCAGCCTGGGTGTGTGCTTAGATGTGTTAAATTTGTCTGTGTGTGTGTGTGCAAGGAGATACAAACATGTGAACTCATCCCTTTAATTCCACTTCCCACAATCCTCATTTACATGTTACGATGCCAAAATATAAAGGAGGTAAAACTGCAACATGCTTGCTTTCTCGCGAAACTGTTTTGAAAGCAACCGAACAAGCAGCAGGCAACACACTGCTGCAGAGGAAATATTAGCCATGTTTGGTCAAGTGAACGCTGGGGGGGAAAAAAAGTGTTTATTTGGTCTAAGTAAAGGAACAGTACCATCACATTGACAGACTCATCCATATTCATGAGGTTTCTTCAGAGGAAAAAAAAAATGACACATCTGAATATAGAAATGAAAATTACAAATGCATGAGATTTCTTAATACTACCACCTACCACCCCAACCCTCCTTCTCTCCTTCACTCTCTCCTCCTACCTAATCCTCGTCTTCTCTGTGTTCTGTTTCCTCTTTCCCTCGTGTTTTCTTTCTGTGTCAATCTCACTCATTTTGTCAAAACCCCTCCCTCTCTTTCTTGGTCTAATTGCCCATCTCATTCGTAGTGTGGCTGACGCTTGGTTGTTTCAGCTACTTATGTGCAAAACATCCATCACTCCTGAAACTTAGTTTCACTCTGTTTGGACATCTCTTATAGCCACGGCAAAGCAACCTGAGCTATTCTTGTGCAGGGGGGGCAAAATGAACGGCTTTTAATGGCTTTTGGTCAACATTATTAACGTTTGCACAACTGTATTGAGTATTGCCTGTTGTGATTGTCACATCCCAACAAAGAAAACAACGTTGCATTAAAAAGGATTGGGTGCATCTGATGCATTTAACTCCATCTGCCGCATTATTGGCTACAGCTATTGATTTTCCTTTCATGATATGGAGATTCATTCACACAGAAGTGGCCATCTTATCCCTGACAACTTTTTAACCTTGAGAAATATGCATGCCCAGGCAGTCCAGAAAGCGTGTTGTGTCCAGTGCTAAATTGATGAACTGGCATGCATTAGCATAGTTCGAGTGTTCCCCTAGGGAGCGCCAATAGCCTGAAGCAGTTCACGCTGCTTGCTGGCGTTTGTGAGTGTGCATGTGTGAGCGCGCGAGTGTGTGGGAGAGACACCTACTCTGCATGTGTGTGCCCGTGGCCCCTCTCCTGCAGGTGGGTGGATGCATGTAAGCCTGTCAAGAGCACTTGGAGAGGAGCTGCCAAGGTGAGAGAGAGACTGACCCTGACCACCTGTCCCTGACACCCACCTCACAGCTCTCTCTCTCCCAGCCCTCCGCCGCACAGTCCTCCCTTTACACGCAGCCATTGCTCTTTACACAGGTGATTGATTGAGCCAGATAGCCCAGGCATTTAAGGCTGAAGGGGGAGGAACCATGAGGGGTGGTGGATGAATGACCGAGTGGCAGAGCCTCTGTCCTGGCTTAGTCAGGTCTGACCGAGAGACAAGCAGACAACACCTGCATCCGGCTGTGGCGACACCTGGCTAAAGTGCTTTGGTGAGGAATGCCACAACCCCTCAAAACCTAATAACAGCTCAGCGCTGTGAGACTGTCTATACTATTCTTACTTAATCATGCACCATTAATAGCAGTGATTCAGGGCTGTGTGAAATGATACGCAGTGATTTTATATGAGGGTGCAGATAAAAATCTCGTCAGAGATGTAACGTGCCAGGACAAGACGCGGATACATTCAGATGATTTGTTTTTGCAACACGAGCCTCATTTTTCTTCTTTTTCTTGTCTAGAGGAAGAGGTTTGTCTGTCAAGTACTAGTCACGGTGATTTTTTTTCCTTTTCCACCTAGTTTCCGAGCTTAAAGGGCCTTGTTGACATGAAATGGGGTGAATCCTTGCCGGATGAAAGGGAATACCTTGTCTGGTTGCAGAACAACACAAGGTTGGTGCCGCTTTCAAAACTCCGCAGACTTGGCATGAAAATGGCCACCCCCACACTCAGCCCTCTGTGTTTATGCTTCTCTGAGACTTGTGAAAATAAACACTCTCCCTGGCAGCTGAAGCACCGTCAGCTCACTGCCACATAACGATTAAACACATTTTTTGGAATCATTATAGAGGATATAAATCACAAAAGAAAACAGAGTTTTAAAGGGGTTCATCCTTACAAATATAAAACAAAAATGGAGCCACTTCTTAGTATGATATCTCCTGCAAAAAAATCCTATTCCACAGTGTCAAGGCTTGTTTCTATTGTCACTGTTGTAGTGTAGTTAAACTGAAATTCAAATTTTCATACACTGCATTGAACAGTTGTACTTATGCACAGAGAAAGAGAAAGCTGCACATTATCCACACAAGACATTTGATTCATCTGTGGAAAGCACTGCCTTCTGCCCCCCTGATCATTCAGTCTTCATTTAATCAGGTAATCCAATAAACTGCCATGATGGGCTCAAAGAAATTGACATCTTACCTTTATGGTAAATGAATTTAACTTAGCAAGCTACGACGTAGCAGTGTGCAAATGTAAATAAATAACTCCAAAATTGATGGATTGAATTGTGATTTTTGAGAAAGATAGCCTTGGGACATCAAATTATTCAAGGCAATGTTGTAAATGTCAGATGCAAATCGCCATGTTTGTTGGCATTCGGAGCCATTTCACTGTGCAGCATAGAAGGACTACTGTTCTCATACAGGGCAGAACCTTACAATCATACAAGATGTTATTCAGAAGTAACAAATTGATCGAGTCTTTAGATTCTTACAGCTAAAACTACACATTAGTGACCTTTTCAACAACTTTAGTTAAATTAAATTCAGTGCTCAAATACTATTGACAGAAAACGCAAACTTAATACTGAGTTATGCATTCAGACCCTTATATCATCACTGTGCAGGGCAGTGAGACACAAGTTATATATGAAATATATTCAGGTCAATGAAAGTCAACATAGACGCCGTCTATCGCTCATTTAAATCTACATTTCAGCCATTAAGCTGATCGAAATCACTTGCAGTAAGTGTTGAGTTGGAGGAGTGCAAAGGTCAAAACACTGCCTAGACAAAACAGGACAGAATGATATTGATATTTCTGTGGCTGTAGGAGAAGGGAGAAGCACCTATTTAATTTAGTGGCCTCTCAGAACAGTTGCAAGGGAAAAAGAGGGTTCACCCATTTACATTTTCATTTTTTAGGGTATTTTGTAGGATAACCAGTCACCACCGGGTCAATCCACAGGAACACTTATGTGCTTTACTCAAGGGTGCCCCAACTATAGCTGCTGGAGAAAGGGAAAAGCTCGTCATGCTTTGTTACTCAGTCCAGAATTTCCTCATATGATCCAGATTCAGCCCAATGACTACCCAACCACATCCACAGATATGTTGACTATCTGCTAAGTGAAAGGTAGATTTTTAAATAAGTGCAAAAAAAATATTCATATTGTGTACATTACTGAGGACAACTTGCAGGTCCTTGGATATAACATTGCAATGAATGCTGTCTGACACACAGATGAATTTAAGTAACTCCAACCAATATACCAACACTTTTAAACAGAAGTCACAGAGAGCTTGAAATAATAATTTGTACAGATGAATTAATAGAACAGGAACAATCAGTTGTCCCAAAAAATATGTTGGGGATGTCAAAGATAAAACAACACTGTGTTTACCGGCCAAATCCCAATGTACTGTCATTGCCTGTGACCTGAAAACTTTCACTGTTTATTTTGTATTGCATTACACAGCAACATTTGTGCACCTTGCAAAGAGTACACAGGGAGTGCTGGAGCGATGTCCGATGTCAAAATCAAATCTGTGTGAGAAAGACAGTACTGGGGACAAGGACTGAATGTCCCAACTCTATTAGTTAAGGAAATTAATTATGTAATTTGAGGGCACCTCTACACTAAAACACAAGTTCAAGCTTCTATTAATTCTTGTGTTAACTGAGCCGACAAGCCACAACAATCTGTTCCTCAACTTCAGTTCCAACGGCTGCTATAAAATTATTAGTTTAAGGGAATTAATTAAGTAATCAATTTTGTCAAATTTGACAGAAGTTCAGATTTATTGTACAATAATTACCAAAAATTGTTATCCTTGATTACTTCTTGGCTTCGTACTTTATACTCTACGGTGACTTCTCTCTGCTTCAAGAACCTGCTGCTCAGTTCAGTCTGTTATCCCCTCCCTCATTCTTTGTCATCTTTTCCAACACTGCACTCAGTGGAGTTGAGTTTTGTGCTATGTACACTCAAGTCATAAATGCCCCTAGCTTTACTATAGATCCACCTTACTTTAAACCTATGACACTTCACGCGGTCTAAATTCACTGTGCTGCACTCAACTTTTACATTAAAGCACATTTCATCATTTATTCATTTGGGCTAACAGCATCGTCTATGGGGAGTCCATGATCCCCTACTCCGAGGAGATGCACTCTGCACTCCACCCACAAAAGCCTCTCCTTGCTCTTGCAGATTGCATCTTTATGAAGGAATGAGGACAGGCCATTTTGTCACAAACACGGTTGTTGGCTCTTCAGGGATTGCCTTGGACCTGTAATTGACTCTGAGACACTGTCCCTGTCACATCCCCTTTTCCCCAGCCAGGGGGGTGTGGAGTGTAAGTAGCGCAGAGCTGAGTTGTGGAAGGCCAGGGTTGGATTTAGAGGCTGGTGCAGGGAACACCATTAGGGCTGCTAAGACTCAATGGCTCTCTGGTGGGAGAGCAGCACTAAATGGACTAGCACAGTGGCATTTTAACATTGTGCTCCTCAGGGACTGTCACACTCGGCCTTTTAGACCAGTCGCAGCCATCAGAGTCCTTAAGATGGAGGACGGCCTGTTGAAATTGTCACACACGTATTTTGTGAGGGATACAGTTTTATTGACTAGAGTGATAGTTTAATTTAAACAATGTCAGATGTATATTTCCCTTCTTTTATAATCTGTAAACACTGTTAATCCACCATCAGTGGCTGATAAAAATATTAGCTTATAATCAAATAAAAATCATTTCTGATTTGAATGAAGAGTTGACTATAGATATAAGTTCACATGCAATCACATACAACTTAGATTCTAAAGGTACCTATACTACATAAGGTAAAATCCAGCATTATAAAAATGCAGAGGAAAGACTCTTAAGCCTCAGTCAAATTGATTACATAAGTTGTCGAGAGGGCTGTCTCTGTCTCCTCCGTTTTCAAAAAAAGAGTTAATAATTCTTTAAAGAATGCAATGGGTGAATTTATAAATCCCATGATATGTACCCCGGTTTAGACAGCTTACCACCTTTTATAGAGCGAGGTGCATCAAATGGTAGGATGTACTTCTTAAGGGAAAGAAAGGTGCGAGACTGTCAGCCTTGAGATGCCTGTTGTCAAGGGGGATTTTGAATCCTCAGAGGACAGAAAGAGAAAAGCGTGCTTCTTAAGACACCTTTTTCGGCAGGCCATCTCATCTTCATCGTTGAAAAAAGAAATTTAACATACAGTATACTGGCAGAGTAATCGGATTTAGGGAAACTTTTGTGCTACTTATGAAAGTCAGAAGGGATGGAATGAAAAGAGGTGATGGAAAAAGGGGGCAGCAAATGCAGCAATACTGAAAGTATCTGAGCAGACTACACAGTGCAAGAATTTCTGCATACTTATTTTGTTATATTAGTTAAGAAAAAATTGCGTGTGCGTTATTGTGTGTATGCGCAAGTGCTTGTGTGTGCATTTCTCTGTGTATATGTGTCAGAGGAGGGAGTGCGGCGTTCACCTGTGGTTGACCTCTTGCTGGCAGTTGGACAGGTGAGCTGTGTTGCTGCCTCATTATATTCAGGCACTGCGGAGCTTGGCCTGCAGAGTACTCATAATACCCAAAAACTATCAAAACTGACACACAGCAACATGCATAGACACACGGAAACACATACGCATTATTTTTTCTCTGTCTTACTCCCTCCCACACACACACACACACAGAGACACGCACCTCACTGATGGAATAAACTCAATGCCCTCTTTCTCCTCTTCATTTACCCATATCTATCATTCTGTGTCTTGTTGGCAGTTAAACCATTGCATACACATGCTTGCCTCTGCATATGCTGTCAGTTATAAGCACACTTACTCAATTACCATCCCGAACCTACTTGCTCTCCCCTGTATTCTTAAGAGTTGTTATGCCTCGGCATTGACCACATCTTCCATGTTTACACAGGCCTCTGTGTTTGTGCAAACAGTTGAATGAGTTTTCCTGTCTTTGCTCATCCTTTTTGTATTTGTGTGCCCTGTTATGGTGCAAAAAGGTGGGCAGAGAGTGCGTTTGGTAGCTCCATGTGAGCTGTTGGTGTTATGGGGAAAAGTGAGTCTTTATGTCATGCTGTGAATAAATATGGGCCAGACATGTGGTCAGTACTATCACTCAGTTGATAATTAAGTGATTCCAACAGCAAATTTTAAAAAATGCATGAAAAAAATGTGGAGCAATTACATAATATGAATAAACACATTTAAAACTGACATTAAATATACAAGTTTAATGCGATTGTATCAAGAATGCCAGTAAAGAAGTCTGCCATGATGAGCAAAAGATTAATGGATTATTTTTTTTACCAGTATCTGTCATCTACGGCTGTTTTTGAATTGTATGAAAGCTGATTAAATCCCCAAAGCCATCTGAAGCCAGCAGGACAGCTACTGTATGTGTGTTACATCTGCAGCCTCTAATTTGAAAAGTGCTGTACCAAAGTGGAACGCCATTATGCATAATGATCCATTGTGGTTATCTTGATTAAATCATGCTCAACCAACACCAGGCTGCTGCAAAATAAGCACACAAACTTCTGTGTTTCTTTTCACATCAAACAGGTCAATTGTAAGACAATTCAAATTTCTGTGTTCAACATCCTTCTTTCGAAACGGTCTGGCATTTTTACCTGCAGTTTGATGTGATACAGCAAAATTACAACTGTAACAGTTCCGGTCAAATCTGATTGTGGGGAATCAAGACAAACATTCTTTTCAGACTGAAAAAAAAAAGAAAGAAATCCACAACTTCCTATTCAACAAGATTAGCATGGGGCATTGTCTGTTTGTAATCACATAAACAGCTTAAACTGCTTCACCAAAATAATGACACATAATTATTTTTTTTACCTTACTTGTATGACATTTATTCTACAACGCAGTCAGTAACAGTGCATACGGTTAGCCTATTGTTTGGATCATCGAGCGGCAAAAAAACCCCCACACAACATTACATGTGATACACATGTTAAAAAACATGGTGACCGCACTGTATCTCCACAAAAATAAATTCAACTTGCAAAACCACGTCGACTGGGTTCAGAGAATCTGGTCTGCACTCTGGTCTACCTTTGGGGAGCCTTGTTTGACATGCATTGGCCCAGCTGTTTAAACATTTTGAGACAGGTCATGTGACTGAAAATGATCAATTACCACACTATTTCTGTTCCAGAGAACCGTATATGCACTTGGATAAGCCCTCAGCGTTCTACTGCCCATAAGGTAGCACTTGTGGTGGTCATTGTGATTGGAAATTTAAACTAGAGTTCACAAATAAGAAGGCTTTGGAAGTGAGAGAAAAGGACTCCAGGCTTCAATGGAGTAGGCTAACAGCCTCGGTGTTGCTGGTAGCACCCCTCACACGCCTCTAAATCAATACTCTTACCTGCCATTCAAAGTGAGAGTTTGAAGTGAGAGTCTGAATGTCAATACAATCCCCCAATCAAAACCATATGCTCAATGAAATGCATCTCTTCCAGGGTCACAAAGTGTTGTTTGAAAACTGCTCCACAGCAGCAGAGGACATATTCTGCCACCACATTTCATCACAATACATTTATTTCAGTTTATATCTCGGGAGCTCCTCTTTAGCCTTTAAAGTAAGCCCCATGGGTCTCTGTATGTTTCCGACTCGATAAAAGGCCATATGAATTTGTCTTGCAAATCCTCCGAGAGAAATATGCATGTTGAATATCTGCATGCCTGGTTCTGTTTTTGTGAATGGGCCAATAAAGCACAACACACACATACACACACACACACACACTTACACAGTGGTGAAAACATTCCTCAGTACTCGTTGATATATCCACCAAGAAATGCCTTTAAATGAATGGTATTGATTTGTTCAGCTTGTTCAGTGGAGCAGACCGGCATTGGAGGTTATTTGAATGGAAGTCAGCTCCCTTTAACAGGCCCAGTTTGCCTGCCTCTCCGCCCTGGCCTCCCTGGCTGTTACTGGCATGCTACGCTTATTGATGTCTCAAACGCATGCTTTGATTTCTCCTCCGTCTGGAAACTCTGCACCGTTTAAAACTTTTAATCGGTTGGGTTATCTGGAAGACCTGAAAGAGTGCAGTAAACTTTGTCTAACCCTTTCACAAAGCTGCAATTGAATCAACGTGGACCTAAAGTGTAAGTTCATTAGGGAGGTTTGGCTGAAATTGAATTCCAGGGCTTACCTTTTATAAATTTTATAAAAAGGTTACCTCCATGGTTAAAACAGATACAAGGTGTCTTTCCACCATGGACAAAAGCTCAACAGCAAATACTTTCAGGGGTGATAAAATGAGGAATGCGTCTTATGTGGGCACAAATGGTAATAGGTGAAGGGAGTTTGGGAGTGTGGCTGGGGGAGGTAAGTTGGCTCTAAGTGGGCCTTTGAGTCAAGAACAAGAGCGCTCTAATCACCAGCAAATGAGCAAATGGACAAACATGAGGCCATGGCGCTGGTTTGTTTGTAAATATTTAAGCCGGGGAGCTGTAAAAGGAGATTGAGGAGAGTGCTGGGGGGCACAATTAAGCCTTTTAACACAAAACCAGCCCCCATTCATTTCAGCAATCCCACCAGCCAATGACGCTGCACCCTGCCCCCCCCCTTTACATCCCAAATATCTGTGACCCAGAACCCCCTGCCTCCAATATCCTTTTTAAAAAAGCTGTCAGTCTCCCAAAGTTAAGGGCACCCACTTTACGGAGGGGCAGCAGAGGTGAGGGGTCAAAGGTTAACTGCGGCTCTTTGGGCTGAAACGAACTTTGATGACAAGCTGTGCTGCTGATGTGCCAACAGTGGAGGTCAAACAGACCCCGGTGGACCTGTGGGCTCTCCATCACTTTAACTGCAGGAATAACAATTAATTTATCAAGTGCCGAACAGGAGTAGTACAACCTGTGGGAGTATTTTTATTTCCTTCAGATTTCACAGAAAAATGCTTTTGATTTTTAGGTATTTCTCTGAAAAGAAATGTACATCTCTCAAAAGAAATAATAATCAAAAAAAACCCTGAGAAATGCATCGTTAGAAACCGTCATCCCCAGGGTTTTTTCTATACAAAATATCTCCAAGACTTTTACAGCACTTTAGGATTCCATTAATGCCAACTGCACATTTTTTCATGCTTGGTTCTATTCCTAAAACAATAAATTATTGCATTAAAAGTTAAAGGGATTAGTTGATAAGATAAGCAATAGCACCATCTATTTTCAATAAAAAAAAACACACACAGAAAGACACAATGTTGCATCTACTAATGCATGGCCTTTGATTATTGATGGGCCATTTGCAGACAGCCTTAACTGCACAATATGTCTCGCCATTACTTTCCTGACCTCATTCTGGCTTGGGGACAACATTATTCATGTGAGAGCCGGAGGAGAGGAAGAGAAAGAGAGATGAGGCCAGTGGGGGAAATGGTGTGGGTGTGAGTGTGTGTGTGTGTACGTGTGGAAGTAACAGAGGTCTGCAGAATAATCATCAATAACCCACCTCCCCTCCTTCTACATAGAGAGAGTAGGGAAGGTGGGAGGAAGGGAATAAGGGAGTGAAGGAAGAGTGACAAGGGGGCTGAAGCAGGGTCAGGGAGGGGCAACCTAAAAAAAAAAAAAGTCCAAATGCTATTTTTAAGTTCCTCTTTCCTCTCCTCTCCACAGCTTGGGGTAATTTAAGAGTGTCCAAAACCAGACAGTGTGCGAGGGATGAAGCATTCATCACCTGAAGAAGACACCGGTGTTCACAAGGAAAGAAGGATGAGGACCCCGAGAGAGCCAAGAGGGAGAGGGACAGAGAGAAGGAAGATAGGTCGAGATAGAAAGAGGCACTATTGGCTTGCATCACTGCCCACTGATGTGTGTGTGCCTCTGTCTTGTGACGTGTATGCATCTTTATCTGATATTGTATTTAACTAGTGTGTGTGAACTGATGTACATGACAAGGGCTGTGGTGCTTAAGACATCCATGAAGACTTGGATTTGTCTCTGGCTTGAGCCTCCACTGATCCAGACTCATCTGGGTCACAGACTACACTGAATATTTAGTCGGGATTTTCATCTCTATCTAAAAATATTTTAAACAACTATTTTTTTTTACTGCTTAGTTATTTTCTATCTAGTGAATCAGACTGATGGTAAACATTTGTGAATATGATCCTTAAACCTCTCAATACTTATTTGTCAATTCCTTTTCTTTGGTTTGTTGGATGTTGAAGGCTACTCTATATCTACTATCGATCTACCATTCTATTGATCAGTAATTATTATATTGGTCAGCTGTTATTTTTGGAATGATACTTTTTATTATTTATTTTAGTCATAATAATTCAAGATCATACCCCTCAGTTGAACAAAATATAAATTCAAATTCAACTGTACCTACATTTAGAACTGACTTAGACTTAATTAAGATGGCAGTATAACCCTGGTACACACTGCTGAATCAGACTACTTATCCTGGACTGCAAGTGAGCATTTTTGTGGATGCATCTGTGTGTACCTTGGGATTTGTGGTCAAGGGCTGAAATACTTTACATATATTTATACATCACATATACATTACATATTTTGATGAGCCTCAAACTCTGGACCAGACAAGCAAAAACTCGATCAATCAGTAGGCCATGCTTTCTAACACAGAAAATACCTCTACACCTCTGGTTAAAGAATGGCTGCTAAACTGTCAAACAATGATTTGACATTGAATTACTGCATCCCAACTTCCCACAATGGTGTGCAACCTTTTAAACTTAATCTGTGCAGACCTGAAAAGACATCATAACTTCAATTTGCGTGCTTTTAATTGAAATGTTTACCCTCATGAAACTCATTCTGAACTGAAGACAACAGCACAACTGCACGGTAGGACATTTAAAGTGAAGGTTGTTTTTCTTCAGAGCAACTGAGAAGTTTTTGAAGTTTCTACATTTTCATCCAGCAACATCCAGATTGTTATATATGGACATCAGTCGGTTGCTGCACTACAGTCTTCGTTATGGTGCTGCATTAAATTGCATATTATTGTATATATATATGCATATATACTGTATACAAAATCATTATCTTAGGCAATTTGAACTTTAGTTTGCTGCATGTTAGAACATTCACTTAACTTCAGTCAGCAAGGATCAATGTAGCTTTTTCTGCACTTATGGCTATATAATGGCTGTTTACATTGTCGCAGTTTCCCTGACATATTTAACAGGAAACAGTTGCATGGTGCTGATTTGTTTTACTCAAACCCAACCACAAGGGAAAGCAACCTACATGTGACTTGACATTCAAATCCTGTGACATTCAAATTAGAATTTGACAATAGTAAAACTGACATTTGTTTTCATTTTGGCTACATGGTGGCTTGAGTCAGTATTAGCATGGTGGACACCACGAGACACAACAAGGAAAAATAAAACTAAACAGCAAACTTGTTTGGTATTTTGGGAGGCACCTCATTTCAGGTGAAACTTGGCTCCTATACCAAAACAGAATGTACTGACGTGGGAGAAAGTGGGTAACACAGCTCTTTTTGACATGACAGTTAACATATATTGTGTTGGTGTCAGATATAGTATGCAGTGGGTTATAAAATACATGTGACATCCAAAAAAGTCAGGTTTGAACAGCTGTATAGAGTTTAGCATGAGGCCCAGCGGTGTGAAGGTAGCCTTACATAGCAGTTGTCAGTTATATAGCAGTTGTCAGATCTTAAGGATAGGGTTGGAGAGGCACAGAAAGAGGGAGCATTCCAGTGCACATCAATATAGCCCTTAATAGAGAGTAAGAGATTACCCTGCTTGTCAATTTCTGCTCACCTGTCTATAATCAGGATGTCAGGTACATTGTAGATGGGCCTCATGGGCCTCCAGTGGAAGAATGTCCTAGAGGCTGCCTTCTACTAACAGAGCAAATTAAAACATGTCATATCAATGTTAGAATCTCCAAAAGCATTCATGCAGAGAGCTGTGATTCCCACCAATACATGACATGTCATAATTACATTTCCGTTATTAGCATGCATGCATGACTGGTTGGGACAAGTAAGGAAACAGCAGAAGAGATTGCACAGACCTCAGATTCAAGGCAACCCATATATTATTTTCTCTCAGAATAACCCCCTTAACCCCTACATATTGTAAACTGAGGTCAGCATAGTGGGTAATTTCATTCTCCATTGCTTTTTTTTGTTTTTTACAAGCAGTTCACAAGTATGTTGTCCACCAGAGGGCCAGAACCAGCTAAATTATTGCTCAGGGTTGGCTTGCCTTCCAAAGAAGAAAGCTGCATTAAGAGAGTCCAGTGTATCAGCACGCTTGACCGCAGCTTAAGCCAACTGGGGAAATCCACCCATGTGTAGCTTGTTGGCTGTGACCTGCAACCTGGCCTTGTGCACCAAAATCCCAAATACCTAATCTGGCCAACCTATGACCTGACTCTGACTTTTAATCTGCCTGGAGTGTAAACAAACAAAGCCGTATACCGTATCCTTATTTCCATTGTTCAGTTCCAAACCTGGACACATAGGGACAACTGATGGGACTGAAGGAAATACAAAAATTATCTAGCTAGAGTCAGAGAGCAGTTTTGATATGAAATTGATTGGAAGAAAAAAGGAAAAAGGAAGAGACTGACATGGATGAAGTTGAGGTTGAAAGGTGCCTGATGTTGTGTTGTGTTGCTGTTGTTCCTGCTTCTCTCTTGCTTAGTCCAATTAGAAACTGGGTCTTGGCTCCCTTTGCTGGCAGCACAGTGTTAACTTAATGCGGCGTGAAAAAATCATTATGCCACACTACAGATGGGCCCAGCCATGCAGAGGAACCTTTGCGCTCACTTCAGAAAGCCAGTTTTAAACAGGGGCACTAATAAAACTGAGACCCAACCATTTGCTGATGACAACGATGTGTAGCAGGGCACCAAGGGTAATGGGAGAGAGAGGGATTGAAGGGCAGAGAAAAGAGGAGAATGAAAGAGTGAGTCACAAAGAGCCAGCTAAGAGGGGAAAGATTAAGAAATTAAAGCTAGACATAAGAGAGACCAATGTTTAAGCCAAGTTTACTCAACAGCAAAGATGAATGAGTGGTGGTTTCTAAAGGGTTCAGATTCTCAGTATTTCTGCCACCCCAACAAAAACATGTAGTTTTTCTTTTGAAGGACTCAAAAGAGGTCAAGGTCTGTGTTTGATTCCCACCCAAATCCACATATTGATCTTTGTAATAAATCCTTCAAAGCTGTTTTAGGAGGGCAAAAGAAATCTTCTGCTTTCTCACAAACACCAGCTACTTTGTTGGCCCTCCTCTCATTCTGAGATTCTCCTAAAACATTACTTCTGTGAAAGATGGGGGTGGGGAATCAAAGACAGTAAAAATGTAATAAATCAAAAGTGCCCCAAGGCAAGAAATACAAAAAAAGAATCCTTTGAAGGTTGCGGCAGATGGCGGCTTCATGATAACCTTTTCACCCTTGTGCCCTTCAGGTCCAAACAGGCGAAAAGGATGTAAACATGCTTTATTGTGGTATAAAACTCTGAGGAGGTCGTAGCATGTCTGGACTTCCTTTAGGGCTTTTATTTGCCAGAAGAAGGCACATTCTCTCTGAGCTCTTAAATGCAATGGCCGTAAACATGTATGACTAAGTGCATGTTAATGGCAAAGAGGTTAGGGAGTAATGGACTGACTGAAGTATCAGGTTTAGCTGTTAGCAGCCACACAGTGGTGATATTCTACATGGTGGATTGTGAGATTGTGGTCGACTACTTCCTGGAATAACAGGACATGTGATGTAATTAATCTTGATCTAACGAGCTATGGATGGATGTCATTGGTCAGTGACGATCAAGATCAGTCTGGTCTCACAGTCTTAATGAGCAAATGACACAAAAGTTGCTTGAAAAAGTGAGAACTGTTTTTTATATGACAAAATGTGAGGGGGAGGAAACCATGAAGCAGACACAGGTTGACATTGGAATCAAGGTTATGGAGACGTGTAGTTTCACTACATACATTTACCTTCAACTCTGATGATTGGTTCGATTCCAGCTCAACTAAAAGGTTTTCTATTGTTTGTGAAGTTTTCATTTTCAGTGTTGATTCAAGTTCTGATATCCCACCATGACCAAAACACGTGCCCTATACCCTAAAACAAAATGTTTTAATGCATTTAGTGTGTCAGAGTTCATCGTTATTTTATGTTTAAATTGTTTATTTTATTAAAGTTTGGTGAAATTTTGTTCCAAGTAGCCTAACCACAAGGCCTTGAGACACCAGTGTGCTTGAGAAAGAACCAGGATGGAAACCAGTTCACAGGACACTGACACATTTATTACCCACTTGTTTCTACAAGAGTCATGTTTCTGGCTTTTTACTGCATTTGTTTCAAGACACAATGCCACATAATTCATCCTAAGCTGACCACGAGAAATGCTTTTAGACTAAACAATTCAATATAGAGTTGTTGACCACTCATAAAAGGCAGTCTTTGCCTGTTTGGGAAAGTAATGGTTTCCTGAGCTAAGTAGTTATCAGAGGAGCTATAGATGCAAATATGATATGGATCTGAAGTCAGTGTACATGAGTTGTTGGAAAACTTAAAACACTTTCTTTACTACATGCAGTGATTTTCATTTACCAATTTATTTTGGTTTCAGTCTCTAAAAAAGTTATTATTATTATTAACATCATTTTATGGTCAACTGCAAGCCTTGAGCAATCATCCCTCACTCCAATCTGCAAAGGTTGCCTCTAAACATCTGCGGTATCCATTTGTAATTCTCTAACAGCAATTGCAACACCAAACCACATGCTGATAACAAAGTTAAAATCATTATTAGTGGTGATATCGTAAGGCAAAACCACCATGGAGAAGAAAACATCCCAAAGCCCCAAACAATTATGGACATATCGCACAATCCCCATGTAAACAGAGGGAGGAATGCAGCGTGCAACTGCATTCAGATACAGATCTCAAAAAGTCAAATCCCACATACACAGGAGAGGCACATACAAACCACTCAGGATACTGGAAATCAGCTGTGTTTAAAGCCCAGCACCCTTCACAGCAGTAGGTCTAGATTGAGTCCATCTCAGGTATAAAGCTTCTAAGGGTCTGCTCTGCCCCTGGACTCTGTCACACCATAGTCTCCTAGTTAACCTTTGTTTTATGTCCTGGTATTCCATTACACATGTGCTCTGATGGGGTAGAGGAACAGCAGAGTTGCCAGTCAGGGGAGTGGTTGACATTTTGGCGGTTGTTAAGGTTTAAACAGCTCGCCCGCAGGAGGCAGTAGAAAGAAAATGAAGGCTCTGACTGAATTGGGACGACCCAGAAGTCATTTTAGAGCGATTCACATTGCATTCCTCTGCATGCATAAGTGAAGAGACCTTTTGAAAATACTAAAATAGAAAATGCCAACACTTAACTATACCTGTGAATGGTATTTACAGTGTCTGTGCGGCTCAAATGATACGTCACTGCTAAATTTCATGATATATCCTTCTTCGTCAGGGTCTGTCGCAATGCATCCTCAGCATCTTTTACTTACTGCTTGAAATATGGAAGACATACTGTACCTTATTTGAGATTAGCATAGAAAGAGCAATTTGAACTCAATGAAAAAGAGCAATGGAAACAGCAATAATGCAGACGTTTATGATGATTTCTCTCTCTCGAGCACTCTTACAAACCAGCATATATCACAAACCTCCACTGATTTTAATCCATTTAGTGCAAACAGCCACGTCAGCTTTTCCACACTGTATGAATAATGAAAGGGGCTGACAACGCTCGTTGAGTTAGTAAAACAAAACAGAAATTAAACATGAGGCATGCAGATCCCTGACAGCCTGGCTGGTTCTGTTGTCAGGTCTCACTTCTGTCCGAACTGATCCATCATCGACTCACATTTGCCAAGCCGTCCTCCACCTGAGTCCCCGGAAACCTTTATTTATCTGCCCTCAGCCCCATTGATGAATGGGTAGAAATGAGGTGGATGAATTAATAACAGTGTTAGCACGATGATAATGGCAGCAAGAGCTAAAGCGTTATTGATGACTCAATCAAGGACGGCCAACCTCCAGCCAGCGTCCCTGTTTCGTAATTAGTTGCTGGTTTGTAAAATTGCATTTAATCCTCTGCCAAATATGCAGAGTCGTTGACAGGTAATATGTAAAACTCCCCTGTTTTATTTATTTGCTACAGAGGTCATTTCACTTTGATGATGCATAAAGCAGGCCTCTGTAATTCTGCCGCTTCTACTTGGTTTTTAATAAAAGATATTTTTTTTCCCTTCCACTCAGGTTTTTGTCCTCGCCATTTTCTCATTTCCTTCGAAAGCCCCAGGAAGCTGGGCATTTGTAGCATGACTTCAGTTGGCAAAGACTCACAAGTCAGTGTCTCCACCTCAGCTCTTAAGCACAAAACCAGTGTCCTTGGTTCTGCTACAGTGGGCAGCACAAGTGAAACGTCTTTATGTTCTCTTCGAATTGTACATGAAAGAGGGAGGTGAGTTCCGTGACCCTGAATTTGCCCTTTGATAACATATTACTAGTGGGCATTCGATTAATGCATAATGTCAATTGAATATTTTCAACTAACCTGCGTACATATTTTGGACACCAAGCTTTAAACCCATAAAGCCTGCGTTATTACTTACAACTTCCATTCTGATGTTCTTTTGTCTACCAATTGACTCACTGATTGCGAGTCTGAATATATTTCATTTAAGACAATTGAAGGACATGGTAACCATAAATGTGTAGTTCTAAAATAAAAAAAAAGTCTTGTGTACTGTATGAAAGCATAAACAGAGCATGAACCAATCCCTCACTCCAGTTTGCCTTTCTCTAGTTTACTGTCTGGGCTTGGAAATAAATGACCCATCATTCATGTTGTGTCTACACACCGTCCTGACACAGCCCATGTTTGGACAGGTGTGTGTGAGTGCACATAGGTGTATTTGTGTGTGTGCATGTGTTTGCCTTCTCTATTGGCCTACAAAATGGAGGGTCTTTTAACACCCCGGCTCAGGGAGCGTTTCATCAGTTTGCACAGTATCTTTGCAAACTTTTCGCTTTTCTTTGAGGATATCTTTATTAAGTGGCTCACCTATTTGTCTTTCTTTCACAGTAAGCTGGGTCATCAGCTTGGAAGGTTAAAGATACCATAAAGTCAACCTTAAAGCGACGTTGAACTTTGGTGAAACCTGGGGTTGTGTAGCTTCAGTCAGTAACAGTGAGTTCAAAATATGTTGCATCGTCTGAGGAAAGAATGTTTTTTTTCTCCCTTTCTTTCTCTCCTTTCACCTGTTTATGGCACATTTGCCTATGTATAGTAGCAAATTTACTATTTCCTTCTTTCCATTCGCATACTGTCTTTTGTCTAATCTCCATAAAGGCCCAAAGTGTATATTACCACTATAAAGCAATACAGAAGAAAGATCAGTAAAGTACTACCAATACTTACAACACATGTAGGTGCTATTATAGGTTGGGTATGTATATGCAATATTGTGAGTCACCAGAATTTCTTATGCATATCTAAAAAATAGCAGTAAAAAAAGAAAAATGGAACCATAGCCTTTGTCATCAGAAAAGGCCTTGATTTTCCTTAGTATGCAGGTAGTCCATCTAGATTCAGCAGTCTTTTTATTTCCCTGTCAGCAGGCACTTGTCCATCTCTTAGGGAAGGAGTTTAGGGAGTCTTGTCTCAACCCAAATACCAGATGCTGACCCTGACTCTGCTTCTCTAAATCGTCCCCTTGTTTGTGTTGCACAACTTCCTCCTGCTGCTAGCGCCCTGCAGCCTACAGTATGTTGTGAACAGCCCCGGTGTTACAGCTACCAGACAGACACGTGGAGACACACACACATATACACACAAACTCATATCTGCTGCCTACTGTTTTAACCACTCCACTGCAGCTGTAAGAGCTTGCCTGGAAAGGGGAAGCAACAATTGTGTTCCATTAGGATGATATGTGTAGGACTTGCAATATGTGTGTGGGTGTGTGTGTGTTTGTGTGTGCTGGTTTAGATGTAAGATGAACCACACTTTAAGGGTTTATTTTTTTTAGTTAGTACACCGTGTGTTTTTGTGTTCACCCTGTGCAGATGTTTGTGTCCCTGTCTTTCCATCTTGCCCCTTTGGTTTTGAAAGTGCCGCCCCTTTTCATCTCTCTCAGAAAAAGTTGGCCTTTTAAGCACGACAGCCAAATGTTTACTCAATGCATGCTTGCGGCATTCTCCTATCCACTAACATAACATGTGATACGTTGACTGATATTCAAATTTTCACAACGGCAACAGGAGATAGCTTTCTAGAGAAACACAAATAGATGTTGCCCACGGATGTGTTAAAAACGCTACGTCCTTTTGAAGGCTTTTGTGTCAGTATGCTGTTTTCGTACGTGCGTGACAGTGTGAGTGGAATGAGAGTGCTTATCTGTTTGTATGCCAGCGCTACACTTTATGCTTTATTTAGATACCTGGGTTTTCCGGTGTGGAGCTGATGACACTGTGGAGTCTTGCCTCCCACGCCTGCCCTGCCCTGACTCACACAAGAGCTGCTAACAGATAAGCTGTGGGAGAGCGACAGAGATATTCTTCACTGGCTCCACTTAGCCAGGCTGACACATTTAACCGCAGACAACAGTTCCACAGCGGAGAGGAGTGCATTACTGTAAATATCACAAGGTCAATTTTACTGGCAAGGTCGCTTGAATACAAAGAGTTTTGAAGAGATTACTCAGATGGTCACTTTCCCATGGACTTGGATTTGAATCTTGTCGATTTGGTCTCATTCTAATCTCAGCTGTGCTCCAGGACTTTGACTCAACTTCTGTTTGTCTGTGAATGTATAGACTGCAATATTCTCAAATATCTATACATTGAATACAGAAAATGCATTATATGGTCAGTTTATCTGAATCACAAATAACATTTTTTCTTATTTACCCCAAAATGTTTCTGGATGCACGCGCAGAGGTTTTGAGATATCAACGTCTGAAACGTCAGTTTCAACTTCAGTGGAGTTGAGTGGACTAAAAAAATCACTCTTGAACGTGTGTTTTTTTGGAACGTCACTGGTACTATTTCTTTATAACTATTTTTCACAAGGGTTAGTGAGAATTTTTCCCCCTTCTGATTTGGGTGAACTAACCCTTAAAAATGAATGAGTTGGCTTTGGAGGCATGTAGTACAGAGCTCCTGCAGAAAGACCACACAGTTGGTGATCACAAAAAAAACAGTTGTATCTGTAATAAAAATGCAAATGCGAGTTTCACACACATGGCTGTACGGAGCACACAATGAATGACTTGCCAAGACACAATGGCATTCTTGTGTCTGTTATATATGTAATATAATATTCATTACAGAATATGTAAGATAACCAACAGACCAATCTTCCAAAACCTCAACATGCTCCTTTAAGTATAGATTTTCAGTGTTTAGAGCATTAGCTAATGGAGATAACTCTAAACTGCATCAATTTACATTCCACTATGAAATCCTCAGCTCATTGTCCGCCAGCATCCAAAACAATGGCAGGGACCACCTCCAATAAAAGGCTCAGTTTCAGCCAGTGGGAACAGGGAGAATGAAAAACATATCTCCTCCTCCCACTGCTGCTTAATTCCTCCCCACCACACACACACACCCTCTGCCTTCTTTTTAGTGGAGTCCGACAGCTCTCAGGGAAGAAGGGATTTTGCTCTGCTCTTTCCAGATGACCTCCTCTAAACTTGGGTCCTGGGCTTAGCACACAGGAGGAACACAAGGGGGAACAGTGTTGCAAATTTGTCGCCCAGAGTGTTAAAATTCCCCCAGGAATGTTAATCTGGCCAGTCCTCCCAACACACACACTTCAGTAATCCTCAACCCCATCGCTTAAGACGGATTTGGTTGTCCACTGCCACTACTTGTATTAAGACCATACACTCCTCTCTTAGCCCAAAACTTAGTCAGCTCTCCAAACTAAAACACCAAAATGTAATGTAGTTTCCAATAATTATTAGAAAAAAAAGTGAGTGACCATTTTTGATCCTGGAGAGCTCCTTTCTATAGAACATTTAATTACTTCCCATTCATGCTGCTTTTGATGGATAATAAATCTCACGGAAAGAGTTTCACTGCGAATGAAGAGGGTCACTCCAAAATGAGATATTCAGCATGTGGAAAAATGTAACTCCCATTAAAATTCTTCTGTTTTTAAAAGTAAAGACGTGGAAAGAAAAATGAATTACTGTCTTTGCGGTTATATCAGTGAGAGTGGTGTTTGTTAGAAAGAAATTTTACATTTTACAGTTAAATCATTTAGAAACAATACAGTTAATACAGCATCTCTTGGAAGGTTCACAATTCAACCAACTAAAAAGAAAAAAAACATGCTATTTATTTATTCTTTTTTTTTTTTCATTAAAGCCCCTACAAACACTAGAGCAACTCTAACTGTTTTTACAGTAGTCTTTTATTTGTTTGTTTTTTCTGTTATTTATCTGATTCACTAATAAAGTATTTGTTAAAGCAAACAGCTGCAAGTTGTCTGACATTTTGCCGTGTCAAACTGTCATTTCCTTTGCTACCTTAGACATACATTTCTGTTTGTCTATGTAAGTACTGTGTGCATGTCTGTGGGTATAAATGGTCTGCTTGTGCACTGAGCACTCCTGAAAAACAAGATAAATTCCCCTTGGGGCTACTGTTTATTTCTTTCCTATGCTATGTGGACATTTGGAATGGTGTGTATCCACTGTGTGCGTGTTTGTGTGTGTCAATACTTTGACTGCATGCATGCTCCCCTAGAAAAAATGAGGCGATGTTTACTCGCAGAATGATTTCCTCTGGTTTGAATGTTGTCTTTTTTTCTCCTCCCTGTATCCATTCTCGCCATCTCACGGAGAGAGAAACAGGAGGCAACTCGGGGCTTTTTAACTTCTTGACCTTCAGACATGATTGAATCTGTTCTGCTGCCAAGCCAGACAAAAGGCTTCTGAAAGCAAAGAGTCAGCTCATGACTTGGCCTTCATGTAGCCATGGACAGAGGAAGGGAGGGAGGGAGGGAGGTTAGGGAGGGAGGGATGGATGGAGGGAGAGAGAGAGAAAGAGAGAGAGAGCAATGGAGAGAGGCAGAGAGAGGGAGATCGGAGAAAGAGCAATCATGTCATGCACAACATTTATTTATTCAAACTGTCCATCTGCTGGGTGGCTTAAGCTTGGCTGGCATACAGCACACACACACACACACACACACACACACACGGACCAGGGCACAAAGGTTGGTTGGGTCTTTATTCATTATTCTTCTCAGCAATCCAGGTCCCCATAAGTCACATAACATTGTGTGCATGTGTCTTTGTTCAGCTTAAATGTATATTTCTACATTTATACTGAAAATTCATATCACTGAAAAGCTGAAGCACTGAGAGGCATTTGTTAATATATACATGAAAAAATGGTTTACAAATAACTATTATAAATCATGACTGGTTTACTACTGGCTACAGCACCGACTAGTGGTTGTCAACTGCTATTCGAAGAACCCTCCCACCCCGTGACCTGAGCTGTTATACTGGGTTATGCCCGAGACACGCTGATCAGTCAATTGTTAGAGAGTTAAAACACATTTTCTCACCTTTGACCTTTGTGTTTTGCAACTTCAGCTAATTAAATACTAGTTTTAGTACATGAAAAAAAAAAATTTGATAGAGGTTATACAGTTATCAATATTATTCAAAGCTTAGTGTTGACTGTTTCTAGATCAGTTATCTCGCTGCAACACCTGTCGACCTCTTCTTTGATTGAAAATTCAGGTGAACACAAACACCATTACAGAGGTATGACTCAAATTTTAACTCAAATTATTAGAGCCAAAAATACTTGAAATACCAAATTGTCAATAATGGTTCATGACTGACTGGAATTTCAAATTGAACAGACAGCACCCTTAAAGGATATCAATAGTCAGGTGGTAGGAAGTCACCCATACCGTCAGTGTTCCCGCCTTTGCACGGCTACGGGTAGCGATGATAGAAGACTGTAAAGGAGGCAGCTGTGCAGGCATGGGTCTATAAACAGTTATGACATGGCGACCCTGTGCAGTGTTGATGTGTCAGTGCCGTTCCTTTGTGTTATCACTCGACCGTTCAGTCAGTTTGATGATGATTTGCTTCCTTGTGTGACAGCTCTATTGACAAAGCTGGTGTTGGAAAACAGGGAGAGCTGCAACAAACACAAGTGGTGTGAAAATAATGAGGGATTCTGCTTACATGAGTGTACAACAATCTGCACTTACATGTACAGGCACATACATGACTGTACTCAGTCAAGTGTATACACAGAGGTGTGAAGAAAGACATGCACAAAAATGCACATATATAAAAAGCTGCCTCTAAATCACTGTTATAAATGGAACTGTTAGTCATGTATACCTTCCAGTTTGGGTTTCATTTTTTCTTGAATAGCTTCAGAGGACCTTAAAACTATTTAGCCACCGAAAATGTAAATTTCATATGGCTACTATTGGGTATAACAGCTAAAATGTAAATCAGAATTTTTGTCTGAGTATTTGAGGTTGGAATTTCCCTTATTTACATTCCTTTTCTGATAGTTCTCTTAAGGCAAAATATGGTCTACCTCGGCAAAATGTATTGTCACTTTCCACCAGTGGTGCCACCAGCCTGAGTAAAGTTGATTCCGATTTAATCAAAAGTATCAGGTGTTGTTTGATTGAAGGTGGTGGCAGTGTTGGAGGGGAAATGCAGGGATAGTTTTACAAGAAAGGACGAGACCTAGCAACATTGCCCAGCAGTACGGGCTGATATCCCTGATGAAATGTTCTGGGAGAGCATGCGGTTATTACCCCAGCGGATGTTATTGTACAAAACTGAAGACGGGTAATGAAATGATGTATGGTCTTTGACTGAGCAGGCGGGAGTGTGTGTACTTGTATGTCTGTTAGCGCACGTGTGTGCGCGTTAAATGAGGAACCAGGCGGCACCATCTGCCTGACAGCGGCAACAAAAGATGATGAGATTGTGTCCGAGAGGAAATCTACTTGTGTTTGCCCTGCGTCCCCCCTGCTCCACCTTTAACACGCACACCCACCCACATGAAAACACACACGGTGACTCTTTGACTCGTTACCTTTTAGCTTTCTGAGAGGGGGGGCAATGTAGAGGGGAAATACACGAGAAAGCAATTTGTTAGGAGTCGACGGTGTCACCTTATTGCTTAGTTTCTTTTTGTTTTTCAGGCAGCTCTTGCCAGCAAAGGATGAAAGAGAGAGGGGGGTCAGGTGGTGAGCGAGAGAGCACTGGCAAGCACTATCACAGGAGGAGGGGGGTGTGACTCTGAGGGCGGACAGACTTACAGCTTGTCCTGCAGTTCCTGGACCGAGCGACTCTTTGTTTGACACCTCGGCTGAAAGCGGAGCTCCGCCAGGCACGTCCGCTGCTGGCTGACAAACAGCATATCCTGTCTCTGTCGGCCCACCTCTTCCAGCCAGCGTTGAGGGTGAAGAACAAATGAGAGAGTGGGGAAGACAGAGTGGCAAGGAGAGGGAGAGTGACGGAGCCAAAGAGGGAAAGAGAGAGAAACATTGAGGAAGGAATGTATCGAATTTGCCCTCTCCTGCCAAGAGACCTGAAGGAGGCTTGCATTATTGGCATTTTTCATCTCCAGATCATCTACCCGACTCACCCAGTGTCCAGGTTGCCAGATGCTTCCTTGGAGATCTCCGGTTTCACTTAGAGAATAGGCCTTTGTCCTTGCACTGGAGATCTGTGGCACGCTCGTCTGGGCATAACCCAGACCGAAGCCATGTACAGGATGGAGTAACTGTCCCTAGTTAAGTGTACACAGTAATATTATAGTGTTGAGGAGTTGGCGTCTTGACATTTATTTATATTTATTGCAGCTCCTGTGACATGGCCATGAAAGAAGTCATGTCACACCTTTTTACTAAAAGCTGCCACTCACATAATTGCAGAAGATGGAAAGGGATGAGAGGCCAAGAGGGAGAGAAAAAGAGGAAAAGGACAGATGGCATGCTATGTGTCATGGAGGCCTGAGCAGATGTTTACTGCTGGGGAAGGAGAAAACGTGACCAGCCATCTTGAGGCTCTGTTGTGTGGGGCCAATGGGAGTGAGACTAAATTGAGTTAACATACATTAGCATTGCTTCCTCTATTGCAGGTCATCTTTACTAATTATTTGCAGCTCTTTTCAGCTCAATTTCAATCCTCAAAAGGCCTATTTCTAAATACTTTCCCTTTCTTTAACAAAGGAAAATAGGAGATCTTTATAAAACAATCTTGGCAATCCCATACTTTTCATGTGGCTATGCTGTGAGGCAGAGGGGAAAGGCGGAAGTGGGGTTTTTTTCAGGGGGGCAAAAAGTCAACCGTGACAAATAGAGCATATCTTCTGCATCATTACATCTGTACTTCAGGTCTGCTTCACAGATTTATGTACAGGACAAGCTTGTTGTAGCTCTCTTTCCTTTCCACTTGTTACTGGCTTCCGCTTCATGCCTGACTCCATGCACTTTAACATGTGATTCGGTGTACAGTATTTTCAGGCTTTTAACTTCAGCTCAGATGTGTCAAAGATGGCATCTCAACCATGACTTCCTGAAACTTGAGCTATGTTTTTTAGCAGGAAAAGAAATTGAAATAGGCACCAGTTTTGATAATGTTTTCACAGTATTGTTGATCTAATTTGTGCTAATACTGTACTATCTCCCTATGTTTAGTCTGTACATGGTCAGATTTGGGCATTTCAGCAGGACAGCTACCTTTAAATTCTCTATGCGTAAAAACCCTGGATCGCTACCTCAAAATGGACTCCTTTTAACCCATATTTTTGCTGCTGGTTGCCCTGTAACGATTGCTTCTCTCACTTTATGTTTTACCCCTCCACTCTGCCTCTGTCTCTCAGTTTATCTGTCTCTCAACATGAATCAACCATTTAATTCAAAAGCAAAGACAGACAGCAGAGGAAGAACATCAGTCAGAACAGTCAAGAGGGGTAAACCTATAGTAATTCAATACGGGAGGACTCATTACGACATCTTATTTCCGAGTTCAAATTAAGTCACGGCACTGTACGTACTTTATTTCATAGGCAACGGTTGTCCAACAAAAGAGCCCTTTGAGAAGAAAATCAAATCTGGATCTGAGAGTCCAGTCAGGAGTTTGAAATGAGAGTGCATGTGTGTGCACCGGTGAGAGTGAATGAGCATTTTGTACACTGCAGTGCGCCTGTCATGCTGCACTTGTGTATGCGTGAGGAAAGGAGAAAATGTCTGTATGCATGTGAGAGTGTGTGTGGCACAAATTTCCTCCTCAGTGAAAAGTGAAGCCAAAACCTCTTGCTGCCCAGCCTCCAACTATAGGCTCACTGCTAGCTTTGACTCCCAGTGACCAGCCCCGACTGATACCATGCATTAGGACCAAACCCCTGCAGTAATAGTACAGTGGCATGGGTGCGTGATCACTCTGGGAAATCCCTTGAAGGTCATTGCTTAGGTTGGCTATAGCTCTCATGCGTCAGTATGTCATCAAAGTTATTTCTGCTAAAGAAAATAAACGAAGATTTTTATTTCGTTGTTCACAGCGATGGCAGCAAAATAACAGAGACCAGTGAATCATGTGAAACCCACATACAGACATAACAAAGTTACCCACACGGACACTGTCAAGGCCAAGGCATGACTACCTGTCTGAGTAAAAATCACTGATCAAACCAGATGTTCATAAATCACAAAATAAAAGTTCAAATCAAGACTTGAGTTCCTGCAAGTCAAGTCACAGGTCTCAAGTGTGATGGTTCAACATCATCATGGCTAGTTTCCAGAGCTGTATATCCCCATGAATTACATACAATTTAATAATAAAATAGAAAAGTGATGAATAAAATGATATACAACGACTTCAAAGCACAATATTATACTGTAGATGAATTTAAAAATGTACAAAGAGGCAATGAAAGTCTTTTTTCATGCAGGTAAATATTGAAACTGCATCAAGTGGTTGTCACTGAACATGTTCAAGGTCAACTGGAAGCAAAGAAGGCATAAACATCAGACCAACTATGCAAAGTAACCATTAGAGGAGGTTTTCAGTGAACAATGTTTTCCACTTTTAAGTTTCAAGCAGTATCAGTACAAACTAACCTATCAATAACCTCTCACGACTTCTGCAATCTGTCAGAAAGCAAAAACACACAAATACTATTTGAACCAAGTTAACGAGCAGCCAACACATCTAATGTCACACCAATAACAGCAGTGACATTAGCTCAAGCAGAGCTCTGACAGAAGAAAATACTGACTTGGTTTAATTAGGTTTGGTGCAGCCAACACAATGTGTTCTATTTCCATTTTCCATTTCCACAATTTTCTGTTTTTGTTAAATCCACAGAGGACAACTCATGTTATGAATCCTGTGGAAGCCATGGTTGTTGTGTGTTCTTTGACTGTTACTGTCATTATAAATGAGTCTGAGTCAAGTCTGAAGTCAATGAAAGACGAGTTGCAAGTCAAGTGCACATCTCAGGCTCAAATATATAAGGAATATCCTATATTTTCCTATCATATATTTTCTATAACACGAGACGTGTCATGTTATAGAAAATATAGGATGCTATATTCAGTGAATTCTACAGTTACTGTATTGTGGTACACTGCTGTGCCACAAATCAGAGTTCAAGCTGTATGCATTGTTCCATTGTTAAAGTCTAGTCACTACAGTGCTCCTTCTGTCTCTCAGTCTCTTAACCTTGGTGTACAGCAAGCATACAGAATCACACAGTACAGTACAGAAATACTGAGATTTCTGCAATGATAAGGACAAATACAGGCATTTTCTATCCATTAGTGAATTTATGTGCAACGCCAACATCAGTTCTCAAGCTGCCCATGTTGAAACAAACAATCCTTACAATTAGTGTGATGAGGTAGCTTCTATTTATCCCTGGTCAGTGATGTAAAATGTGGTACAGTAAGGGGAAGTCCATTAAATATGGGTCATTGCAACTATGTTGCTGCTATCATTACAGGATAATGAACATGCTAATGGATGTGGATTGATGAGAGAGATGGTGAGATGGAACAAGACGGAAAGAAAGAAAGGAAGCTAGAAAGAAAATGTGGTGAGTGACCACTCCTGTACTGCTCATGCACAAGTGATGGCACTACTTTTCCCAGAGATTACTTGTCAAGTGTGGTCAGTGCTGTCACTGGTCTTAGCTTTGACTAACAAAGTTCCCATCTCCCACCACTGCTAATGCTAAGGTCCTTTGATATACAGGCCTAATCCAAACAAACAGATGCATTACTTGTGCAACAGAGGATTTTTTTAATGAATGAATATTAGGGAGGCAAATTTACAAAGCCCTGATAAACCGTGCATGTACTGAAGCCATGGGTGGTACAGAGAAGCAGAATAGGCTTTTATTTATACAAATTTTAACAGAATATTCAGCACAGTCGTGCCACGCCAGTACCATAGTGGTCTGGGTGAGTGAGTCACTGACCCACAGACGTAACTCGACTGTAAATGACGCCACAGGCCACTGACATCATTCTGTGGCGATGCTCTCAACCTCAACCATCCGTATATGGCCACATGAAATTGGTAGGCTGCAAAAGAAAAAAAAGACACGAAACTGGCTTAGAGCAGTGGCATGGATTTAGATTTGTCTGAGGTAAAGAAACAGGTACATTTTTTAGACAGTTTTAGATAATGCAATAATTGAAGGTTAGTTCATCTGTTGCCAGTGCTGCACAAGTCCGCACAAAAGTGATAAACAAAACATCTGAGGTGCTTTGTTGTAGTGAAATCATTATGATGCCAGATAATTGAAAAATGTTAATTCCAAGTTATATACCGACATGTTTCGGCTCAATAGAGCCTTGATGGGCTCGGGAGTTTTAGCTGCAAATCATTCTTAGTCTTTCAGTCTTTTAACTGTGGGTTTGTTTGTATGGCTCCCATGCTTGTATTTAAATTATCATTTTATTGTTAATGAGGATTATTTATCGTCTTTCCTCTGTTGTCAATCTCCTGCCTCCAGTCCTCCCTCTCACTTAATCCCTCCATTTCTGTCCCATCACTCGCCATCACTCTCTCTCTCTCTCTCTGTTTCTCCCTCTTTCTGTCTGTGCATCCTGCCATCGCTCCAGATCCAATGTGGTGGAACAGCGGCTGACGTCGGCTCTTCTTCTTCTCTGTATTGCAGCGGGCCCTAATTGCTGGTCTCTCACATAAACACAGAGAGCTGCTTTATCTCTAGCTGGCCACACCACGCTTCAACAGACAGCCCAGCAGCAGCAGAGGCAACTGCAGCCTCCACAGTTCAACACCCCCTCACCACCCTCTGCATCCACCACAACCACCTTAAAAGGCTCCAATTAAACCATAAGGAAGGGAGGAAGCAGGAGCGGCGAGGGAGATGGGTGGGGGAAGAAAAATGAGGCAGAGAAAGACAGAGGATGTATCAAAAAGAGTGAGAGGATGAGCTTGAGATAAATAGGAAATTAAGCATTGTTTTGCCATGCAGGGAAAAAAAAGCCACAGGGAGGCAAAATATAAAGAAAGTGAATAAACAGCGTGAGATTTCTTGCTATTGCAGGAGACAGATCCACCCTGTAGCACCAGACTAAGTGTGACGCTACAGACGGAAGGAAGGAAAGAAAGGAAAAGGAGAAGAGATACTGAGGCAGTGATTTACACTCCTTTTCGTCTTCGTGTCCATGGAGCCTGGGGGTAAAGGAAATGGCAGAAGGCACAGGGAGATAAGAGTCTTTGTTCTACAGAGGTGTAGAGATCGTTACATTCCACCAGATAGCCTTACACTCCTGTCTAGCTTGGCCGACTGGATATGAAAGAGAGCATAAGTAACTGTCTGAGAAGGCCAGACACCATATTTTATTATGGTTTTGTATGGTGAGTGCCCTTGGCTATTTTTCAGCAACTCTGCTTGCAAATGCCCATTGAAAACATCTTTTAATAGTTGCCATGTGCTTCGCAGGGGCTGGTAGGCAAATTTTGTTACATTTGGACTGAGCTGTCTCCCCTTGTTTCCAATCTTTATGCTAAGCTCACTGGCTGCTGGCTGTGGCCTGATATTCAACAGGCAACTATGAGATAGGTGTTGATCTTCTCATCTAACTCTCGGCTAGAAAGCGAGTAAGCATATTTACCAAAATGTTTAACTATTCCTTTGAGAGCAACGTATTGAAAAAATATATTTTATTTATATTTTATAAATATAATACTGACCAATTATGGCAATTATTAAAAGATGTTTTCAATGGGCATTTGCGAGGAGCGCCTCAGAAAAATAGCCAAGAGCACTCACCATACAAAACCACAATAAAATTTGGCGTCTGGCCTTCTTCTCATAACTCTGGGCAAGGAAGTGAATAACCGCATTTCCCAAAATGTGAAACCATTCCTCTAACATTCATGTGGAGCAGTGGATGATCTTTCTGATACAGAGTGCACCGTGGACTAGAGTGGCACTTTAAAATATTCAATTACAGCCCAGAAACAATCCACAACCCTGACCAGTGCAGAAGTTGCCAGACGAGCACTGATTCACAGCAGCAACACAATCACTCATTTCCACTACTCTTGAAACAGGGAGTGACTGATGAAGCCATTCCCCTATGAGCAGACAGAGGGCCCAATGTATCACCAGTCATGCCACGCAATTCATTGTTGGCCTGTAGCTACCTGGAGGGCTGTGATACATGATAATACCTTCTGTTTTGTTTGTCATAAATTTAGGCTCCCAGGCAATACAGAAATCGGCATCCGAGAACTATGCCACCTATTTACCCAAGGCAGCCAAGCGTTGAGCCATCTGTGCTTGCTAGTTCATATATTCACCAACGCACCCCAAGGTGCGATACATCAGATATAACAGGCTGAGGGCAGGGCCGGGCGTCGCCCATTATGCAGTCAGAGCGGTGGAAAATGACACAGAATGTCTCACTCTGCCCCTCTCTGCAGCCATGCCAAAAGGTTCTCCTGGCATCGAGGCGCCTCATTCCATGTAATGGCTTGATGGTTTTACATGGGCAACAAGTCAAGCTGAAAACACTGAGCCGTGAACTGCCCCATCTAGGAAAATTGCCACTAATAGGATACAGTAAGTAGGCTGTGATACTCCACAGCTCAGTGAAATTTATTGTTACTCATGTAACACTTTTGAGAAAAGCATTTAAATATTTTTTGTTTTTTCTGTGTCCACTGGCAGCCTCGTATTGTGACACTTTGGTCTGGGAAAAAGAGAAAGGTTGAGGAAAGGAAAGGGGAGGGACAGGGAATAAGAAAATGATGGAGTGACTAAGGGGAAATTAATTAGCTCTGCATGTCTGTCTGTGTGTATGAGGAAGGTGAGGATTCAGGGGCCACCCTGGGGCCTTTACCAGTGTGTGTGTGTGTTGAGAGAGGGGGTTAAGGATAGAAGGCAAGATAAGATAAGAATGACAGTGGAGGGTGGGGTCGTTTAATTGTGTTTATCCAGAGCTTTGGGGCTGTTGTGAGTGTGTGTGAATGTGTGCGTGTGTTCTGAGGGGAAGCATCTCTGTGGATCAACATGGCCTGGGAGTCATCTCAACTTGGTTTGACACGAGGGAGATGGATCACTGCTGAGAAGGGCGGAGGACCAACACACACAGGACGTTCAGCGGTGTTTGTTAGCATCCTGTCCCCTTCTCCTTCAATACCATGCGTCAGGGGAAAAGACGGACGAGATTCACCCCCTAACTAAACACAAAATCACCCCCTTGTGTATTTAACTCCACAGATCCAGCAATTTCTACCCACCCACCAATTCATTCAGGCAATATGGGATGGCTGAAGGCACTGACACGCTAAAACACCATCCCTGGTTCCGTTAATAGCAGAAAACACCCTGCTAATGGACAGAATGGTTTATTACCACTTCAATCATTCCTGACATGTGTATAGCTAGTCTTGTGTGGTAGCCCCTGTTTCACAGAGGCCATTAAAGTAGCCATCCTCCAGGCTGGGGGTGGGCAGGTAAAACGGTCCCCTCTAATGCAACTCATACATAACCTGTAAGCTGTTAGGAGGTCACCACCCTTAGGCATAGATGAATGATAATGCCTTCTATTGCCTCAGTTAAGTGTTCCTGTCTTATCACTTATCTGGTGTTGTTTTTGATACTGTGGAAGTGCAATTTAGACAGTTAACTCCCTAGACACAACTATAGTCTCTCTTTTTGCCTGCTGTCATTTCTGTGCTCTTAACTCTTGATTGATTGTCTGTTTAGAAAAAAAAAGAAAAATGACTATAGATAGAAAGACAGATAGACAGATAGACAGACAGATAGATAGATTCTTTCAGGAGAAGAAACTTTTCATTTAAATTGACACAACAGCAGATGCATTCACAAAGAATGCTGGGTGCACCAAGACAAGTAAAATGGCAGATGGCATGGAGTGTAAAAGGTCTTTGTCATAGAAAAACTTGAGAAGCAAAGAGCTGCTAAAATCTAGTATGCAGCGGGGGGTGATAGTTCTGTCTGTGTCAGGGTTTTTCTTTTGCTCTCAGGGTCCATATGAGGCAAGCCCTGACAAACACCACATACACCACCTTGTGCCTTCACAGTACACACACACACACACACAAAGATCGACGATGTGCCTGTAGCTGGCAATAGGAAGTATGACGACTAGCCGAGACAGAGAGGAGATGAGAGATCAAGATATCATCAGCGGGGAGAGAACAACATGATATATTTTATCCCTGCCATGTTTGGCTCACAAAACCCACATGCCCCCTGAACACCAATTACGCACACAAACACGCACACACACACACACACACCAGTGATAATCACAGACAAGGCTCCTCAGCTGACTCACCTAATAAAGCTTGTTATGCTCAACTTTGACCCAGAATGCACTGTTCAAGAGATGTCAATGTAAAATGTAGAATAGACACTGTTACACGCTGCCAGGCTTCTCAGCAATGGTCTTGTTTATGTACAGTATGTATAGTAAAGTCTCAAAAATATAAAATGAAATGATTAAAGGTGCTCCATGCAGCAACTTTTGATCCATCCAGATGTACATGTGTCATTACAAGAGGAGAAAGATGTTGGCAATAAATGGTACAATATATGCTGGGTAAAGTATGAACAGGTGGCTCAGTCTAAATAATAATTAGATCATTGGAACAAAAACAGAATAGACAACAAAGCACTATATGGAGCATACTGTTGAAAAAGAGGGCTTGGTCTGTAACTAGCCAAACCAGAAACATTATCATCCAACAATATCAAGTGTCTCACAAAAGGAAATGACCAGGCTGATGACTCACAAATGGCATGTCATTTCTCTATGGGCTTTTATAAAAGAAAAGAAAATACACTGAAAAGACCTTCATTGTTCACAATGGCAAGAGATCATAGGAGAAGAATGCTTTAGAAAGGAGAATGGCATTGAGGGGAGTATCCATAATGAATGTGTTCATATGCATGTGGTATTACTGATGCAAGTTCATACTGTATCCTGGTGAGGCCATTTTCAGGAAACAATGTTTACTGTACATGTATATTGTTTGATATATGAATAAAAAGGCTATTTAAAATATTATTAGAAAGATAACCCTACTGTAAAGTCACTGTATCCTGTCTATCATATGCAGGTTTAGTTTAATTGGGGAGTGAGATAATGGAGCACTAAAGTTTTTACTGTCCAGTAATACAAAAGAACTTCGATAACCGGGAGCCTTTAAAAGGCTTATTGATTAATGTGTTGAATCTCTGCTACAGATGAGATGCAGAGATGTGCCGCAACTGTTGATGTCATTTACAAGCTGTTATAGGCCATACATCACTCAATGCATATAACAGCATTTAACGAGTGGATAAATACTCCTTTTGGAGTGTAGGTGTTTTCTGATTCATGATGGGATACTCTGATTAACATATGCCATTTAGAGGACAATTTATTCCAAACTGCCTTACTAGATTCCAAGTTTGAATAAAACATCTCACCATGGTTGTGGTAATGCAAAAGAAAAGATGACCCACTGGGTTACATAAGAATGTAATGATATGATCAAAAACAGATCTGACACACCAAATAGAGATCAGTGGTGCGTATTTGCTCCTACTTTTAGGGATGGAAGTAAAAGCATTTTATCACCTCTCTTAACAAAGGAAATGCACCCGGTGCCCTCCAGAATTTAAAAGAGCCGCAGAGCTGTTCTAACCTGTCTGGAGTTCCCAGCAGTGACAGAATGATAGGACAAACATTTGCACACATTCCGGTTAGTGTGAAAAAGGAGGTCTTTCATCAACGCTTATTTGGCAAGAAAATACAGCTACAAAAATAATAGTTCAGGTCTGTTACAACAGTGTTTGTATTTATTACATCTCAAATGTACCAATAAACCTGATTAGGAGACGCTTCCTTAGCAAATTTTCTCACAGAATTTGCACACTTGGATGGCACACTAGTTANNTACTGTAAGCATCAGTGTACTGTAAAATATTGTAATCGCTAACATTGCCTAAGGACATCGGCCATCCAAGCATTAGCAAGTTAAAAGAGCCAAAACCGGCTGACCTCCGGAGTGTCATAGTGTTTTGGAGTGCAGCCCGAAAGAAAAGTCTAAAGAAGGTCTACAGATACTGTTTTTGGTACCACTACAGCCTGCAAATTACAGTGTAATTATTTTGTAATTACAGGGTTTAATTAAAATAATTAAGGAGTGCACCAATGTGGTAGCGGGGAAACAAAACAAGACTTGAAAGAAATTGAGTTTTAGAGGAACCTATAAATGAATTATGCAGTGGAGTAATATTAGCATGGAGGGAGAACGACTACGAAAAAGTCCAACTGTGTGTGGTGTAGCTCATTTATAGATTCAACGACCCACCATGTTATGGTCTGTGTGTAAGTGTAAAATGTCTGTTATAGTAACATGCATTTTATTCTAAATTTTCCTTATGAGACAAAAGGTTTACTTATACAACTCTCAACCCTCGGTACAAAACCTCCACTTGCAGCCATCATCAACATAAAGACAATTCTCCAGATGAGGTCTGCACCATTTCTGCCGCCCTTCAATTGCCATTAGCTGATGTCTGCATGTTGCTGCTTACAGCGTGCATGCTAACACCATGTGCAGCATACGGATCTGCAATTTCTCAAGTGCACTTACAAACAGGTTGTACTGGTGACTCTAACAAGAGTGTGAAATACGATTGAAAACACACTTAACATACCAGACATAATTCACAGTTGTACATTTATGAATTCAGTCTGGATTCATTAAGCCCAAAGCCCTCAGTACAGAATTGTCACATTAGATGTAAACCATCACTGAAAATGTTCCTCATATGCTTGGCATTATTTCACAAGCTAACTGTCCTGACCAAGAGTACCCTAACATGACTGTTTGTCATGGTCCGTGGCCGTACCCGTGCTTATTCCCAGTGTTTCCTAGTGTTTCCCCCTCCCTGTGTTCCTTGTGATCCCGTTTGTCTCTCTTGTGGTGTTCTGTGTTGTCTGTCATGTCTCGTTCCCTGCACTAGTCTTGTCTTTGTCTGTTTTCAGTTTAGTCATACACATTTCCTGCTTTATTTTGTAGACTTACTTCTCCTCTCATGTCAGACACTTCACTTCCTGCCCTTGTGTGTTTCCCGCCTGCTTTGATTACCNTAGCAAATTTTCTCACAGAATTTGCACACTTGGATGGCACACTAGTTAACAGGAGACATGATCTATTTCTCTTCTGTTTTTGACTTGTAAAGGATAACTTTACCCCTGGTTGATATGATTAACTCTGATTTGTGATATGGATCAGCTACTGTAAGCATCAGTGTACTGTAAAATATTGTAATCGCTAACATTGCNTACCCGTGCTTATTCCCAGTGTTTCCTAGTGTTTCCCCCTCCCTGTGTTCCTTGTGATCCCGTTTGTCTCTCTTGTGGTGTTCTGTGTTGTCTGTCATGTCTCGTTCCCTGCACTAGTCTTGTCTTTGTCTGTTTTCAGTTTAGTCATACACATTTCCTGCTTTATTTTGTAGACTTACTTCTCCTCTCATGTCAGACACTTCACTTCCTGCCCTTGTGTGTTTCCCGCCTGCTTTGATTACCTGCTCCACCTTTATTAGTTTCACCTGTCCTTGGTTTGTCCACTCACCTGTCTCCACTCTCCCATCAGCCCCACACTATATATATCTGTCCCCTTCCTTTGTTCATGGTCTGTTCGTCTGCGTTCTTTGTTGAGTGTTGTCCCGTCTTGCCATGTGCTGTGTTTCCTGTGTTCCCCGTGTTCTTCGTGTAGCTCTGGATCCTGCCTGTACCTTCCAGTCAGCCATTCGCTTCAATAATACCTTTGTTTGCATCGGCTCTGCCTCTCTGCTGTCTGCGTTTGGGTCCACCCTGCTATCCACCCACAACACTGTTAAACTTATTAGGCAGCTGTAAAACTGAAAGGATATGATTTGGGAAATGAGTCAAGAGCTTTTGATAGGGCAAGGAAGGAAATGAAATAATGTAGCAAATGGCCCACAGATATTATTAAAAATATGATCCAGCCTTGAAATAACATGGACTTTTCACATGTAACATCAAGTAGGAGGTCCATATGTGAAGTTCTGCAGATAGGATTTCCTAATTCAGTATAATTTTCTTATGTTTTTATGGAGACACAGTGCTCTGCATTTCGCTATCAAAAGACAAGCACTGTTATTATCTGCCAACATTTTGATCCTAATTACTGTACTTTGTCTAATTTACTCATTCGTGCTGAGAACAAAACTGTAGCAACGAGGTCTCCAGTGGTGTCACTCTTTCTTTCACGCCTCAACCTGAACTCTAACACCATGTGTCGGGCTGTTAATTTGCTCTTCTTCGGGAGGTGAGATTGGAGGGCGTTCGCTGGGGGAAATCGATGGGAAAATGGGATGGAATCTGCTGAGTGGATCAGAGCGAATGGAGTCAGCCCTCATGGGCATAAAGGGAACATTGGAATGAGAAAGTCTGGACAATGTTTTTAACTTCTTCCAGGAGGCTGACGACAGCAATCTGCCCTCTCAAATCCCTTTGCAGAATGTGCTTGCAAGATTAATTTCTTGTTATTCAGAATTGATCGCTTCTTTATGGACTAATTTGCGCTTGATTCCATTCAGGCCTGCCTGCCGGCTGGCTGCCAACGGCACCACATATTCCAAACACAGGAGTTAGTTTTCAAGAAAGGAGTCTGACTGGCAGTTCTACTGTAAGACTAGGATATCGCTGTAGGCTTGTGGCAAGATGAGTTCCTTTTTATTGGCGGATGTGGTTTGGAGGTAACACCTCGAACATACCTTTGTAGCTGGTATTCCAGCCTGTTTTTTTTTTGTAAAGATGATCTTAATCACTAACATCCATCCGTAGTATAATTAAATATCAAACTTTGGAGAACAACCAACAAATTCAGCATCTAACTCAATTAAAGTTTGTTTTGCCGGGCACGTAGAATGAAACCACGAAGGAAATGACTGTACAACAATTGGCCTTTTCATCTGTTTATTAAAACATTACTGGAGTCAATTCATTCTCGGTATGTTAATGAGTGTTTGAGGTACAGTAAAGGCTGTTGGCGCTGCTAAAGCAAAACAAGTTCAGTTACAGAGTATGTTTTGGCCTGTGTGTAAGGAAGGTGGGGTGATCAAATATCACTTTTGCTGAATTCCAGGTACAATATGGTATGATCTTAAATTTCCGTCATGTAATGACTTACAGGTGTTATCCTCTAGGTGAATTGCTTTGCTAGTTCCCTTGTCTTGCTGCGTCCTTCATTTTTCCAAAGCAAATTGCTCCACTTTTTCCCTTTGAAATGGCCCAAAACTCTTTGCCCTGGACAGTGCTGAAGATTATCCCCAATTAGCCGAAGAGCTCTGCCAGTAACAAGCTCTCTCTTTCTGTCATCAGACAGTGTGACATCATCACTGCCCACCGCTACAGCACTGGACATCCTGTGATGTGCTGTTGCCTGCTAGGCCTGTCAGTGTCACAGCAACCCGTTGTATGTCTAAGCTTCTGCCAACCTAACACACGGAACTGTCACAGAAACGTTTGTAGCTCTCATTTTTCCTTACAGCATTTACTCCCCCCTGCATCAACTCAAGCTGTTACTACTCCCCCCCCGTCTCTCTCATGCCTACATCTCCTGTTAGTCATTATTGGGTCGATTCCTTGCATCCTTGCATAATTTGAGGAACAGAAAAAAATACCTCCTTCAAACTGGTGTAAAGAATCTTATGCAGGCACTTTGTTTACAGTGCTGCAAAGCAACCCGCTCTGGTGTCTCGTAAAAGCTTTGTAGGGTGGTCTGACAGCTCGGCCCGTTAGTTTGTCATTTCGTAATGCTGACAGTAATTCTGCATTTCGACTTGAGACACAATAATAATGGGTACCGCTCAGTCACACAGCCTCTGATGGCATGTGGTTAATGAAGCTTTCCCAATGAGAACCAGCTCAGCTTAGAGCTCATCCAATTGGGGACATTTAAAGTACCACAGCCACTAATGTTTATGCTCCACAGTGAAGCCATTTTGTCTCCTACTAAGTACTATGGCTCATCCACACTGTCAATCACTTCACTCTTCTACGATAAATATAATGTTCATATTTATATTACAGTCTACCCTGCTTAAGTTTTGTTAGAGGTGTGCAGGTGAGTTGAAATGAAAAATTGCATCCATTATTCGCACACATAAAGGCTGAGTGTGTGTGAATATGTCACATGCAGTCAATTCTTCCTGTCTAAGCTGTGCCGGTGTTATGAAACAGGAATTAAAAGAATTTTACCTGTTAAATGCGTTACTCATTCTTTGTTGTGATGTTTATCACTGGCACTGGCACTGGCCTTGGTCTAGTGGCAAAGGTGGAATGCAAGACTGTAAGTCACAGTCATACATACCACTTTAATTTGCATCACCCGCTTGTTAGGTAATCATATGTTTTAAAGATATTGCGACCACAACCATAGACAAGATTTAAATCACAAGCATCAAGGGTGAAAGTCTGGTGGAGATGAATCAGTGTATATGTTGTGTAACGTTTAGAAATCTGTTCAAAATCTTTTCTATTCTATCTCTAATCTATGGGGCCTCTGTCAAAGCACTTAGTGGCTTCCACCAAAGCAACAGACCTGCTTGCAACCTACTGTATACAGTAGGGCATTTAAAGTCAAGCCGTGATCACATTATGCTGCTGTTTTAATGACACTCCCCTATAGTCTGAGCCAAGTCACTAATGATCAAACTGGAACTGTACATAAACACATAAAACCACTCAACACTGCACTTAATAACTAGCTGAGTCGCTTTGGAGGGTTTATAAAACCACGCTAAACAGATACTGTCTCCATTTCTCACGCAACAACGGCAAGCTAATTATTTCAGCATTGTGCTATGAAGAAGGCTGCTGCATGGGTGTTCACAGTATGGGAGCTCCTTTGATGTCGCAAATATGTCCACTCTTCAGCCTCAGACTCCAGACTGCTAATGATTATTTGGCTGTGGGTGGCTTAGTCATTCTTCAGCACACTCATAAGATAAGGCAACCACAGGACAAACAGGTTTGGCGCACACACACACCTGCCCACAACGCTGCTTCATCGCATATGCACCCTTTGATCAAATCATGCCATAGTTTATGTTTGGATATTGTGCAGCTATGCTTGTGTAAGTACTTGTTCTGATATGGCGATGACACTATATAAATGTGAAACCAGCGTCTGGGTTCAAATACATCTTACAGTGCAAATACCACGAGCACAGCGTTCAAATAGCAAGCATGCTCCGAGTTTAATCTTACAAAGTGTGGGGTGTTTCCACCTGGAAAACCAGCGGCAACACGACGTCTCCACTGCGCTGTGCTCTGCAATGTGCTTTGTAAAGTGACACTTAAAGGATGTCTGTGAGCCTCCCTTCCTGTCAGAGCCAGCAGTCCACTTGAGACTCAAGTACCAACACACATTTCACACAACCACCCAAAATAACCCTAGTAGTTTGGCGCAGCGCACCCCCACAGTGACCAAGCAAGGAGCTGCCATTTACAGGAAAGTATACGAGATAACAATGGCACAAACGCTGTTAAGATACATTCTTCCATGTGGTTTGTTTAAATTACTTATTTTTCCATTAGCTGCTAAAGCTTGCAATATAAAACTTTAATTAAACTTTGTTTTCTATCTGTCTAAGAGAAATGAATGTATATTATTCTAAACTGACTGCTGGGAATTGGCCCACTGGTGGATGGCAGTGTTTTGAAGTGCTACTACAAATGCATAATCAGTGCCGTCAGCTTATAGAATGGCTTTGTATCACATTAGCCAGTGGCTAAAAATTACCACTTTTCAAGGGTTATTCTGGGGTTTTGTACTTCACTAGCTGCAGGCAAGTGGACTGCCGCCTTCTCAGCTTGCTGTCAGCCTCTCAATTGAATTACTCTAATGTTTTATCCCTCACTGTTCCCCGCTTGTAATGAAATTAATGCCACTTTAATTTGCATCACCCTCTTGTTACGTCTCGGGCTGCAGAATGAATGTGGCATTGTTTGACTGCAGGACACGCCGGAGAAAAACAACACTGGGTCTCGGAGAACCACAGACTGTGTGCGTTAACTGACTTGTAAATGGATCTTATAAAGTGTCTTTCAGGGATGCTGAAATTGCTTCACAAGTGTGGTCAGCCAGTTTTTTTTTCCACTTCATCTTAGCACCCATGGTTTCATCATACGTCAATTAGTTTCCAAGGTGTTACTATAAAACCCTGTCGAAGGATTGGAAGTTTGGTGGTGCATGCTTCACTGAGGGTGTATGATATACCCCAACTCAGTGTCAGGTGATCCACTGAATCATTCAGTGTGAGAATCAATGTTACATCCTTGGCGTATTCATCCTCACAAAGGCAGCAGCTCATTGATCACTCTGCTCCCTCTCATCACTGCATCAGTCTCTCAAAGCAGAAGGGGGAAAAAAATATGTATTTTCAATGCAAAATGAGAAAAGCTATTACTCCGCATCCTGACAACCAATCAATTCCACTACAGTGTTTTCTGTCTTCAGTTGGAAGAGATGCTCGATAAAATGAGCAAGATAAACCAGGCATGTGAATCTGGCTGTCAAAGCTCTCCTGCAGAAGGACATTTTACGAATAGGAGTGAAAGCCAGTATGTGTGACAGCTGTATATGTACACCCTCCTTAGGTAGCTTAAAATAATTGTGGTTTCACATGAAAAGTGTGTTTGTGGGTATGTGTGTGTCAATTGTATAGTTAAACACCAATCAATGAGTACTAATCCTGGAAACAATTGAAGAATTGTTGTAAGCAACAGGAAACAGTCTTTAAAGTGCGCTGCTAGCATCTCATCAAAAATGTATTTCTTCCTTCAAAATCAATGATTCTTTTTTTCCCCACTATTTTATCAGACTGTAAACAGTAATGTTAGAAAATGCATTGAACTGTGCAGTAAAGGTAAATGGCCCAAACAGTTGGGGATTCGGAGCAGTCTTCCACCTGCTACTTGTCAAATAATTCAACTGGTTAAAATTGGTGTAGTCAGGCCCCACTGAGTCACACACACAGCAAAGCCATCTGTTTCTGTTTGTTGCACTTTCCCACAATTCCCCTGTCCACCCAGCCATATTTAAACTGCTTGGTTCTGATGACGCGTGTCTGTCAAAATCAATAAAATATTTAAATCCATAACTTTGATAACTTTGATAGTTTAGTTCAGTTGATTGTAATTCTGTTCAGTCACTTCTATCCCCTGTCCTTTGCTTGTCTTTCTTTCACTTTTTTAGTTCTTACTCCCTTAAGGCCATAAAGACAATGCATGTTACGCCCCAGCCTGGTCTTTTCAGACCTCCATTTCTGTTTTCACTGGTGTGCAGCTGAACTAAATTAATTACAAAGCATGTGGGGGAACTTCCACATGTTGTCTTTCCTAAAGTCTCATAATGGAAGTAAAAGCTTTGCATTTCAAGCAAATTTTTTTAATTGCAAGTAAGAGAGACAAAAGGTGTGCCTTTTGAAGGATCAATCCACCGAGTCTTCTCTAATCCACTTCTAACCGACAACACATAAAAAGACCCTGTACGTCTAAAATTGTTCACTGCCAACAAAGAATATACACATCACATCATACTGAGCCTGAAAACACTTGAGTGATCACATACGCAGTGAAGTTTACATTTGGTTATGCGTTATACTTTTTTGTTTCATGCATCCTTTTCATGTCACATTGCCTGATGAATGCTTCATTTATTTTAATGATTAGACACAAGCGAGGTTTGAGCTGCGCTCTCGAAGGGGAGCTTTCGGTGGCATTTGTTTACTTAATTAAATCATGAGAGCCATCTCGAGTGTGACAGGTGAGCAAAACAGACGGTCGAGGGTTTCTTCCCCTAATCCCACGGAGACACTTGCATCCAGAAGCCTGGCACTAATGATTTCATTAACATGGCTAACAGGGCATCAGTACACCTGTTCACAGGCGTTCCAGCAGATACCTCGGTAACCTTGAGACAACGGTTCGAGGCCCCTGCCAACACTCTTTTTGTTTTATGACTGCTGTCTCAGCTCTTGTGCAGTTTTATTAAAAGCTACAGCGTGTGGCTTCGAATTTTTCTTCAAGCACAGAACGCTGCTCCCACATATGTACCGTTCTGAGTCAAAATATCCCAGTGGGTTTGCTCAGTTGTATCACAGTAGGCTACAGTGATAAGGCGTCAATGTAATGTTCTTTTTTTTATAGACTAACTGTAAAATGTTAAATCTATGATATATGTCTCTCCTGCTGAGCCTAGGCGGAAGATTTGCACATAATTCATAGTTTTTCTTTCAGCCTCCTTGGAATAGCAGATGCGTGGCGTTTTCCACATGAAAGAGAGAAATGAGAGCCAAAAAGTTTAGACAGGTACAGCAAAGTATCTGAAAGTCAATTTTTCTCATATTGCACCATGCTAGACCTGACTGTTTCAGAAGAAATCACACCCATCTGGCCCTCCAAGAGAATCTCAAACAAATCATTTGCATATGAAGTCTGACCCTTATTGTTGTTGTTTTTTTTTAGAACAGTTGAAGCTCTAAATTAACCAGCTGGAGTTTCTCTGATCCTCCTGTTTTTTTTGTGTTGTCTCACATCGCTCTCCGTGGCTCTGACTGTGTCTCTCTCTGGACCCCTTTTCTCACATTATCTGCATGCTTTAATGGTCTGCAACTTGTCAAGAAGGCCTATCTGTCTCCTCGCCCACTCATCTGACAGCCTCACTGGTGCCCCCCCTCCTTCCTGCCTCAGAATGTGATCGATAGCCCCCGAGCCCCCCACCCCACTTTCTTCACAGGTGGATATCATTAAGGGATGAAAAATCAAACCTGGCAATCCTCTGCCCTCTGTATAAACTGAGTAGTTCAAAACTGCTTCATGAATACAAACACATAGAAACAATGTGTACACAAATATAAATTGTACAGATGTAGCTATGCACATACACACAAACACTGAGCAAGTTGCAGAATTCTGGTTTTAAAAGAATAGCTTTATCTTTTGGGAAATAGTTTTGTTTTCTTTCTTGCTGAGAGTTAGATGAGAAGATACCACTCTCGTGTCTGTGTGATAAATATGAAGCTAGTCTTTGTGCTAACCTGCTGCTGGTTCTAGCTACATATTCACTGTACAGACATGGTGTGGTATTAATCTTCTCATCTGACTGAGGAAGCAAATACATGTATGGCCCAAAATGCTTAAATACTGCTTTAATTTAACAAAAATTAGCAGTAGACACAAATAATCTAATTGATTAAGGGGGGATAAAACAAGCCACATGTTCACTCTGTTTTATATTTAAGTAACATTATCCCATACTGTCACTGTCAATGCCACATACACTTGTTAAATGCTAAGAAAACCACTAAATTAATGAATACATCTTTGGAATATCAACAGTAAACTCCAGGAACATGTTTCAACTTTTCAGAAACACTGATATGAGCAGACCCACTGGGTTACGGAGGCAAGTGGAGCAGGGGCAAGACTTTCTACTTTCTACCCACAGAGCAACACCAGACCTTTTAGAAACACTTGACAAAATTTGAGAAGTGGGTGGCAATTCAGGAATATGGAACATGACAGAGTGGAAGCAAGCTAACTAGCCACAGAGCAAGTCAGTGAAGGGGATCAGTGTTCCTATCCCTGTAATTTTGACAAGACTGATATTCAGCCAGTAAGTCAACTTTAACTCAACCAAGAAAACTATTTCTGCTCCCAGAGCAGCTCTAACTCCATTTATTTTATATAACTAAAACTCCAGTCTTCAAGCTGGTCCTCCTCTGTCCCTCCATGGCATGCTGCCAGTAAGGACACTGTGAGCTTCAGACTGGGAGCACATAACCCAGACATCATGCCCTACTTTGTCCGGGTCTTATGCACAGAGTCCCACTGCTTGTAAAAAGAAGCTGCACTCCAATGTAAATAAGCTTGTTCTGATGAGTGGTAATTGCATTGTATTTGACTTTTATATAATTGATAAGAAAAGAGTGTCATTCGCCTGCAACGTGTTTTGTAAATTGCTGTCTATACTATGCATGCAGGTTATAAAAATGTCATTGACCAAATTGATATGGATATGATGTTTGGGTTGGGAGTTTCAAGCAAGATGCCATATACATTTGGCATTCTGTATGCATTTAGAGACAATTCTCTTTTTGTTGTACATTGTTGAGGATTTTGAATTTAGGTCATGGCTAATACACAGCGGAACTTTATGCTCATACAGTATAAATTCCAGTTAAATATAATCTTTTTGCTCTGTAAAGCACTGTGAAATTTTCACAGGGTTAAAAGCTTACTGAACATCCTGGGGGAACAGTGGAACTTCCAAGGTGATATTATCAGCTCCAGGTTTAAACCATGGCTTGGTATGACTATCATGGTTTTCACAGCAGGCTCACAAAGAGACCAAACTCAACCTGGAGAGTGGATCAGATCCAAGCTGCTGTGTTTTGTGAATCCAGCTGTGCCTAAAGAGAGAGGTGAGTCAAACTCCTCAGAACAAGCACCATATTCAGGAGTGGCATGGGTCTTGTGCTAGATCCTCGCTGATATGCAGCGATAACAGGTTCTCTTTATCACACACACAGACATACAGTCGCCTGTGTATACACATATACTCCCTCAACACCCATGTACACACACACACACTATATTTCTGTCTCTCATACAGAAACACCCATATGCTCACACACACACGGTCAGCTGTGTGAGATCCCATAACAGAACAAACATTGTCCAGCAGACTACCTTAGAGGACAGAGAAGATATGTGCTGCCCCTAGCGAATGGCCTATTATTTTAATGGGCTCTTGTGTTTTCTCAAACGCTAAGGTTGCAGTAGAATAACGAAGGCTTCGGCAGCGAAGATAAGAAAGAGAAAGTAGATTACAAGGAGAGCTCAATGTGCGTTTGTATAACCTGTGTACGGACAACCATCGTTGATGTAAGTGAGATTAACGTGTTTAAATATTGTGGTAAGTTTCTGGGTTGCTACTTCATTATACCACATGAGAAAACACAGTAGCTTCCAAAGAAATTCTGCATAATGCATAACTGTATTACTCTAGGGCTGTGGCAAGTTTGTTTCTTTGCTCAGAGCCCTAAAACACCCATCTGTATGTGTGTAGTTTCCCCTTGATCTTGATTAATTGATCCTTGTTTAAACACGAAAGAGTCACAGAGCACTGTCGCCAGTCCCTACTACAAATTCAGACCACTAAATAAACCAGAGATATGGCTTTGACTCCCTGACACGAGGGGAGGCGAGGATGTCAGCATTGTCTGGAGTTATCTGGAGCTGCAGGACCCTCCCTAGGCTCTCCGAGTCCAACTACGAGAGCGATACATCAGGCAGGGAGGGAAGGGAAGGACGATGAAGGGAGTTGTGGTGGGGGTGTCTGCCAAGGTACAGGTTCACTACTTCTTCTGTTTGCCTTGGCCCACTGACGAGAACATCATTATCATCAAGAAACCAGCAGAACGTTTAGTACTGGCTGTTATCACTATCTCTCCTGCTCCTCACAGCAAAGCTGTCATAAAATCATGTTGAAAATATGCTGTTCGGGGGTCAGACATGTGCTGTTTTGCATCATGTGCATAACACTGTCAAAATGTGCTGAAAGTTGTATTCTGACTTAACTTCCCTGGAATGAAGGTATTTTTCAAACCTGTGCTCATCCAGCTAAAATAATCCACATTTATCCTACTTTCTATGTCATATATCTATCACGGCACTTGAGTTTACTTCGTGGAGGAACCTTGTGATGCCAAAATATCCTTTAGTGCCTGAATCATTACACATCTTGTGATGTATCACTTGATCTTTCACACTTTTTAATTTTGTCCACTCTGCCTCTTTGCAATCACTTCTAATCACACAACCCCAGTGGAAATCAGAAGAAAATGAGGCTACTAAGCACAATACATTTGGATAGTTCAGCTAAATCAGGAAGTCTTCATTGGCCAACGGACCTTATTGATTGACGGTGAACCCTAAACCCGCCTACGAGAGGCTTCATTCAAATCAAGCAATTATTTCCTGCCAAGGAGGCCGCCCCTGTGGTGTGTATATTGCAGTTGGTGTGGTCTATATTTAAGGTTGCTCATTTAGAGAACAGTGACCCCTGTCGAGTGTTGCTCTCCCAGTTGGAAAGTAAATCTAGGTGGTGTCTTTCAGGATGCTAATTTATGTGTCCCCGCTGGCAGCTTAAGCCCTGCTCCCTTTTGAATTGGCAACACCACCAGCTGGTGTGTCCTCACTCTTGCTGAAAGCAACATTGTCTGTGGAGCGTTGAAAAAGTGTTTTGCGTTTAAAAACCTGTCCCCGATCCTGACAGAAGTGTGGGCCGAATGGGTCCAGCTTAAGCACTTTCCTAATGTGTCTTTAGAAACATAAAGACAGTCTCTGTCACATGCAATGTTACACTGGAAGGTTTACTAAACAAGGCCTTTATGCCATGGTTGCTTATCACTGGGTCATCGAGCTGTATTCCAGGAAGGAAAACTCTACCCAGTCTTACAGTACATGTACTATTTTCTTTGAGCTATTTTGTGATTATGTTCCTCTCTTCCTGCAGTGGAAAAATGGTTGGTGTATAAATGGGTGTGCAACCCACCTCCATTTATCTGTTTTTGGGGAAATACACTTCACACTATACAACTATACACTTAATGTGTCTGGTAAGAGATGCCTGTTAGGGAGACGGGCATCTCTTTTTGGTGTATTACAGTTATTCTGGCCTTACAGCAGTTAATAATTTCAGCAATTTAACCAATCAGACAATTTCAGACTTATATACTAATATCTGAGTAACATCAGGACAAAATTCAATGTACTCCAGTGATTAATTGTGAGGGCGCAGTTGGAGCTGTCTCATTATCAGATGTCTTTAGTCACACAGTGTGTGATGATGCGTTCTCTTTGGCTGACATCAGCACACTGGTGCTGACAGGCTCTAGTAAATACAATATGCCCACGCCGGTGTTCACATCATATTATGTAACCTTAGAAATATTGAAAAAGTGGAAAATGGTCACACATTTCAGTGATCTCAGAATACAGTGCAACACAGGTAGTTAACCTTGTTTACTTTG
>NTHP01000021.1:2462427-2489508 GCA_003416845.1 Oplegnathus fasciatus
ACCACAGGATTTCTCAATTTTTTTTACTGGTCCATGACCTTGTTTTAAGGTCCCAAAATGAGTGTTTTCAGTATGTTTTTCCTGTAACATAGAGCATAGAGAAATGCATTCATGATATATTTCAAACCTATTTAATTATTATTTATTCATGTAAAATATATCAAGCAACAACCAGTATATCTGCTATAGACGTCACCCCGAACTTCATTTTTATATCAATCCAACCCCAAGTTTATAAAACACTATTACCATGTCTGGTGCTGCATGATTCCTAGTGTAGTCTTCACATAAATGTATAAAGTGTGAATCTGTAGGAATAATAAAATGAACACCTTATGACAGGTGGTTGTTGAATATGAGCATGTCAGAAAGGATTACATTGATGACTACACAGCCAGACAGCCTGTGTGTGCTTTCCTGTGATTCCTTACTTTCAATGAGCTGTATGTGCAACTTTAGACCGACTGCCTCCTTTCGTATGAGAAGCACAGATAGAGATCTTGCACAGCGTCTCTTGGATTAAGCGTTACTCCCAGGAACATTTTGCTTGTTTTGTTTGGCGACAGTCATTTTGGAATGCTGCCACAGGGCCAATTTAAATACCAAGCAGATTCATTACTTATATAAGACCCAAATAATTACACGGTCAGGTACAGGAGCACTTGAAAATGCCCTGAACCTCCCTCGGGCATTATACACAAAGGGTTTAAAATAGAAACACAAATTAACTCAAAAAACCTGTTTAATCTGGCCTTAACAGTTCGTTCACTACCTCAAATTTGAAGGCGTATATTAAGCCGAGTAAAGAACAAGAAAAAAGAGATTCAGATTTCTTAGGTATGTGCATGCTGGTGTCCCATGTGCATTTACACCGTGAATGCTGCGATTACTCTCAATTTTAAGAGTAATTATGCACACTAACTCATGCTCTCGCGAAAGAAAATACCCCAGCGTGTAAGGGCAGGATTTTTCCACCCTGAGTCATGGTTGTGAAAAGCACCAGTTAGTTGCTGGGGGAAAAAAAGACTGGGTGGAAATACATTTAGGGACTGAAAGAAAGGGTTTTAACATCCCTTACCTGAGATGACCTGAGAGCCTTAACAAAAGGCTCAAATAGAGGTAGCAGTGAGCGAGCTGTTACCAAAGTTTATTCAGTGTTTTAAAGACAAACAAAAAAAAGTCACACAGCAAAGGTGTGACACTTTCTCTTTCACATTTCTTAACAGAAAAAAACTTTCCCAACTCTATCGTGTTGATAGATAGAGAGACATGCTACCATGGTGAAGTTAGACCGAAAGAAGTCACTGGATTATTCTTTTTCCCTTTTTGTTTTGATGTGTTTGGAATGCCACTGCTGCAAGAAAAGTGGTGTAATGGGCTTTAACACCAGCCCAATACATTCATTTAGAGAAAAAAAAGCATATCAAACTTCTGACATAACTGTTGTTGAATGGGTGATTATCTGATGTACCGTGTGAGTGCAGAGGTAGGACATTAAGGCTGAAATCCACATGTGTTACGTTATAGCAAAGATATTACATCTACTAGCATCCATAGTCTTACTTGAGATGTCATCCCATGTTGTTTCTGTAAACAGCAACAGTATCTAGCCAGCTGAAGGGAAATATCCTCGGCCAATCAGATAACATCTTTGATATCTTGTCATTTGCTAAAGTGATGATATTACACACTGAATTATCATGGGATTATGTAACTTTTTCAATATGAAAGTAATGTCACACAAGTTACGTCTACGTCACTTTGTGTGTGATGGCTCTAGTTTCAACAGACAGAGAGAGCTACAGAGGAGACTCAACAAAAACTGAACATTTAACAACACTCAATAATGCAAAGAACAAAATAAATGGATAACTATTTCAACAAAACTATTTTTATGGATTTTAGCTTGAAGAAGAACATGCAGACCAAAACAGCTGATCTTTTTTTTTTTTACAACATCTAATTTTACATCATTGTACCAAATATATCAAACCTGCAGCATTTACCCCTGTAACATATCTAGGCTGAAAATAGCATGGAAGTGAATAGGGCAATGATCACAAGACGCAGTTAAAGGGCAGATACAAAGGTTGATCCAGCAGGATGTGATCAAGCAGACATTTGAAGATAACAATGATGGAGCGAGAGAGAACTTCAAACACTGAGGCATTGTTAACATGCTTTTGCACAAGTAGGGGACTATTTACGTACACAGACATCTGCATGTCTAAACAGGCTTGATTCTATCTAGCTTCATGCACTGTGCACTGCTATATCTCTGGACAGTCTGTAACACTGATAGGATAGGGAGAGACGAAGCAGTGTGAATGGGTGGCCTTATTTTCAACACAATAAGGTTAAGCGTTTCTCAAATTTTTAATAATTTAAGAGACTTGGTGTACGTAAAGACATTGTTCACATAGCTGTGATTAAAAGGATTTATAATACATATTTATCGAATGTTCCACTATTTTTGGTAAATTAAAATCAAACACAACAGCAGTTATCACATCCTCCACAAACACAAATAAATATGTCCTTTACAATCAACACTATAATGCAATACATTATAGCACAGAAGGTACCAGAGGTGGACTTCACCCAGAATATCCTCACCTTGAACTTCGGGGCCCCTGATGTTAATGGATGCATGCCATGAGAGAACAGTACAGTAAAGGCGGTAGAAAGTTAGGCCTCAGCAGTATCAGATAAAACAAGAACACAGCACTTTGTGTACGTGCCAGGGGGCTGGAACAGCAGAGACAACAACAGACAGAGAGGAGGTAAACACAACAACAAAGGACACCTCACCGCAAAAACTCACTGTGACTCAACTCGTGGCCAAGATAAAGAAGCTACAGTGGGCCATTATCAGCTTGTGTGTTAGCACAGGGTCTGGCAACGAGCAGTTGACGCAAACTGTTTATGAACAAAATGGAATATGATTTTCTATTTATTTACCTAAGCCCAACAACAACCCGCCATCATAAATCATAAATTTAAATAACGCGAGGACAGAATATTGCTATTATGGATGGACCATTATCATACTTACAGGATGTGTCTGTTACAAGACATGAAAAGACTCATCAAGTAGGGTGATCGGTTACAAAATGGAGCGACAGTATGAAACTCTTCCCACCAACAAAACTTAACAGTGGAAATCTCTGTAATATCAGCAAAACTCTGTCCAGAGAAAGGTGGATTCAGTAGTGTCAGCTGTTTTGCCTCCATCATTACTTCTGTAAGTATAAAGCAGTCACAGACCATTATCATGACAGTTTACTATCATCATGTTGAAATGACTCCTTGGTATTAAAGTTATTTTCTTTCAAATATTCACCCTCTTTTATGGAAGCCCATTTCTGCCAAGGAAAGAAAAAAAGGTTATGCATGACAAAATAAAAATACACATGGTAAGTTAAGTCAAAATTTATGATTTTTAGGGAGGCAATGTCAGTTGGCTCCAAGTCACATATCCTATCCACAATCCAGCCTTACTCTACCTTGTTTTACATTTTGAAACTGTTTGTCTTATCACAGCAGAAATGTTACAGTGCATACCTATGTGTTTCCTGGTTTCAGATCCCTATCAACCAACAGTTTTATCATGTCTCACCCTCCCCTTCTCTTTCCCAGATGCATTTCTTCCTTGACCTGCATCAGTCTGTAAATCTCTTATCACCATGCGCTACAGTAGCATGAAAGAACAAGCGAGGGTGGGGGTGGGGGGAGGCGGAAGGATGGATGGAGCGAGAGCTCAAAGGTCTACCAGAGTGACGACAGCTGTCCACACCCATCTAGGACAACAGCCATCATGTTTACAGGAAACCAGTTTGACTTGCTGTTCAAACTTGTGGTTCACAAACACTTCTGGTTAACAGTTTGAAAAGGCCTGATTTCTCATAGTGGCTTCTTTTTTCAGGTTGTCTCATCCTGCCATTTCGGTCCATCCATCATCCATGAGGATCAAACAAACAAAACAAAGGAATGTCAAACAAAATCAACCCCACTCCCCGTCCTCATCTACACTCACTGTCTTACATGATCTAACAAAGGAGCATTATAGTGATTTGTTAGGCCAAAAAAGAATAGATTCATTTAAAACTGGATTTTTTTCCTAGGTTAGAAATATTTTTTTCCCAACACCACATGGGTCCACATCCTATGAAGGCCACCATGTTAACTGCTAAGTTCACAACATGCAACCAGAAGGTCTTCACTTGCTGGAGAAGAAGAGGAGCTTTACACTAATTGGCTAAAACTGCAGCAATTTACAATAGTCCCTTGTGTGTTCAGCGCAGTGTTAGCAGAAACAATGAGAGTCTGAAAGAATAAGACAGATAAACAGAAAAAAAAGCAAAAGGCACTTGGAAACCAGCAACAACAAAAAATTAACAACAATAGAGGAAAGCTTTTTTTGTCTGTGATCATTAGATCATGTTTTTAGTGTGCTTCATGCATTGAAACCAGCATATACTGCAATATAACCTACTTTTTTCTTTATCAGATGCACACACTGCCACGTATAACGCAGCTTGAACTAATGCTGATTGAAACTTTAATTTTTTGTGTGACACCACATTTTAATGTTTGGCTTACTAGCCAACATCTTAATTTCATGAATGATTACACTCATAGCAATAAGTATAATACAGAGTCATATCAGCTTTTTTTCAACAGGAAAAAAAACTATGGGAATACTGTTACATAGATTTTATTTCCCTTTTGCTTACTTATATTTAACTTATTGAACTCCCTAAACTCATATCTTCTCTTGTTATTTAGAGCACTTTATCTCTCACAGTCCTCAACATGTCATTTGTAGCAATGGCATATAAACTGATGATTTATTCTGCTGCTGCTCTCACTCTTTGTTTGGATAAGAGCATCAGCTAAATGTCTAAAATGCAAGATAAAAATGGAAGATGAATGTCATTTTGTTGTCTAGTGCAGCTGAGAGCACCGCGCTGACTGTTGGGAGGTTAATTTGTCTTTATCTGCAGGCAACATTTGCTGTTTTGAGTGAGGATTTAAAGATGCTAGATGCTCTTGATTTGCTATTTCATTCAAAGGCTTGAGTGGTTCTCAGTGAACAGTGATTGAAGGGTTGCATTCCAGTATGAGCGTGTCAAGATGATTATTATTATTATTAACTCAGCAGGCTCACAAGCAGAGGGGCACTGACTACACTGTGTAAAATGATTTACCAAATGTCCCACACTGGTGCTGGTTCTACAGAGATGTACGTATTGATGTGTGTGTGTGTGTATGCATGTTTGCAAAGAACCCTATAAGAGGTTATAAGCCACTGTAACAGGAATCAACAAACAACATGTTTTAAATTCCTAAATGACATGTAACCTGCTCTGAATCAAAGCAACTGTTATAGTAAGGTTCTGTGTTGTACATTTTAAAGGATAATTCTGATTTATTACGACTTTGGTTTTATTTTCATGGTTTGGGCCATCCATTAGTAATAACATTGTACTCACAAAGTGAATTACTGAGAGCGGAGAACTCTGCAACATTGCTTAAAAGTAAAATATGGTAGGGCAGGAAACACAAGCAGTGAGACATTGAATTGATTTAAACAAACTCACAGGTTTAGAAGACAAAACAATGGCACACAGCGAGATTATTGCCCTCTGTCTGTTGGAAACAACTGTCACAGTTTACAGACTGACTTCTTGTTTCAACTTTGACCTAGTATACCTGCTGTATGTTTCCTGTGCAATGAGGAATTATCACCAACATTTTGGATGTAGTCCCTTTCAGTCAGTTTTACTTTCAAATAAAGTGGTTTGGAATGATAATCTGGCTGAACTTGTTTACAACCCACTATTATTACCAGAATTATGGCCAAAACTACGAAAATAAAACCCAAAGTTGTATTAAACCTGAGTTATCCTTTCAGGTCCATCTGTCTGGTATCAACTGTTCCCATGAAGTAAAAAAGTGACAGCCACAGAGTCGGAGAAATAGTGGGGAGAGTAAGAAAGAGATAGAGAGTATAATACATAGTCTCTTGTACCGCCTAAAGCAATACATCTCCCTGGAGAGGTTACCGCTGACAACAAGACATAAAGATAGAGAGAGAGAGGGAGACAGAACAAGAGACAAGGAGAGAGGGAAGAGTGAGAGAGGCAATCACCTGCTACAGGCATGAGAGGTATGGAGATGAGAGTGTGCAACACTTAGACATTTCACATCACTCAAACAGCCATCTTCACATAAGTGCAAAATCACTAACATCAGCTGCATACAGAATGGCTGTGTAACACCCTGTACCAGGCGGTCACCCATGGTTATTCATAAAGAGCCCTCAATGGGAAAATTAATGCAAACTTTCAGAATTTCACAGTGCAGAAAATATTGCCTTCACATCTGTTAGAAGCAGCTGCTCTTAGATTTTAGTTTCTAGAGAAATAAGTTATGGGTGCGGTTGCATCTACATGTCCGTGTGGGCAGTGAAAAAGTTTACTTTTTTTGGGTGGTTGGTTTCTTTCTGTTCTTATGGCCCAATTTAATGCAAATCAAAGCCTCACACGGTGGACAGTTTTGGGAACCTGTCATCTGACTGACTGGAAACAAACAAACAAAAAAATCCACTCACTGTACTTTTAGTTTAACACGATAAACACATCTGTTTTCTCTGCTTCATTTTATCTTTTCTGCTGTTCATAAAACTCAGTGTAACCATTACCACAACTCCAGATTTAATCGCACTTCATGCTATGCCAGGATTTCAAATCATCAAGGAACTCCTGGCTATCAGATATAAACATCTGTCTTCTTCTGTCCATATAAGTATGCCTTGGTGTCATTTGTATTTGCTATATATTTGGTTGGATTTCAATCCCACTTGCAACACATCACAGTTCAGTTCACATAAGACAGACTCATTTTCAAGAGTTTCATCCAAATTGTGGTGCCGTTACGCTCGCCTGTCATGTCTCAGGTGAAGTGAGATTAGAAAAAAAGATGGTCAGACAGGTTTTACACAAACCAACAGTTAAGCCAAATTATCTGCACCTCTTTCTGTTGAAGTAAAAACAAAAGTTGGCACAAACCCAAAATGTTGGTAACTCCTCATTCCACAGGACAACTACAGCAAGTATGATAGGTCAAAGTTGAAGCCAAAGTCAGCCTGTAAACTGTGATGGATGTTTACAATGGACAGTTAGGCTTGTAATTTTACTGTTTGCCTTAGCTTTTTCTTGTTTGGCTAACCTGGGGGGTTGTCTGTCTGTTGCTTGTCCTGTCAGACTTCTTTTTAGCGATGCCACTGTGTAACCAGATCTCAGCACTTAATTTACTCAGTTACAATCTTATTATGACTAATAGGAAAGATGGCCAAATCTACAAAAATAACATCCTCATTCATCCTTTAAGTCTTTCACTAAATGGCATCTGTTTAAGGAGATGTCCATTGCTCAAGATGTTTCAGCTGACTAATATGTCAAACCAGCTCTCGCACATTTATGAAGAATTCGATAAGGCTTCACAGCCAGGCTTTGCTCTTAAATGTGTCATTATGGGCTTTGAGAGAGCAACAGCATCTGAGGAATGCAAGCAGCTGATTTGGTTTTCTTTGCACGTTGTGAGTGACACTTGCAGATTGACACTGACTGACTGACTGCGCCTCTGGGAGACTACCAAAGGGTGTGAACCAGCGAGTGTCGGCGTGTGTGACTGTGTCTGTCTGAGCATGCGTCTCTGTAGTGACAAAAGCACAGATGTGTGTCAGATTGACAGAGCATTCTTGTCCATCAAGGCGGTTGGTTATCTATCTCTAAAAGCCTGTCACAGCAGTTGATTCCACCATATTTGGTTTACACGGTTCTTCAGAATTCATATTCTGTGGGAAACTCACAAATTCAGTGACCTCCATTTTACTTCCTAGGAATGATCACACGTACGTACTGTGTATATCCCACATATACATATATATATATATATATATATACACATATATATACACACACACACATATATATATATATAAAACTCACAAGGTGTACGCAAACATTTTAATCAAAAATACCATCACATATTTTCTATTGACTCCCACTGTTGTAAATTTAATACAGAAACAGTTTTTCAGTTGTTCATAGCAAATTCAGGTTTTAGGTGTCATGTAAATATATCAAAGTTGAAGCTGCATGACTAACCTCATGCAACATTAAATCACTGTATATAAAGCTCTCTCCACCACTTTCTCTAAACCAAAACTGTGTCACCACCTAGTAACGACTAGTGTTTTGCATTTCTAGCAAAGCACTGCTCAATGTTGTATTCCTAATACAGGTCTTACTTTGATTTTGGGGAGCTGTGCAGAGGCCTGTGTCATGCAGGGTTTAGCGTTGCTGCTTCAAGTGGCTCAACAGACAAGTAAAAACATTTCAGGTTGCAGAGAGTCACCCATGTCTTTAATGTGGTTTGAGTTGTGATTAAAAAATTCTAGCACCTTGACATGTTAGTCCTCACAGAAGACCACAGCAAGGAAGTTCAGCTTTGTTCCCCAGCCAAATCATTCAGGTAACAGCGCACTTGCACACAGACATAAACAGACCTTGAACGATGCAGACATGGATACAAACACAGACACAAGACAATACGGCGACGCAGACACACATCAGAGGCAGAGCCGCTCGACTAAGCTCATCAATTCAGAGAACAAGAGAACAAGTTTGTTCATTGGCAACCTTAACAAGATGGAAGTGTGGTTAGAATATGCTACATATATTTCAGTCAGAGACACTTACTGTGTGGGACAGAATTGACCATTTATAGCAAGTGGTTATAGAGTTAGAGTTGTCGAGAAAGGCTCTCAAATGAGGCAGCGATGAGGATTCGGCAGGGACAACTAATTCCCTTAACAAATACATGTGAACATTAAATCTTAGTAAAGTCAACAATGCCAAAAGATTAGTGCGATGTTGGGGTGGTGGAAGGAGCTGCATCAGCTTACAACGTTGGCATAAGCATATCAGCAGAGTAATATCAGCAGAATGGCCACCCTGTACACCTGTGTTAAAGTTATCCTGTGAAGTCTTCGACCTATGGAGCAGTAAAACAAGTAAAACAAGTAAACATGGACGTAAACAATACAGGTTTTGAAATCTTCAAATGCTTTGAAGAAGGAAATGCACTCGGCATGTTTGTTAGCCCTTCAGGATACACAGAATTCATTTTGGTGAGTGACTCTGAATGTACACATAACTTTCGTTTGTTTACAAGAAAACTCCACAGAGCACCTTTATTGGCTGTTGCTAGGCAGCTGGTAGCCAAGCAGCAAACGCAATGCCGAGGGCAATGCTGAGCATCTGATGAAAGCATGACTTCAGTGCTTTGCCTGACTGCAAGGCCTCAGTCAAAATTCTGGTCTTGGTGAGTTTTAGAAAGCAACTCTAGTCAAAATATAGATTTTAAAAAATCAACAAACACAGGTCAACATACTGTGTTATATTGTGTATGACTACTATATTCAGCAAGAAAGCTTGTGTTCAATACTGCTTGTTTGAAACTGGATGGTAAGTTACTTAATTAGTTAACCTAAATCATAAGTGCAGATGCTTTTTGCATTAGTTGCAATATTAGGACGTCCTAACTGACATTATTCAATTGAAATCATTCAATAGGTCTTTTAAATGGATGATATTTTGACATCAGACAGGTGTAAATAATAAAATTAATGATGGCTGAATTCCATTTAGCTGCTTCAGTTTAATGGTCCTGGTATTGTGCATGCTGGCTCGCTGTCACACTGTCATGGCTTACTGGGACACTTGAATAATACAGAGATGTTACTGTGCTCATCCTACTATGACAAGTCAAAATATCTGCTGTGAAAAAAGACCTATCAAGCAGATTTTTCTTGTTTTATATACATTTGTAGATGATGTATGACATAAATTGCAATGAACAACAAAACATATAAAGTGGCCATAATTTAAAAAACAAATATGACATGGAATACTAAAAGAAACAAATGTTTGCATTGTTAAAACTTGTATTAAAATAATCCAAAATATTGAACATAAGAAATAGCCAGTGCAAAGTCCTGTTGAATACAATGTTTTAATGTTTCTTGCAGTGGCTTGTAACCTCGCAAGGTCGTCTTTGAATGTGTGTGCACAGGCACACACACACACACGATAATACTTAGATACACACACAGTCATGCGTGGACACACACACCTTGCCCAGAGCCAGTGCGGTCCAATTATAGGAAGAGCCCAAAGTCCTGCTACATCAAAATGAGGAGGAGAGGATTAAGACCTGGGAAGGAGGGAGGGCAGCAGTGAACTGGCAAGAAAGTGGCTGACAGGCCCTTCAAGCATCATCCTGCACCGTCTGCCTGGGCCTGTACTGGTGCAACCTGTCTGTGTGTGTGTGTGTGTGTGTGTGTGTGTGTGTGTGGTTGTGGGTGCCTCATCATGGACTCCACTTGACATAATCTGCTTCCTGTACTCTCTCCTGCCAGACCTACATGTATTTGGGCTTTCTGGGTCACAAAGGTTCGGGAAAGTGACAGCTTGATGGAACCTGTCACTATGTATGCCGTTGTAAAGCAGAATGGCTGTCAAACTCTGAGCCTTGTAGGCGAATAATACGAGAATGGACTGATTTGGATTGAGCTTGGCTGTTTTGCTGTTATTCACATGTGCTATTTATACAATACACATTTATTTGACAGGGTTTACTTTGACAGGTTTTATTTATGTGGATTGATTTATAGCGTCTGAAGTTCTAGACACAAGTAATCTTGATTGAAAATGGGTCCACGCCCCGATGTCCGAGTTCAACCTAACCAATTTCTTAGAGAGCAAACAACATTATGTTGGCTGCATTTTAAACATGCTCACATGCGTGCATGAGGTGCAAAAGGCTATCGCTTTTTCAACCCCTCCTCAGTCACACACTCACCGACACAAACAAGTACACACACATGCACACTGCACGTTATTTATTTATTTTTCTCACAACCTGTGCCTGGAACAGATGGCCAGTTTCACGGGCATGTTTGTGAACTCCTGGGTTGGGTCAATCAAACCGTTTTATGGGGCAAAAAAAAAGGAGGGAGAGATGGAGGGACAAAGTGAGAGGGAGGAAGTACATAAAGGTAGAGGACAAAAGACAAGCAAATCAGACTGCGTTGCGCTAATGTGCACTCAGCTCCTAGTCTCTAAATTAACTGTTTCTAATCTAAACCTAAAAAAAGTCTACTAAAAGCAGAGCTAACTTTACATTTTCTCATGCATGAAGTGTATATATGTGGCATCAAGGCTCTTGGCCTTGTCACGGCACAGCAGGGAGTGACGATAATAACTTCCACCCAGGAGGAGGGAGACTCAGAGCCTACAGGTGGATGCTGGAGCAGAGCAGGGGCTTTTGAAATGCTGTTATAAACAGCCAATGCAACAGCAGCAGAGTGGCAGCAAGAGAGTGGGCAGAGAACTCACGGCTTAAGTGCACCACCATAATCAAAGGAAACGTTGGATATATACTGCATTGGGAAGAATAAGCTACGTGAGTGTAATGGCAGACTCGAATTGACTCCCTGAACTTGCTCTTAGGCTTTATTTCAACACATTCATAATTGAAAGCAGTTCAGTAACCATTCCTCTACTGTTAGCTAAATAGCATTCCCGCTGAAGCAGCTACAGGAAATTTGCTTTGCTCAAGCTACTTATAACAGGGGTTACTAAGTGAGAGTTCTTGGTTTATAGAATAGAAGAACTGAATCTGCAACTTTAAGTGACTATGACACTTCTGATCTAAGGGCTACCACCTTAAGAAAAGGGTTAATGTGCAACTCTTTTTTCTGTTTTTATTGCAGTGCACCTTGATTGTCTCGTTCTGGTTTCTGGAGAGATGTAGGATATCAATTTACTACCAAGTAAGCAAGTAAGCTTGCTGAATTGAAGTGAAAAGAGCTCAAAGGTGCACAATCAGGAGGAAAAGAGTTTGTGCAGGGTTTGTAAAGTTCGTTCTAGCAGTCGAAAGAGACAGTTTAGATTAGAGTAAAACCTCAGGCACGGATCCAGCAGCGTATTCCAACATGAGAGTAGACTGGCTATACGGCAGGCAATGACAGCCTGGCGCAGTTCTCGCTCTCCCTAATGAGAGTTCACTGTAAATTTGGCCTCTCTGATCTGAGAGACAATAGCTTGTTAAAGCTACCTCTGCACACTTCACCCTGCATGAGCTTTCCCTATACTTTTAAACTTTTAAAACGACCTAGAAATAGGAAGTGTAATTAAAGTGTTTTGTTCTGAGTTGGACCAGGGGCATAGGTCTTGTTTTAAACTACAGGTGTGATGAGGGGATGACAAGTGAGTGGGAGGGGTTGCTCCCCTTTCCTGTCCCCATACCTGATATTAGTGTGTTGGCAAAGATGACATGACAAAGAGCACCCATGAGCCTGTATCTAAATATATAATGTCAGTTATTAATGGAGACAAAATCTGCATTATCGCTAAACCCAAGGTCTGCACAGGAATAACTTAATGCATCAGAAATCAGTAAAAACAAAAAAATAGAGGAGGTGTCTCATCCAGATTCTACAGTGTTTACACAATAGGTGTTTCATTGTCTCAGGACAGCTGTTTGGTGAGTAACCATTTCCCAGTCTTGACCAGTTTTTTCAGTATTTCAACACACTAAGACAAGGAGAAAACAAGCAACAAGGAGAAACAATGTGTTAATTACCAGTTACGGATAATTGCCTCTTACAGCATAAATTTGTTGACCAATTAGCAGGACAATGATTTTGGCACCTGAATTTTTCCACACAGGAAAATATAAAATTTCACTGCTGTGTGGGGTTTTTCATGAATTTTGAGGTTGTAGTGTTCTATCACTAAATATGCTGTATTACGTTGGCCTAAGTGATCTAAAATTGATGATTCATACATAAACATGATTTTAAGACCTTGACTGCAGACAAGTTCAAAACAAACATAGCATTTACATTTACCAGATTTATATTTATACTGAAGCGATAATGAATACATCTCTGTAAAAAAAACTATTTTATTTAGTCCTTATTCGTTTATTTAGCTAACTCATCCAATTCTGACTATACTTGATGAAGGATATGATGCATTTTGTTACCACCACAAGAACATTTGAGTGTTTGTTTATAAACCCAATGTTCTTCTAGGTAAAAAACAACATTACCAACTGTACAAACACCTCTTGTGACCCCTCAGATTGTCAGTAGACATACTGTGAGTAGAGCTGAAGCAGCAACTTACCTACCACAAGTTTTCCTCTGACAATTCCAGCTCTAGCAAGCTGCCACATGGCTTGGATTAGAATCTTTTCTCAACTTTGTTGCATTGTCTAGGCATTGTACTGTTTGGTTGTGGGCTGCCACTGCAAGAACCAGCTTGAATGTGTTTTTGTGTGTTGTAGGCTTTTATAGCAGATTGTACCTCCCAAGGTTGTGCCTATTGGGAAAACACTAGGAGAAGACAATCCCACTGAGACTGCCATGCAGACAAACACTTGGCAGTATAACAGCTGTCTTGCTCTTAGGAACGGACTCTGGTAGTGCATGTGCAAGTGGAGAAAGATGCCAAAGGATCCATAATCACAGTACTTGATACAAGCAACTTTGTAAGACTCTGCAGCAAACGCAGAGAGAACTGACCTATCATAACAAGGACAGGTCGTGGTGATGAACACAGATCGAAATCTGAGGAAAAACAAAGGCCAGGAAGGTAGTAAATGGCCTTGAGGTTTTATGATCCCGGAGGGCCAAATTTGCTAAATGAAAGTTCTTGCAGCAGTACACGTTGTCTGTGAAATTGCTTCCCTTGAGACGTGATGCCTGTAAATGTCACTGTCCTCGCGGGGCTCACATCTTCACGCAGCAGGAAGGACCTGCCGTTGGCTCGGGGTCAGACCTCGGAGGAGATGACCCGTCTGTGTCCTGCCTCAGCTTCTTCATGCCTTCCCTCCTCAACTGCGTCTCTCCATCTTTGTCCTCTTCCTCTATCTCGTATACTCTGACTCTTCCGCTGCCTTTCCCCTCCTGCTTCTCTCGCACACTCTTTTATACTTACTTCTCACTCTGCCCTTCTTTGTCCTTGTTACCATGGCTACTGCCTTCTTCGAATGAGGTGGGGAGGCAAGAGGACTGATGGAAGATACAGGGGCCTATGATACTCTTGCTATTCATCATTGTCCTTCTCTCTCCCCTCTTAAATCTTTATCTCTTTCAAGTCTTCAATTAACCACTGCCAGAGGAAAGTTATGCTGAACGAGTGCCAGATCCATGCCTTCTTGCTGTCTTGTTTGTCTAATAATTGTTTACCTCAGATCAAAGACTTAGAAAAAGTCACTGGTGTTTGATAGTGGTGTTAATTCAACATACTTTTCTGGTGTCAGGGTGTATTTGAGAATTATTTCAAATTCTAATTTAGTTTCAAGCCTTTGTTTTGAGGATATAATGAGCAAGATAATACCAGGTGATCTTAGTTGGCTAAAGTAGGTTTGTGAGGATGTGTTAATATGAGGAAACGAAAGGACGTAAGCAATGGAAGAAACCCAGAGGAACAAAGGTATAGGCTCAAAAGATGCATGGGAGAGGAAGACAGGGGAACAGCAAAGGAGGAACAAGAAAGGGGAAAGGGATGTGCAAGTCTGTGATGCAGATCAAAGTCTAGGTGATACCCAGGGAGGGAAGGAAAGAAAGAAAGGAGGAGAAAACACATACACAGGCAGTGTTTGGGTGTGTACATCCACAGAAGGAGTGAGGCCTGTGAAAAGAAAGGGCAGTGATCAAAGAAGAGATGAGGCGATGGAAGAGGCAAGGGGGAGACACAGGGAAGAGTGGGAGGTACAGTCAGAGCCACAAGGCCTGTGCACACGTAGCAACTTTATTGTTTTATGCACTATCTTTATGGGGATGGGGTTTTTTTTCATGATATCTTCCCCCTTTTCGCCAGGCAGATGCATGCACACACCCACCCACACAAACAAACTGTCACCACCTTTCATGCCAGCTTTGCATCTGCCGGGCAGGGGAAGCTCCACAGTCATAAAAGACGTGGTCACACTGCGCCTAACAGCTTTGCCTTGTTATCCTGACTGTAGAACGGCTACATTAAAAAAAACGTCAACTGATGTTGCAGATGCCACACCGCCTTCCTGCATTACCCATTTGCCGGGCTTGCCTAACTAATGAACGGGCACCAGCGGAGGCCGAAAAGAGGGAACAGCAGGAAAGTTTAAATACACGTGCACAGCAGCAGAGGAAGTTTTTGCATAATGCCTCCCTGATTACCCATCTTCCCGCCTGCATGCACTTTTATGTGTTGGTCTTGTGGGTGAGGTGAGAAAGAAAGAAAACATGGGCAAGATTGTGATTTCCTGTGTAGTGGTGCGATGGCTAATGAGATATTAATTTGCAACCTTGACTTTCATGGCCTTGGGATGCACAGATCAAAGGGAGAGGATTTGTTTTCTTGATGCAGGAGGTGTGGAATGAATCTTATTTCCTTCCATTTTGGGTTACACTCATTTTTCTAAATTCAGTGCTTTATATTGTGCAAATTTGTATGCAGATCAGAGGTGCTGGGATGCGTGAGTCACAGCAGTAAAGAGTACAGCCCACGCCTTTTTGTAGACAATAGTTACATTAAACAGTATATGCACAGAGCAGTACTGTTAAGGCTATAAATTAGTTATGGTCATATTTGAGTTAAGCTATTGTCTTTAACTTTTGATATCCTGCACATGTATCTCCCTACAGCCATGAAATCAGCTATCAGATTATAGTATAAAAAGATGAGATATTTCCTACCTCATCTGACTAAAGAGTCAGCTACTTCTAATCCAGGGGAAAGAACTGCTTATCCAAACAGAAACACATTTCCTACTGTCTTTGTACCTCCCCTCTCCCTCCAACATCAAAATGTGCAGCATCGCCCTGAGGAAGACATGGCTGTCAAAGCTTTCCTTTAAATAAAAATCATGTATTCCTCGCTGTGTACAGTGGACTTCCATTTCATAAAATATTTTCTGAATTTGCTGTGCTAGCATCTCTCTGGTGCTGGTGAGTGTGTCTTTTATCCAAATGTATGCATAACACTGCACTGTGAGTTAGAGGTTGACCTGATGGCATAAAGAGAGAAAAAAAGGTTAAAGCTATGAATTGAAAAGTCTCAAGAACTTTCTTTTTAAAGAGACAGACATTATAACATTTCACAACATTAAAAATACACGTTGGTACAAATAGTCCAGTAGCATTTGGTTTGTGCCACTCAAAGCTGCAAAATGTTACCTCTGAAAAGCTCAGCAGAAATGTTATGGCAGGATTTCTCAAAACAGTCCAGACCTTGTTGTGAGTAGTTTCGTTTAGAAATATTTTCTGCCAATGTGGCCTCACCAAATTGTGTTTGCAATCATGGACGAGCAAATGTTCGTGACGACAGTGAATTGGATCCACAAACACAACTATTTGTATATACAGCAGCTAAACAATATGGCTACAGTAGTTCACCAAGCACCACTGTATTATAGCTTCACTGTAACAACCACTTCCATGTTGACAACCCTGTCATCTATGAGTACTATTTCCTTCTGCATTTATAAATTTAGCTGGCATGTGTAGTTTTATTGTATTTTGTTTGAGCTGACCCTTTAACCATGATTATATCTTGGACTTAACAAGGTTGTGACCGAGTAATGACATTTACAGTACGCACAACGCTCTAGGTCACTTGAGTAACTGAGTTAAGAAGGGGATTCTCAGTGGTTTTAAATAGAGAGAGTGTTAAAATAGACAGTAATTCACGTAATCGACATCATATGAGACGATCCACCGCCTCAAACCCGGGTCCAACCTGAGTCACTCCATACTTGTCTTTTGACAGTCAACTTCTGTTCACCCAGATGACACATCTACCCGGCAACTGAGCACCTTGTCACGTTTGCAGACAGGCAGGAGAGAACATAACTCAGAAAGGGCACTGGGGGGCCAGCCTTGGCCTAGAGGTTAGATGGCCAGAGAGTTGCTGAGCTTCTCTTTACACTCCTTATGAATGATGCATGGCTGGCTAGAGGTTGGTACAGTGTGGGGAGAGAGAGGGAGTGAGAGACAGCAGCCATAGAAGCAAATGAGCATTGATCAAGGGTGCTACAATTACACTGACCTCAGCTAGTTCCTTCCAGTTGCTGCCCCCAGGAGCGGAGGAAATGGCCTTAGCCGGATGAAAAGGTCTTGATGTGTGTGTTTGTGTGTGTTCAGCAGGGGGGAATCCTGTCACTGTAACTTTGGAATTTTTCTTTTCCCTGTTTGAATTAAAAGTTTTCAGTGAGCAGAACAAGATTAATAAGTCTTGGACCCGTAAAACTTAAAATACAAAGTATAGTCAGAAGCAGAAAGGAAATAACTTTTCTTTTTTTTATTCCTGAAAAACATACTTAGCGCACATGCGTGTTCTTTGTCCGACTGCGGCAACATGTTATGGTAATGCCTAAAATGGGACTGTGAGTAGGTGACAGGGATGAAGTAGGATAAGGGGGGTGCTTGGCGAGAGAGAGAGTGAGGTGTGAGATAAAAGGGAAGGATGGGAGGAATGCGAGAGGGAAGAGGAAAGGTGATATGGTGGGCCGGGGAGTCGACAGATTGATGGATGGCTTCGCTGCAGATGGATACTGAGCAGAAACAGAGCTCCAAAAACACACTTTGGCACACACACATATGCGGATGCACCTAAATGCACTCATACACACACATTAAGGATACCATAATGAAAAGGCTCACAAATTGGCACGTACATACACATGTGAAAACAATCACACTGGCACATAAACAGTCAGACACTCTAATCTAAAAGTGGCATTCAGGTGCAGACATTTAACCCATAACACTTCATCTCTCTCCTTCTACAACACGCACACACATTATTAATGTGCGTCATGCAGCACGGGGTAGTGCGCTGACTAATAACTGTAAACAAGTATCACCATGGGGCCTATCACGCAGCCCCGTAATGGTTATTACCATCATCGCTCTTCCTATGATTATCTAGGCCCGTCGTTAGCTAGCACATCGTTCCCAGTCAAATGTACCACTGGCATTGCATTAGTACACTAGACCCCTCTCCATTTTGCTCATTTACATCCCGAGCACATCTGCTCGCAAGGTGTCACCGCCGTGCATTAAAGGTTTCAAGCTGATCTTCTGTCAAAGACAGAAAAATAATGCTTGGCTTGACGTATCTGTAACAGGCAGCGACTTACTCGACAAGACTGGAATGCTCCCATCTGTTGATGTGTTGTAGCGCACGGTGGTGGCAACTGTGCAAGCTGAGTGTACAATAACCACATGGGGAGCAAAGGGCTTGTGGGTTGTAAATGCCAGAGAAGTGTGTATACTAACAAAACAAAAAGCAACTGTGAAACTCCACACGTAGCGTGATGCATCTTATTTTGAGATTGAACAAGCGCTGAAATCTGTCTCCGATGAGGAGACACAGTCCGTGTTTGGTTGGTGTTTGTGTTTATTTGGGTCTGGGTGCGCATTTGGGATTAGAGCTCCTTTTAAGCGTTACATTTCTTTATCCACCAATATAAAAACAATCTTTTTTTAGGGTCTTCAAAGAATGTGTCAGTGGCTTTTCACTTTACACTCCTTCAAACTAGGAAAGCTGTAGGTCAGAGGGAGGAGGAAAACATGATTTATCTCTTTCCTTCTCACTTTTTTTTCCTTCTCTAAATATGCCATGCTGGCAATCAGAGACATTCTATCGGTGCTTCTTTTCAGTTTATTTTGTCCTTGGTCTTGGAGGGTGCACTTTATTCCTTTTATTGCTCAGTGCAGTAATGCTCCTGCACACCCTGGCCAGATCAATACTTATGCTGTTTGATGATGTGCTGAGCGGAAGGTGTTTGGATGCACAAGTGTTTTGGTGAGTGATCAGGTTTCTTACCATATGCATTATGCTGTCAAATATGTTCATAATTTATAAATACATCATTATAACATAGTTATAAAGCCATACCGAGTTATAAAGCCATACCGAGAGCCATACCTTTGATGTGCAGGACATTTGCTGCAATTATGGAACATTTGTTTGTTTCCAAATGCAGTTAATCTGATTGATGACTACCGTTACATTGTTCACATGGGTGCTAACAAAAATGATCAAATAAGGCGTTCAGTTTAAATTTGCAATGATTTGTTGAGCATAGGTATATACAGTATGTGAAATACGGGTGTTGCACCCAGTCCGGGGTTTGTTTCTTCAAATTTCGAATGAGTTAGCTCACTGTTTGTGTAATGCACTAAACAAGCTCTCTCTGGATGGATAAATGCTTAAATAGTTGTGTTTTCAATAAAAATTGTAACTGTTAAAACTCTCATCAAACAGAGCACACATAGTGGGCTTAAGCAAGGGACCAAGTGGAAAGCCTTTTGCATCGCGGCACTTTGATATTGGCTGTTCAAGGAAAAACAGAGACAGAGCAGTCTGCAGTTTTTTTCCATGAACAGTAAATATGAAGCCTGAAGCTGTCTTCATGGTTTGTCCCACGACAGGTTGTAACCATGACTGGCCCCTTTTCAAGCTTTGCTGAAACACCTTCTTCTTTGTTGCAGCTTGGGACCATGTTTTTCCCGCTTTAATCAAGAAATTAATGGCCCTTTGGTCACGGAGGCCCAGATAATAAACTCATTCACTGTAAATTAATTAACAAACATAACAGTAGACAGTTAGAGGGAATTATGGAAATTGTGGCATGCATACATAATAGCCCATATATAGTATGCTAATGCTGCATACATTATTAGTGTAATATTTCATGTTATCCAATGAGACAAACAAACCTTCAAAGCAAAACAGAGCTTTTATATAACTGATATACATTTGTTTTATTAGAATTTTTTATACTCTTTTCGTTGATTTTAGAAGAATATTTTGCTTCTGCAGGGATGTCAAGGTCAGCTACAGAAATGTTGTACTGTGCTGGGAGGGATTCTTGCTCACGGACACTTCGGCAGAGCCAATGCCTGGCAAACTTTGGGCTTTAATGTGGTTCTTGTGGTTCTGCTTCCTCCAAAGAAGTTAGTGGAAAGCAACAGGAGAAATGGGCGAGCTCATGGAAACACAACAACGGCTATAAGCTGGACTTGATCCCACAACAATACAAACCCACGCTAATAACTCCCACTCACTGAACCACTCTGCCTCTCTCTGCCACAGAATTCTTACCGTTAAAATGCAAGTCATCTTTATTTTACTGGATACCTTCTGATGTCTTGTTCTTTTTGTGGAATAGTGGACAGAGGACTGCACACAGTTAATTATGCCTCAGAAATTTCCGCCCACAAAGTGAACATGATGAAGGCAAGGACATATTTAATATTTATGTAATAATAATCATTGCTTTCAATGCTGTGGCAAAATACACAGTATTTGTGGAGGCATTCTTATGCTTTTATACCGTGTCCATACTGAACTGATACTGCACTGTACTGTTTTGCTGCTCTGAGATTTTACCTTTCACTAACTTGAATCACCTTGTCTAAGAAGACCCTTATGTGATTGTGTACAGATTTCCTTCCAATTGTTTCGGTTGAGACCAACAAATCTACAACAACTTTGACATAAAATAAGGTGTCAGTACTGAGGTTTGCTCTTCTCACTGTGAAAAAATAAAATAAAATCTCAACAAGTAAAAAGCTGCCTGAACGCTGGGTGTGGCGCTGTACCTGTATACACCTTACTCCCCTCACTAATTTACCCTCACTTTCTCCTTTAGAGGAGACACAGTTTAGAGATATCTAAGCTTAAAACACCTGATGAAATTCCCTTCTGCACTTTTTCCCTTTGTGCTACTATGTACACAGGCATTACGCCATCCCCTTCGCTTCGCTTTCATCCTCTCTACAGTCATAGCAGTCTCACTTTGTAATGGATTAAAACGGCAAGTGAACCAGAAGCTACACTTACTCAAGATGATGAATAACAATACTTTCTACTTGACATAAATACACAAGATAAAATTAATTGCTTATATGAACAAGCCCCCAAGAGGCAGAGAAACACCAAAAACCCATTACTCGACCACAGTGGCAACATGAAACACGTGGTTGGTTTGTTTCTGCTGAGAGATGTGTAAGCACACATGCACGCTTGTCTGTCGCAGATTCACACGCTCGCATGTACACAGATGCATAATTATGCACACATAATTACTGAAGATACATGCACTATGATGCGCAAAGGGATACTTATTGTTTGAATATGTCAGTGTTGGGCTGTTGGTTTTTGCTGTATTTACCTTTAAGCAATGATCCAAACTGTATACTAACAATCAACTGAATCTGAGCAGCAACAGGGACTCTGTTGCAACAACTAATTCACTGCATTGAACTTTTGATTTTAGTCAACAATACTAAAAGCTTCAACCCATAGGGAAGATGTTGGGGTGGTGGAGCTTTGGCATGAGGGCATCAGCAGAGTGGTAAATATTATTTATTATATGCAGTTATAAAAGCCATTCTGTACACATGTATGAGCCACTGATGCAGCTTCACTGCTCTACCTGAACTTAGACAATAGGCCATGATTTTTCTATATTCATACAAAAAAGTAATAAACACTGAAAGCCATGATAAGAACCATCTGTAAGATTAACCAACACGCTCTCTGGATGCCAAAGTAAGAACCCCCATTCCATTAGGGAGGTCGACTTAAAGTACATGTTCACTCTCGTCTTGCCAGCTCAGGTCGTAAAACCCAGACACACAGACTCAGACTCTTTTCTTACCAAAGTCTCAGCACTCTCAGAAAACAGTTTAGGGATGTAGACTGCATAACTCTGCTGCGCTTTAACAAAAAATGATGATAGCAGGAATAATAGCAAATACGCCAGAAATATCATTAATAATGAGACTGGTCACCATCCTGGTTTCTACTACAAAGAGTACGTTTTTTCAGCCACGGCTCCAGTCACTGATCACACTGCATATATGGAACAGAGTGTACATAATAAAATAAACTTGCACGTTTTTGTTCCGACTCTTCAGTGAGTATAAGTCTTTTGATATCTAAAGTTTTGGAATTCCCAAAGAGTGGACTAGTCAATTATTGTCTGGAAGTAGATTTTCATCCCATGTTTGCTACAGTATTTTATCTATGATCAAACATATGATTAGTGACTCCTTGTTAGCAATGCTAGCTTATCAAAACAATTTGACAGGCATCACCTGTGCCGGCCAAAACATATCTGCAAACTTTTACATAGCAGCTGTTGGACTCAGTTGCCTTTCACAGCACCTGCAACCATTTAGAAAAGAGAAACACATGAAGCCTTTAGTCACGGTGCAGACAAGCAGTGAAGGAGCACCGACTGCTTTTGTGAAAGTGTGTAAGAGTATTTGTGTATGTACATTCCATTGTGTGATATTGCAGTGTGAACACATCTGTGTGTGCACACTTCTTTATCTGTTTGTTTGATTGATTATCCAGCAGCCTCTCAGCACCTATATACTTTCCTATCTATCACTCTCTTTTCTCTTTACACACACACACACACACACACATATATGTACACAAGCTATATAGGGGGTGAAGGAGGCCCAGCTAGCAGCATATTAGCCACCTGTGGGCAAGCCAAGTGCTGTGTAAATACCCAGGGGAGAGAGGGGATGAGCCGTGGCGCCTTGTCAGCCCTAATCTAGGAAGACACCTAATCTCCACAATCCCCCATGGAGCCTTCTCCATCACTCCCAGGTGGATAGGAATAGTACGTGAAGGAACGCCAAGACAGTATCACTGTAGAGAAATGCAGAAAACGGTTTGGGCCACAACAGGCCTCAAAGGCCACATCTGAGGATTAATTAAGAACTACCGTGAGTGTGTATTCTTTGGATTACATCGTGATGAGTTTCATCTTTTGAAGAGCAACATTAATGAGTTATACCGGAGGTCTACACATTTGGATCCTTTCTCGTTTCGTGAAAAGATCTTTCGCTGCTTAACCAAATCGACCATCATCACATTTTTATCTTCAAGCACTTCATACATTTTAGCAAATTGCCATTTTTACTAGCTGTACTGAGGTGAAAGAAGATATTCTATTGTAATAATAGAATATTGCAATCTATCCATTATTAGTGCTCTGTGCTCATTTTGACAGCCACTTTATGATGACACAGTTTATTCTCCTGCTTATAAATGTTTTTTATGGTCACCCTCGTGAGACAACTGATATCATAGGTGTAATTGTGTGAGAAGACAGAGAGACATGTCATCCCCATAAGTTTCACAGAAATCCTTTGTCGCTCTCAATTAACTCTATCACGTGTCTGCAACAATCTCATCCTCAACTGTATGAGTCGTTCATGTGATATCTTTCTTTCAACACAAACATTTCATCTGATTAGTTTCATCTGCGTCTGGGCACTTGCTTATCGGAACCCGTGCATCAGAACACAAATATGTAAGGTATCTACAGTGGTTTCTTATCTCAGTGACATTATTTATTTATTTTCATGTACCAAGAACAGTGTTCGGAGAAGGAGTCTTTAGAGAGTTTTGTGGTTTTAATGTTATGGTCCATCTGATGTTCTTCTGGCCTCCTTATCTGTGTGAGGGCTAAGCCAGCTAGGAAAGCCCTAATAACTCATTTAGTTAAGAACCAAGTTTTGTAACAGACATGTTGTGGGGGTCAAATCCTGCTTTTGAATATCTTTTTCCTATTGTAGAAAAATACATTTTTATGCACCAAGAAACAAATTATTATATATAATATTATTATAAACTATTACTTATGATTCATTTATGGATTTTACTCGGTTGAATTAATCAGTGACAGCATTTTCTATTTTAATGTAATTCATTTATTTATTTATTTATTTATTTTAACAGATGCTGATTAAATCACAGCTTACATGCTGTTCTCAATACACTTTTCCGGTCAGGATGTTATATTAAATGCCAAAGGGTAACATAAATATACGCTTTATATAATGCGGATAGATAGTATCCCATTGAGAACACACCGCTGCCACTGATGACTTAAATTGTAGAGGCTTGAGCAGTTTCCACTCAATGTCTCCCCCAAAGATGAAAATGCCGTCCTTAATCATATCCAAGTATTTCAGTAAGGGTCTGGGGTCAGAGAAGGAGTAGGAGGAAGTGTTAGAGACAATAAATAATAAATTCCTCTGAATCTGATCCTTGTACAGTCATGCCTCCAACACTTAGAATCAGATATAGTCTGCAAGGACGGACGTTTAATAATTCAACTGGCTGCTACTGAAGGACATCCAAACACATTCATATGGTGTGAGCATTCTGTTGAAATGACTGGCGAGACACAAGCAGTGGAGAGCGCGTTGGTTTGTACTGGAACAAGCACATTTCTATGGAAGTGGGTCTGAGCTGAACCTCCACCCTAATCCAGTTACTCACACCCAAATGTTACTAATAGCACGGCTGCACTTCAAATAGCACTTGAAAGGTGATTGGGGGAGGGGAGGAAAAAACAACAACCAATTTGCATTTTTCAAGCACCGCTCTGGCAGGTGGAGTGCTAATGAACAATTCTATGATCCATTAATCGGGATCTCGTTTGTGCATGGCCATCATCGCAAAGTGGCACTTGAGTTTGCATGTTTGCGTGGCTCCATCAGGAGGGTTAATGGAGACAATGGTGCTAATCAGTCCAAAGCAAACAGCTCTCCTCCAGTTTAAATTCACCAGCAGCCAATCAGGTAAGGACCTGTTGGGGTGCCGAGTTTAAATGTATCATTGTACATCAATGTCATAAAAATGGCCTTGTGCAATGCTTAACATGCACAAGTGGACTAAAAGAGTCCCATGATCTGATATACAGGACAAACCAATAATTTATGTAAGATAGGGGATAATGTGTGAATAGAGCAGGCATTTTAGGAAGTTTGATGACCCTGCTATAACTCCCATAATTTTTTAATAAAGTTGTATAATGCAGTTGTGATTATAGGTGTGACCTTCCGCAGGGATAACATCCATACCACCTGAGGGAGAATCCTGCACTTAAGTAAAATAAAGAAAACAAAGTCGGACTTTTTAGATTACTTTCTGGTCTTTATTTCACCAAGGCAAAGCGGCTCTTAGCAAAGTCTTGTGTTCCTCACATGGTCACAATATACTGTCAAACCTCAGTGCATATCACCTCCCCTATCCCCATCCATCATATGAAAACCAATGCAGCACATTACATTCCTCCTACCTCACATAATGTACCAGTTCTTCAGCACCAGTACTCCTCTTTTTCCCCTTTTCTCGTGGGACGACACGTTGACAATTAGACCAAACAATGTCTATTCTCTCCCCGCTATGTAGGCCACCTTTTAACCAGTATTGGGGATTGAGATGTCAGGCAGGATTACAAGGTGAGCTGACAATGGCACGTACAAAGCAGGAGACACACACCTAGGTGTCTTGTTGCTGAACATAAAGGGAGTGTGCAGAGACACGCTGCCCCAGCCTTGACCTTATTAGGTAACCTCTAGTCAAGAGCCAGATGGCAAAAGTGAAAAAGAAGGCGACTGGTGAAAAAGATGGTGACTAGTGATGTGTAACAAAAGAAAGTGTTATAATCCCTTTGCTCTGTGGCAAATCAAATGGATGGAAATGACATCTTGATCATAGCAGTTAGACCTCCTGTATAGCAAACATTGCTTCCATATAGTAGAATCATCGGAGGAAGTGCCATCTGTGCAGAATGTACATATACATTAATAATGTTTCAATGATTAATCCAGAGTTTGTGGTTACAGTAGGTCCACTCAAAGGATGCTTTTACCATGTTAACACATAGATGTCTCATGCCTCATATCCTTGACAAGATTATTGCGTCTTCTGTGGCAGCCATTTAAGTGAAGCCACTCACCACAATAACCATTGAAAAGTGGAAATACCTGTTTTATCAAGTTCAGGAGTTGACCTTTGTCATAAACTCTACCTGAGTTCATATGTTAGAGCATAAACAATGGAATAATCTGAAATATAATTATAACAAAATGACACAAAGAACCATTAAGCTTTACTAAATTAGGATGACAATGCCTGGTTATCACTGTAATTGCACCACAGTTATTTTGCACCGCATGCATTTCCACCTCATACAGTGAACCATACATTTATGTCAGGGCCATAATATAAACACTTGACAGGGGGTAAGCCTTAATGAGTCAACATGGAGAGCTGTTAACTGTGCGGTCCTGAATGATTTATAGTCATGGTGAAGATTATGGCCAGTCAAGATAAAATATTACTCAAGACTACATGTCTTGAGTAATATTTACAGTTCATCGTGTTGGTTTGTCCCATTATTTCTTTTTGTCTCATCTGTTGAACCTGTATTTTTTCTCTGTATGTTCCAGTTTACGTCACTTGTATGTGCAGTACATCATTACAGTAAATAAGTGAATATATTTAAAGCAATACATAAATAATTAAGTAAACAAAAATATGGCACATCAGTGTCCAACCAATGAACAATGATCATTACACCAAAGAGAAAATAGACAGAGGGGACATGACAGGCAATGGGTACTCATCATATTCCCCCATTTGGGAATTAAAACAGCATCAATGCCCATTGTGAACAGACTAGATTTTCCGCTTCACCATCCCTCCTCTCGGCTCTGTAGTAAATACTTGAATGAGGTCCCAGTGTTAGTCATGTGTCCCCTCCAACCGATGTGCAGTGATATGCAAAATGGCACCGATCTACTCAGGAGACAAAAAAGGAGACAAAGCAAATGTCAAACTGTGTTCCTCTGAACTGGGACTGGGACTGGGGGTGCAGGGGTGGGGGCATGTTGGTGTCGTGGGGAGGTTATGCTAAATTTGTGTGTGTGTGTGTTCTGGCAAGGGCTTAAGTGTGCAAGCAGATGTGTGTATACACACATTAGTGTACTTATGCGCATGTGTGTTTGTATATGCAATTATCATCTTCATCAGACATTACCTTGTCACAATTGTCTCCCCCTGTCACCCACCCACCCACACACACACACCCACACACACACACACACACACACACACACACACACGTCTC
>NTHP01000021.1:2489626-2507586 GCA_003416845.1 Oplegnathus fasciatus
ACACACACACACACACACACGTCTCACAAGGCTTGATACTTAATGCATGGGGGAAGGAGGGTGTCGGGTGTTACTGTGGGGCCCTAAGCCGGTTAATGACGCCGGGCACCAGAAGCCCCACAGATGGCTAATCTAACCATTGTCTTCCCCACCCAGCCCCTATGAGCAAGCTCCCATCCCATTGGCCCCCCATGCAGCATGCTACTGTTTACCCCTATTCTAACCAATTCTAATCCTGTTTAGCAACATTCTCAGAACTCTGAATGCCCTTTCCCCCTACCCTCTCCCCTCTCCTTTCTCTCTCCCCTCTTCTTTTGTTTTTTCAAATGATAAAATGGGACGGCCGGGTGAAGAGGGGCCACGGTTATCCTCACTTGTGTAAAAGGAGAGATAGGGCCACTGGGGAAGGAGGGGAGGGGGGGCAGAATGAAAGCACGAGGGAGGGTGGGAAGACCTTGGAATGTTCAGGGTTTCTTTCAAGGCGAGTTCATGCCCCAGCTAATTAACGATTATGCTTCATAGTTCTTGCATTCACTAATATGCGGGGATGATGGATATGGTGCTGACATCTTCAGCCTCCTGATGCAGCTCCCGGAGACTCCCTCTCTCTTTTCTCGCATAGTCTGTCACTCTAAGTCCGCTGTGTCAATCTGGGCCCCAGTCTGACTGATATTCCCAGAATTCCTTTCCCTCTATCTGGAGGGAGGTGTCTGTGTGTGAGGACGGCATTGTATGTGGCATATAAAAAAGCCTCACTTTTAAATCCATTGCTCCTAAGTGCACATATGCATAACTAGACGACTGCACACACACGCACACACACACACGTACACACACACGTACACACACACACACACACACACTGGATGTCTGTAACCTCTACCAAAGCGGGAATGTCACAAAGCAGCCTAGAGAGGATCAGTGGATTGGGCCTGTGTGTTCACGTTGCCCTCTCTGCTAGTCTTTTCACTTTTGTTTCCATACATATCAAAGCATTTTTCAGTTCTTTTGCCTAGCCTGCTAATATGACACATTGCCGTTTATACTGATTTGAATAAGTGGATAAGGGGCACAAAGGCCCACACAGAATAGGGAATGACTTGAAACTCTTTCATCGCCCGCTGAAAAGGACATTGTTACTGTCCGACCTCACCGCCGAGTTCCAGAGGCGTTTCAACAGAGCAGGGAGATTACAGGCGACGAAAGAATCCACTTAACACGTTTTGTTTTGTATTTTTATCTTTTCTTCTCCTCCTATTTGCTCAGCGGCGGATGTATGAAAAGGAGAAATTATACGCAAATGGGATTGCTGTCTATCTATTGCACCCAGGTATTGGCACGCTATGACTTCAAAGGCCACCAGAGTGCTTTGAAGTGTAGCTTGAAGAGAGACACCTGTTTTTTTTTTTCTTGTTGTAATAATTGTTCAACACACTGATACTTAACACCCCGCCGAATGACAGGCTTGGATTCTGTGAACATGACAATCGGTCTGGGTCACAAAACCCTCATATCCAATGACGCAGCAGGGGGAAGAACACCAGGAACACCAAATGATATCTTACTGAGGCGATTTTAAAAAGGTTACTTCCCAAGCACTGGCCAATGTAGACAGTTACTCATCAAACATGTGTTCAACTACAAACTGTGATCTAACGTTTGAATTGATTTGATTCGCTGGCACCTGTTTCAGTCGTTTAATGCGCTAATGCAATGTTATTGGCCACCTTCTGCTATCATGAGCCATTTCCTTATAACAGCGTTGTGAGAAGCAGATCAGGCAATTAAGAAAACCTACCATCAGCCTACACGGCTGCTGTCTGTACATGTAGTTTTTTTCACTCTTAAATATTCAAGACGCCCTGAGGCTACTTTGTCGTTAAAGGGTTTTCTATGTGAAGAGGATTGGGAAGGACCCAGCAGAGCGGCTCTGCCTCAGTTAATCTGTAGCCATACCTGTGACTTCTCAACCTCTCCTGTAAAGATGTGAATTAAAAGGTATTATGTTTCTGACCTCAAGCCGAGCAAATGCACGACTTCCTCCTCAATTGAAAACTCTCAAAGCATTTCTCACATTCCGTCTTCTATCTCAAAGCCTCATCTTCTTTTCACACGGTGTATGCTTGTTTCCAAAGGACCTGACAGTACTAAGAGAGCATGCGTTTTTAGTATGGGTGGCGCAAATTGAAACCCTGCAGGAATAAAACCTCTTCTCTCTCGCTTTTTTTTGCTAAACCATGCAACCCTAAATCAGACCATTCTCAACAGTGTCTAGAAATGCTTTAGTCTACTAAATCAGCTTTGGATACAGTTATTATTGTTGGGGTTACCTTAACCCTGGCACGCTGTCTAAAACACATTTATAAAATTTGTCACTGTGCTTTCACATCCAGCAGACGCAAAGCAACATTGGCATTCAATTGGTTTCATGGTCACCTGATGCATGCAAGTCCAACATTCATTCTGCTGCTGAGACTCAACCATACAGTTAATATGAGGGCTCTAAAACAGAAACAATGAGCTTGGGTGATAATCCTCTGTGATTCCTGCATCACAAGCAACATCTTTCTCATTTCACAGAGTCATCTGACTCAATTTTAATATGATATTGATTAATGCGGCTTTAATGCTGACTAATTATTAAAATTGGGCAACATTGGACTGTAAAGCAACTTAAACCAACTTAAAGTAATATGTTTTTCCAGTATTTTCATGCATTACAAAGATCTCAGATAACAGTCTACTGTTGCAGACAAGAGTTGGCTCAATGAGATTCCATTATGATACTGTGCAATGTTGACTCTGCAAAACATTTTCATATTTCTCTATCACGCAAATTTACATATGTGGTATAAAATGATCACAATACATTTTAGAGAGTACAGGAGCAGTGCTCTTATGTGCAAGCATGCAGAAGGAGGGAGCATAATGGATGCCAGTGGATAATAGAACAAATCCTCTTCTTTTTTTATTATCAGGTGGTCCTTATCTAGTTGAAGCATTAACTTGGGGTCACATTTTGCTCATTGCTGATTCATGTAGTCAAAGTTGAGGATAAATACTCAATGATCCTCCATCCATACCACTATGATACTGAAGAATCAAAAATAATCTAATTTTGCCTCACCTCCTAGTTTTTTATGTAGATATAAAATGTATTTCTCATTTTTTGAGCCCAGGGCACATTATTTACATTTTAAGACATTCTGCTCATTCTGAAATTTCATGAGACCAATCAGCCATTGCACAGGTATCCCATCCTGAGACCTTTAAAAGTGGCCGGCAGCATCAGCAGCATGAATCTACAATGTGGTTTCCAAGCCGAGCAATAAGAAGGCTCCGGCACAAAGAGAAGCTCTGTTCCCCCACTGATGAGCCAGCACAAACTGCCAGTCCCTTCACTGAATCATTCCCCTAGTAAATGTCCTTCACCATCGGCTTTTATGCAGCACAGCTCCCTCGCCCAGACTCCAGGCACTGTAAACGGCAAGCAGGGTCAGAGTAATTGAAATCATTAATCGTGTTTTATTCCACTTTGGGGCAAAGTAAGCCTGAATTGGAAAGAGGTAGGTAATGGGTTTGGATAATGTACCAGTCTTTGAGGGAAGCGAATGAAACAATATTGAGTTGTATAGACTATTGAGTTTCAAAGGTGGAATAGTTGTAGATCATGTACTATTATGCTGTCATAATAAAATCATTGATTTATCTTTTGGAATTAATCTCATACTGTATTTATTTACCACATTAAATTAAAGCCACAAAGACATAAAAAACACACATAGAAGAACCCTCTCACACATATACCTTGGTACCTCTTGTTAAAATACAAATGTAAAAAGCAAAGGCAAACAATCTCTTCGGAATCAACAAATCTTTACCATATCCGCATTTAACCATGTGTCACTTCCAAGAGGCCACAACTGTAACTACTATCATATGTGTCTAGTTGATTGCATGTCCATAGAACAGAGCACCCTGGGGTGCAAGGGTACAACACGTCCTGTACCCCTGAATGGTATGCTGACCTCTGGCGCCATGCTCCCAGTTTGGCTATGACCTCGTGATGTTCCCCCACTGGTTCAGACAGGCCAACAATGTCAGCTTGTGTCTGACCTGTCTCCACCTCACCCTGCTCGTGTTTCAACATCGATAGACACAGTGGATGAGGACTCTAAATATGGTGTCCCGTTCATTCCCACGAAAGCTGCTCACCATGCACAAACCTACTCTCTTTCATAGAGTAGGTTTTAAATGTGTGTAAATCCTTGTATTTTTACAACCATGTATTTTTAATAATGTATTACAAAAGGTCTTTCAAGTTCCAGTTGAAAGGGTATACCACATTTTTTCTGGGCTTGGTTTTGCACATGTCGTGTCATCGTGAGAACTGATATAAAGCGTTATTTTAAAAATGCTCCAATGTTGTGTGCATCTAGTCGGGGGGAAAAAAACATCCTTACCTGAGCTCATTATTGCGACTTCCCTGGGAGTAGAAGAAGCCGCAAGTGGCACAACACCACCAGGCTTTAGGCAGAGAGAGGTGGAGGGAGAACACACAGAGGCAGGAATAATCTTCACCCAGTGTATGTTTCATTTGTAGTTCACACCAGACAACCAAAGCAAACCTATGGCTATTGGACAGCTAGCATATGCTGCGTCCAGCAGGTCTGCACCTGAACTGAACCACCTTTCAACTGACCTGAGGAGCTTCTATCCTTGCCTTTTATGCAGGAAGCCACACCTACTAGACAAAAACTTTGTTAAAGTTAATTCACTATCAATTAAGACATACAAATAAAATGTCTATTTAAAAACAATAAAAACAATAATTATCTACTATCAAATTATCCTAACATAGAAATATTAACAATAGAAGTTTTTTTAGGATACTTTAAAAAGACTACTCACTGAAATAATGAAACCTCCCTCTGTATTCTAAACAACATGGCACAGTCTAGGTTCCCCCTACTATACAGCTTATTGGATGCTCTCACTTCCTGTTTGGCAGTTTGGACCCATGACCAGCAGATAATGTGGATGGGGCCTCATGCAAACAAACATTTCGTTGATTGAAATTGAATGCAACCAATATATTAATGGTTGAACTAAAGATGTATGTGTGTGTGTATGACAAATGAATGTGTAGTTATTTCATTAACAATGTGAATGATAGCAGTGTGCATACTGAAATGACCAGAAATTGTTTTTGTTTGCAGGTTAGCCTGCTGAACTCCATGTGTTCACTACGCTAACTTAGCCTCAGGCCTTAAGATACATAATGCAAAGAAGAGTGGTGCAATGATGGTTAGCCTAACGACATAAAACTAGAGCTACAACAACTCTGAATTGCCCGCTGGATGAAATTAATCTGGGCAGTGTGCAAACTACTCTTATAAGGCAGAGGTTATCACAGTGACAGCTCCCGCATCAGGCTCTGCTGCTTCAACTCCCTCTCCAGTGGTCATCTTATGACATCAACCTGGTAGATGCCTTCAGCCTCTTTTGCTGCAGCCCGGCTCTCTACTTTGGACGATGTGCTACACTGACTGGCTGTTGTCCCTCAATCTCTTACTGGGCAGGTGCTGTGAGATCCTGGAATCAGCGTTTCTGGGACACTCACTATGTGGCAGAGTTACTCCACAATGTTCCTCCTCAATGGTGTCGCTATCTCTACTCATCGTTTCCTTAAGAGAACTCAACAAGCCCAGCCCCTGTATTAATTTGTTTATAGCTCCCTTACATATTATATGTGAACAGCTGACTTATTGCTAGGTGTATTGTAACCTCCACAGGACATCCTGGATCTAGTTTTCTAGATTGTGGCAAGTGTCCTGCTCTCTCTATAACCTGTCCAGCACTGAAATCAGCAGAAGACTGTTTAGCCTTCAGCACCAGCGCAGGAGTCATTGACACTTGTATTTTCCACTTGTTTTGAGTACTTTCACTTGTTACTGGCTTTTGACCCTTAACCCCGAAGAGCCTGTTACAGGGCAAATACTCTGTGAAATGTTGTTAAAGTTACATATTGTAACCCAGTGATTGCAATTTACAGTATCCTAAAACAGATTATGGAATATGGATATTAACAGACACATATTTAATGTTTTTTTGCTTGTTTTGTTTCTCTTTTTTATTAATAACCACAAGCTGAAAACCACTAGACTGAAGTTGCAATACATCCTTTTTGATGTCCACACTTGCAGCGCCTCTAATCTTTAATTCCAACAGAATTATTACATGATGCTTGTAAAACCTATATTTAATAGTTTTTGCGGTGAGATTGGGTGTGTTTTCAATACTGGCTGGAGGCCCAGAGAGGATGTGGCTCCATCCTCCTGTTCCAAAACAGGTTGATTGCCTCGGGACAGGGCAAAGCATGCCTGCACACTGACACTGCGTGGCATGGCTGGGCAAGCTTTAAGCACTAACTGGAGATGAAATGGGATTGCTCTCCGTCCCATGAAGCCAGCTGGCGCACCTGTCCTTATCGGGTTAACTGGCTTGGGACAGGTTAAATTGTGCTTACTCACTGACACACAGGGGAGACTAACAGCAAAGGCGAGAAAGAGTGACCGTTGCTTCTGGAGTGCAGCTTCTCTTTTTAGTTGTCAAAAAAGTTTGTTTTTGGTTTTGTTTGTTGGTTTGTTTCGTGTGTGTCTTTGCCAGATATCCTCGTTCAAATACAAGTAGCAAGGGCATTTGTCACATGTATTTACTGACAAGTTGATATAATCAAATCAATCTAATACACGGGACAACAGCAACCAAGACCAGGGAAAAACAAAGCATTCTTGCCTATCCAGTTTGTCACACCCACTTCCATGTTTGCATCCAAATACAACTATGACTTTAAAGTTGAGAGGTACAGAAGCTTTGCTTTACACTTCTAGACAGCCTTGGCAGAAGAGCTGGGTAGGGGCTAAGCCTGTACTAAGATAAAAATGTGTCACCTTCACTGGGTGTTTTTTGATTCTCACAAATCTTAGGTAGTTATTTCTGCAGTCTTGTATTGCACTTTCCAGAGATCCAGAAGATCACTTGTTAGTAATCTTTGGAAATGTGGGTGATACTAACATATTTGAAATTATCTGTTGATGAGATTTGAGTTTCTGTTGTCCTCAGACGTTAGGAGTAAATGTTTTTTGACAAGATGAAAGATGCACAAGCCTGGTATTTCATGCTAAGCAAGCTAAACCACCTATGTGTCATTAAGAAAGATTATGTACACCATGTTGACACGCATATTTTGCCAAATTGCTCACGACTTGATGCTCACGGGTTTGTTTTCTTTAATCCAGTTAGCAGTTTAAAAAATGACAGTAATCAGTAATAACGGATACTATAACTTTACACAATGGTGTAATAAAATAAATGAAACTATAACTTCACTCCAGCTTGATTAAATTCTACAGATTGATGACACGTGTTCTTATTGCCAAATCCTCAGTCAGCAAAGCACTCACTAACCTCAACAACTTTCAAACCTCACACAAATTAAGTTTAACTTTCACTGATCTTAGGTGAATACAAATTAGCTTAAAATGTGTTTAAAAAGGCATTCCATCTTTCACAAGGTTAAATGTTTTTTTTTAATGCTTACCACTGATGAACCCCATCAGATTGTAATGAATTTCCCACAAAGTAATCGAGTAGCGTTTCTTCTGAACAGCAATTATCTGACTAAACCCCTTCCAAGAGGTGTGTGAACCCATTTTGTGGCCTGATTGAAAGCTATTCATCACAGTTGGCAGTCTCCTCACTTCTGTGCCGCGCACGTACGTGTGCCACGTCCCAGTCCTCCGCAAAAAAGCTTCTTACATTTCAGAACAGAGCATAACGGTCTATGCCTGTATTTACTGCTCAAGGCAAGTTAAAGGCCTCTTAGCTTTCATGTGGTAAACACTCAGTACTCAGGGAATAAATACAAACTATGCTGAGTTAGTGTAGATGTGTCGATGGTGACAGTGGAAATATTCTCTCTTTGGTCACACACTACACATTAAGTTGCAGTAATGTGGCGTGGTAGAAGTACAATGGTAAAATAAAACACCTGGAAGTTATTTTGTACTATGTTCACCAAGCCAGCTACACGGAAGTAGTTACCCCAATATTAGCTTCACTGTTAGTAAGCAAGACACAGTAACAGACATAGCTGGAACATGCACAAAAAAAATTGTATTTGTACATATACATCACTTGTAAATAAGCAAGATGAAAGAGAAAGAAAAGGAGAAAGCACGTTGCATTGACATGGTGGGAAGAGATATACAGGGAAAGAGATATACAGCATGCGCAGTGTGTTTCCTGTAGGCTACACTGATAGCACGCACACTTCATTTCCCCAGTCATGAGTTTGTGTCTGCAGGGAGGACACAGTAGGACAGGAGTCTGTGGAGGGAGAAAAACATGATCGAGGGAAGGAACAGCATGGATTTGTAATAAACCTACAGTGCGTCATAATTTCTCACCAGAGCTGATCTTCATTTTAGCAAACATGACCGCTCTTTGACCCTCGGAGCAGGGGGCAGATGGTGACGAGGATTAAAACGAAGGCAACAGACGAGGGAGGGGGGCAAAGGCGTGGGGGATCAAAGAAGAGGCAACAAAAGAGGGAAGCAGTGAGAAATTAGCGTCCCTTTTAGAGCTTAGCTGTGTTTTTTTTAAATTCTTTTCTATATGCCATAACAAAGACATATTACCATAATCACCGCTTCTCCACTATCATCAAATCGATTCAATTCCCCTCCACTGTCCTCAAAGTCCTTTGGGAGAAACATCACTATCTTTGTGTTCAAGGTGAATCGTGTGTGCGCTTGTGTGCAGGAATGCATCTTTTGTGCATGCGTATAATGTGTGTGTGAAGGTTGCACCTCCGCGAACACTGTTTGTGTGTGTATGTGAGCATGTAGAGAATGGTCCCTGGCAGATGCAATAAAGTCTGGCAATAATCACCAGTCCGGTAACAGGGTGTGTGTCCTGAGGAAAAAAAAATCGTCTCAGCCAGTAACCACAGCCACATTATCTCAACTACACGCAGCGGCAAGTTAACAGTGAGAGAACTGAGCTTTTGACCAGAGGGTCGGCAGTTCAAACCGATTTGGAATGTCTAAACAGGAAAGTGTGCGAGATGTCCGTTTGCCTCTCAAACTCACCCTGTCATTACTATTTTTCTGCCCTTGAGCAAGGAGATGTGACCCTATAAGTGCTATAAGGGGAGCGATTTAGCAGCCAGTGGCACAAAAATAATCCACGTGGGTCAGCTCTTAGGAAATGTGTGTGTATAAGATCTAATACTAATAGGAAAAAATCTATCCAATCACTCTTTGACACAATTAAGGCAGGTAGTGGCAATTAATGAACTGTAAATGGCATGTTGAGAAATTACAAGAAGGCCTAGCATAGAATTTCAGAGACACTTCAGCGATGTAAACCATCAGCGGTAAACACATGTTTCGGCATCAGCCCCTCAGAATCAAAGCACACATCATTGTTTTTTGATGCACCACTTTGTACCACAAGATCCCACTCACAATGTATTTACTGAAACTGACTGCCATGATTTTAATATCCTATTAATATCCTGGACATCTGCTACCTGAAGTAGCAGATGTCCAGTATGACAGGTTGAGGATGAGTGGGTACACCGATAAAGTAAAATTCACTTAAATCAAACATTAACTTAATCAGCTGCTACATTAAAGACATTGTGAGAGAGCCCAAATCTGGATGTTTCCTTAAATTCCCATGCTGCTCCTGCAAAGGCAATTTGGTAAATACAATATATTCATAGTCAAGGGTTAGAACACGGTAGAAAATCAAATCAAAGTAAAATATAAAATGTTACCCTCTACCACATACTTTCCATGGAAATAAAGTGAATTTCACCATATTAAATTTACATTTGTGCTATTGAAACCATTCTGTAAGGTGCAGGTGCTGCTTCTTTTCAGCTCAGTGGTACATGGTGTGCCAGCAGAAGTGATAGCTATTGGATTGTGCCATGCCTGTGCATGTCTTCCAACTGTCTGCCATGCCTCTCAGCCTATGTGATGGTTTTTATCACATCACACGGGACCACTGGAGCATGTGTGGTAGAAGATGTGCTTGTATTGTTGTTGTCAAGCATGTCTAGATTTTTTTTTTAAACCTGCCGCTAATCCTTTTTTCTGCTCCCGTCAGGGAGGGATGGTGTGCGTATGTCAACACAGCAAAACCCTCTCCTGTGAAGACACGCACACTTTTGCTGCTGAGTATGAAGACATGAAAGTAAACATGAGCAACCAGAGGTACGACCACACGCAGTCTCAGTCGCACAGAGACACACACAGTGGTCACCCGTCTGGTACAGTTGCAACCATCTGAAGGACGCAGAAATCACAACCTGTGTAGTTCAACAAAAATACTTGAGTTTAGAGAAGATGATGTCAAAATTCAAGATAACTAGCTAAATTGTGAATTTTTGTGGCCTATCATCCACACTGTTTGTTGTAAAAGCTCAAATATCTGAAAATCCCAGGCTTTGTAATTAACTTCCTCTATAATTGCACACCAATATACTGTAACCATCAAGTAGGATTAAGGGGAGAAGGATTAAGGTTAGAAGAGAAGAGCAGAACAAACAGGACATCACTTCTGTTTAAATGCTCTTAAAGCCATTTTCCCCTAAAGTCTGACATTTTCTTCCTCTTCTATCAACACTTGCAACATAGTGCTAGATAATACTGCTTCACAAATTAGCACATTCTAATCTTATTATAGAAGCTGAGTTTATGGGCAGCCTTTGATGTGTGGAGCATAGTTTTTATTTCACATTTTCCATGTGTTTAATATGACGGCTCTAACGATCTAGAATGTAATGAGAGGTAATTGCCAGCGCTAACTACGCCTCTATCGAAAGCCTTTATTGTTCTTTATTGGACACCATTTACACCCTGATAGCGCACTCTGCTAAATTAGGCTTGATGCAAATCTTTGTTAATGAGCGATATGCGGGCACTGTGTGTTTAGGCTTGTCTCAATACAGCTATTAAACACAATGCTCACTGGTGTAGCATGAGGGCAACAACTACCCTTAAAGCGTGGATGTCTGATTAGTTTATTTAAATCTGTGTCTAGTTTAACAGAATGATGGCTTCTCTGTTTACCAGCTGTCCTACATTTTTGCTTTCACAACTGCCCTCCTCCTTCTTGGAAAAAGAGGACACATTTTACCCAAGATGCATCACGATCTGGCCTTTATATGACCTCGTCCGCCATGATGCGAATGTCTGGCCGCGGGCGGGATCACATATCGGTCACTTTCATCCAATCAGAATCCTCTGCTGTAACTGCCTGGCTGTGACTGGTGCTGAGACCGAGCCTGGTGACGCGATTGGAGTAGCGTCGCAGAGCGAACGCAACAAACATAACGGCAAAAAAAAAATCCGACATAACACGGGCACTCTCTTAATCTGTGAAATTGAACAATGTCCCACTTTTCATGATTCATCTTATTTTATCGGACAGAAAGCGCTTTGGCTTTCCCGCTGCGTTTGCTTTACACTCCAGCTGCACTTTTTTTACCCTCCGCCTTTGTTTCGTGACAACTCCGGGCGACTCGCACTGTTTACAGGTCATTGGCAGTGCAGAGAGGTGAAGCCGAGTCCGTAATGAGTTGACACTTGGTTCCACATAAAAACACCTCACTGGCCTTCGAACCCACACAGCTGCGCAGCACACAAGAATGTTAGCACATTATCCAACACCCCCCATTGCCTCACCTTTGTCTGCCTGCCACCTGACATTAGACTGCTTCACTTTGGCCTTGTTAGAGGTCCTTAGTGGGGTCAAGGGGTAAGACTGGACACCTGACGCTAGATGTAAACGAATATAGTTTGTGTGTGAACAAAAAATTAAGTTGCTCCCTTGATCAGATTTTCATGGGGCCATTTTGATCCTACATGGGAGCAAGTTCGTCGAACGACTGCTACTACTTTTTTTCCAGGAAATAAAATCTCAATTTGTGCCAGTTTGTTTAAATAAAACCATAATACACGTATGAAACAGGTTTTTTGTCCAGCCGCTGGTTTTACCGGAGATAGTGGTTCCATTTTCCTCTTTCTGTTTCTATTTTTCCTTCATTTTAATGATATTTTGCGTTGTCTCTTTTGGTGATGCTATGGTTTGTATTGGGTCCTGCTGATTGCATTATGACAATATTTTCTACTGCTTTAAGCTGTGTATTTGGTTGTTCTGTGATCAAAACTATTGTATATTAATATTTTGCTCATAGAATGCACAGGAAAGAATCAGGCCGTCATCGGCTTCATCGTCTCCTTGGGTGGCCCGCAGGATAACACGCCTGAATACTTCACAAAATGGGGAAATATAGTAATTATCAGGGGCAAATTTTTCAGCACAATTTTCATTCACAAAGGAGGTTATTATTTTTTACGCATTTTTGATCTATTGTTGATATTATTATTGATATTATTAGTTTTTACATTTGAGAGAATTTTACTGCTACGCTTATTTTCAAACCCAAATGTGAGCTCAGTATCAATGTGTCAGAAATATTCAAATAACTATTGGTCATTTCTGTGAAATCTTGTTTTCATTTCATAATGATATAATATCCATCTGTAAACCTAAAATTAATGCACGTGAACATTTTGGAAATCACTTTTAAAGCAGACAACGTGTTGATTTCACAAACAAAATAAATGTGTTTCAATGGGGGAAAATGGTCGTGGCAATAATCCCATCTTCACTCCATTCCGAATGTATCCTGCGGCCAGGTAATGTGTTGCATTTCTGAGATGTAAAATCTTGACAGTTTTGTCGTGGACACAATAATACAACCCTTTGCTGAATTTTCAAGAGAGAAAACAAATAGTCTGTCATTATTGCCAAGCTTGGATGCTGATGTATTTTATCTTGCGTGGTATGTTTGCAATAAGGAGAGATAAGGCAGAAGCTGGGAATGTGCTCTTTTCAATTCCATCTTCTTTTTACGCTGCCCTCCTAAACTTCCTCAAACATGCCAGACTATTTTTACCTCCGTAAATCAAGGACAGTGGGGAGGACGAGGTGTGATTGCTTTCACACCCAGGAAGTAATCACACCGAACCTGCCACAGCTCTGATTAAGACTGATAAATATCGACAAGCAGTTAATGAGATGTCAGGCAGGAACAAGGCCCTTCCCTTCATGCCTTCCGATGACACCAATGGGGAGGGAAAATGACCTCGACTTGGCAATGTCATGACCGCCTTTCATAAGCGCAAAACACAAGCTATTAATTATCTTTAGTTGGTGAGCAAGATTATCGATGGCGCAGCTGGATTATTCACATCAGAGAAATAGTGGCCAGCAGATGCTTGTTGGGATATTATTCTTCATAATTACGTCAGCTAAACTGAGAATGATTATTGTTCATTTTCATTCAGTACAATGATTCCTTTCTGTCAACAGGTTCAGACAGACATGTAGTCAACAAAGGGCTCTTGCAGGCAGGTCAATTAGCTGATTAAAAGATTATCTCAAATGTTTGTCTCCTATCGACTGCACTGCTCATACAAGTCGACACCCATCGTTGAGCTTAGAATTAAAAACCTATCAATAAAATTCAAATAGGTAGAGATTAACATTTCCAAAGAGAGATCATTTATGTTTTTGGTTAGCATTGTGACACAGCACTGTTTTTCTGTAAAGTCAACATTTCTGAAGCCTTTTACAAACACTGCAGTGCATAACACTCCCGCAAGGACAGTGTTATGCACTGCTAGATGTCTGCTAGATGTCTGCTGAACTATGATGAGGACGCAAGCTCAGCAGGGGGCTGGAAAGAAGTAAATTCATTATCTCACCAAGCATCATGTATGCATTGCTGTATGTGTGAGCTCTGTTCCCCCGAGTAGCAGGCCCACATCAGCGCGGTTTCATGCTAGGCCTTGTGATTTATGCATCACGGTGCTGGTATTACGCTCTGTTTACAGTAAATTAAGGCTCTATCTTGATAACTGCAGCCATGAGGATATCTTATCTTCCCACAGCGGCATTTTGATGTGCTTGTTCAATGGCCCCGCCGCACCTGAAGGCTGCCATACCTCTCACATGTGATAGATTCCCACCAACTGTCCAGCTTTGACCGTGAACTCCAGGTCACCCCATGGTTCCCGGGCGCAGTCCTGTCGAATATTGTTTCCCTGGCAGACACACTCAGCCCATCAGACAGAAAGACCATGCAGCTGCACCCAAACACCCAACAATAGGATGCTTGTTCTGGGGCAGAAAAGGTCGGGTCTCCTTTTTGGGGAAGGGGGCGATGTGAGCGGGTGGTCAAATATTTCAGGGGTTTTGCAATAGGATAATCCTTTGTGATGTTCCTTTGAATGGAAGAGATCGTCTGCAGATTTCTGTAGCATTTGGCGAAGTGAAAAACTCACTCTTCCACTAAAGAAATATTTATTTACTGTATATAGCTATTAAGGAGCATTCCTATGTTCTGCCCAAAACACTTTGACATATGACTATTTCCAAAAATGCCTTGTATCAGTTACATTATGTAAGAAAAGTGCAAAGTAAAGACTTCATCTTTTTACATTTATTTATTTACTTTTTAATTCATTTATTTATAGTCACGACTGGCTAAAAGGCCAAGACAAATAATGGAAAATCAGTGCAACATAATTAATGTATTGTTAAAGTAACAGGAATTAACCAAATGCCAAAAACCCTGGGATGTGTAAATCAGTTCAATCAGGTCTGTAAGCGACTGCATGTGTTGGAAAGATGGTGTGGGGGCGTTGAAGACTGGTATAAAAAAAGGAGAGAAAAAAACAAAACCACTATGTGTGGAGAAAGTCTGGACTGAGCTAAGCTAATCAAACAAGAAATTTAATTAGTGTTGTCATGACAGACAGCAAAATAATACAACAGCAACAAGAAATGTGATGTGTGACACACTGAAACCGACACTTCACAGATGACCATTAGAAATGCAATTTAAGGAAATTAATGACACATTTTTACACTCTTGTAGGCAAACCTCTCTGAATACTCATATCATGCATATCGCTTATCTGATGTAGTATTTTTTTTTTCTTGTTTGTGTGTTTCACAGGACCCTTAACTAAAGGAAGGAAACAAAGGTGCAGACAAACACACACACACACATGCACACAGGCACACACATAATTCTTTGTTGGAAGTATTTGCCAATTAGCAAGTTGTGGGGCTGGAGTGGTAATTAGGCTTTCCAGTCGGCTGGTGTCTGTGTACAGCTTAGCCGAGACAGGTCCGAAGCTAAACGCCTCGCTATTTGTCCAGCAATTATGTCAGGTCCCCATGTCACAGTACAGACGTGACCAATTAGCTGTGCCAAGCTAAAGTGAAAGAGAGGGATTATGGCAGAAGAGATGGGAGAGGATGAAAAAGTAGACAGAACGGGTGTGGGGGTGTTAGTAGGGAGCTGGTAAGAGGGGGAGAGTGAGGGATTGTCTGCAGGGAATAAGAGAGAATAAAGGGAGACAGAGTTTGGCTTTGGAAATGAGGGTAAGGAGTGGGTAAGGAGGATGTAAAGGAGCGGATTTATTTTTTTTTCTATTGCTGTGTGATCATGTTTTGCATTGATCCTCGTCCTGACCGACATGTGGCTGAGACATGCTAATGCGTAGCGATATTTATGCTAATGCGGCCTCACTGACCGAGTAGGGATAAGAAATTGATCTTTATTGACGTCTCAATAATTCTCCCTTGCATTATGTGACATATTTTGATGAAACAGGCCTGCATACAATCAATATTCTCCAGCTTGGAGTAATATGACACCATGTCAATAGCCGTAGGAAAGCATACAGTGCTCTAGTTCATCTTGGCATTAGTCCATATTTACTTCAAACTGACAGATTATACTACATATCGAGCACTGAAGGAGCACAAGCTATCTGGGCTAGTCAAAACAACTCAAAACCTATGATATGGTCCCCAGTCTGTCTCTGGATACACATAGTAGCAATGGTTAATTTTATGTCTTTACTTGGGTTTCCTCTGCTAAAGTGGTGAGGAAATGGAAAAATAGAAACTGGTTACGACACCAAATGACAATAGAAGAAAAATGCGCATCCATGAAATGCTGCTTGACCGTCAATACGTGTCCAGTGAGCCCATCACCTGACAACAACTGTGGAGACTGAGAAGCTGTAAAAGTTGGAGAGATCTGAGATGAAATTTATTCTGCCTGCTGCAACACATAAAGAACCCACATAATCCTCTGTTGAAACTTCTCTGAGCACATCTGGGGGGGGGAGTGTTTCGAAAATATCTGCTCTACCCAGACACCGAGACCACCCGATGCAAGGCTCTGTATTTAATTGGACAGGGAGAGGGAGAAGAGGGGAGCCAGGGGACAAGACGAGGGGCGGATGAGGTAGAATCTATGATCTGAGCATCTCTCCCCTTTTTTTGCTGGAAAACAAGACTGTTGGCTCAGTGCCTGCAGAGATGAGTGGAGCTCATATAAATTAGTGGGCTTGAAAGACAACATGGGGAGCGTTAGTGTTGCATGGTATTGACATAGCTCCACTGTGGATTGTGAACTTTTTGATTTGATTGTGACATGTCATGCAAACTTGTGAGGCTGAGAGCAAATCGACCCTCTTGTGATGGTTACGTTTTTCAATTATCATTATCTGATTTTGAATTATGCCGCTACATTTTGGTATTCCTCTGCACAGATGTGCAATTTAACACTGGCTTTTCACAGCTTAATCCGGCAGACTACTTTAGAATAGTGGTCTTTAACTCGCAATGGCAAGGAACTTAAGCAACATAAAGGAGCATTAGAAATAGATGAACTCTGGGTAACTTCTTCCAAGGATCAATATCCATTCATCAGGTGCCTGTAGCTATATAGATGAAAGAAAGCGTTACAAAAAAATATTTTTTACAGACAGTGTTACTCTAAATGTCCTCAGGCTTTTCCAAGGCAAGGGGAATAATGCAGCCTAAACCTGTCTGAAACACAAACATCAAATCAGAGAGCTTTGGATGAAAAATGAACAGTTCCTGCATACAGGTACACTGAGCACATTAACAGAAATATGCAGTTTAATCTGGGAGTGTGGTATGTTTATCTGGAGCAGATAGGTATCTGAACTGAGGCTTTGGTGCCACTTTATCAACACGAAATGTTATTGTGATAACTGCTGGAAAACTACATGAAGTTCTGGTAATGATTATGGGATCGGGAGATGGCCATAAATGATAAGCAGTGAAATTGAATGTGTTTGTCTTGGGCAATTACTTGACTGGAGAACATGTGTGTGATTATGCATTGGCATGGTACCTCATGGGAGAACAATTTACTTTAAGTCTGGATGAATTCAAAACACAACATAAAGACTCAGTCAGGAGATCAGGTCACATTTCTTAAATAATTTAATTGCAAAAGGGTCTTTTAAAAATATTTCTACAAGAATGCATCATCATTTTTTAGTAATTTGTTGTGTATGTCTGCACCATTAAATACATCTTAATGCTTTTCAAAGAGGAATTAACAATTGCATTTCTCAGCGCTTTATTCCTTCCCCCCTCCCGCTTCACTATACATGTACAGCACTCTCTGACACATCTCACTTCCTTGTATGAAGAGGGGGTTTTTCAAAAGTGACCAAAAGACAGATGTCGAGTGAGGTTGTTAGAAGACAGGAGAAAAGAGAGTACTGTATATATTTATTTAAAACAGACAACTGAAGAAAAGAAAGTTAGAAAGTCGTAAGGGGTTTCGGGGAGGGTGGGTGTGTTTGTTTGATGATCTATGTCAAATAGGGAAAGAAAGGTGGAAGGAATGTTGGGATAGTTTGAATCCTATTGGCACACAAAGAGATAACCACATCTGACAAAGCCTAAACTCTGCTGATCAAAGTGTTTCTGTATAAAATGGCAATCCTTTTTATTTCTCTCTCTCTCTCTCTCTC
>NTHP01000021.1:2507645-2528891 GCA_003416845.1 Oplegnathus fasciatus
AAAAAAAAACACGAGAATGTCTTTCTTTCCTCTCTGTGAATGTTGAATATTAAACACTCCAATGAATGTGTGAAAATCCACTTAAAGATTAATTGTTTGCAGTTGATGTGGTGGCAGTTTAATCATTTTAAGATGTGCAACAGTGCCAGTTGAGCTCATCACTCACGGCCGGTTGACTTTGGTGAACACAACTCCAGACCCCAGAGCACCATGTGCACCTCATCAATAGTTCATGCAAGCTCCAAAGCGCTGCCATTTTTCATGAGTGGGCATGTCTACCATCTGATTGTGTTTAGCCCCTATATGCCCCCCTTCTCTATTTTTATGCTCATCAACTGTGTCTTTTTTGGTGTCACACGCAACTTTCCAACAGTGGGGCTTAGCTGATTGAATGATTGAGCTGAGAGCAGGAAGAGGGAGTAATATTGTATATTCCTGGGAGACTTTGGGTAAAAGTGAGCTTCTGATTGCATTAATTCTGCTCTTCTGTCATCTTCGAATGTAGACTCCATCTCTCCTATCCAATCAAAATGCTGTTTTGCTTTGGAGAGAAACAAAATAATGCTGCAGAATGACAACAAGAACAAAAAAGTTTGCTCATCTAACAGGCACTTTCAACACTTTCTCTTCATGATAACAAATCATGCTGACGGTACCGGCGCTTCTGATTCCCAGCCATTGTTACAGAAATCTGAGCTGACACTTTGATGAAACAAATGTAAGAATATGAGACTTATTTCCTGTATAGTTTGAGTACACAACAGTTAAATTACTACTTGATTGTGTACTATAACTGTTACAAGTTAGTAAGCCCTTTACAGAGTGTACTAGCAGTAGTGAAAACATCTGTATGTGGAATAAGATGAAACAATATAAAACGGGAAACACATTGTTGTTTTGCATAATATCCTCCATGACTTTTGAAGGGACTTAAGAGAGGCTGACAAAAGTAATATGGCGAGACACACTGCATGGCCACTAACATCACGCTATCATTACACACCTAACTAATAATATTCACATATTGCATTGATCAGCTCCAACCCAAACAATATGGGGACTGTCTGGAAGATCCCACCAGTGATGCAGCCCCATCCCATAATCCACTACCTTCAAACACTCTTCTCTGTGAGAAGTGCAAATAGTATGGTCTCCGTGATGCAGCTGCTATCATTTAGGTTGGGGGGGGCGGGGGGGCTGCAGATTTTGGTTGTCTGCGTGCCAGGGCTGTTGATCCTGCACTGTACTAATCATGCAGCAGCCTGAGCTGAGACAGGATGATTGCAGGCCAGACAGGAAATGAAGAGAGATAATGATAGGTCAGCCCGCCGTATGTCTGCGCTCGCTGCACACTCGCATCCTCGCAATGCCAGATTGGCTGCTGCATTAATCGACCTGACAGACAAAGACCAATAGGTTTCTCTTCTGACAGCTCTGGATTCTCTGATGAGGATCCCGTTGCCGGGAGGCAAACAGCAGGTCTAGTGATGAAGCTCCGCCTGTGGGGCAATTGAAATGACTGGCAGGTAGGCTGCATCATCTCTGGACCTTCCCCCTAATGACTCCTTAACAGTCCTACATAAGATGGGCTGGGAGGATGCCATTGTTGAAGGTGATGGTAAATAAGTAAAAGTAAAACATAGTTAAACCACAGAGATCCATTCGAGAGGTTTGTAGGAGGTTTCGAGTTGAAAAAAATGTACCTGGAAGACGATTAGTAACGGCTCAGTGCTTCACAAATGCTCTTTATGTTGAGAATGAGAATGGATTGGGGAAGCTTAATATCCAGTTCAGGTGGCACACACAAACTTGAACACACCTACACAGACACTCACACAACAATGGACGGAGAGCAAAGGGGCAACATGTTATTACCAGCAGTCTAACCATGGGTGTTGTTCATCTCTTCCTCTCTACCTCCTGACTTTCCCCCTTCTCTCTCTCTTCTCCCTTTGCTTTCTGTTAATTTCACTCTGAATCAAACATTTCACAACAGCACTTCCATTTTGTCAAAACACCATTTTTCTTTTGTTATTTATCGTATTTTTGTTACAAAACATGTACAGGCTGTTTAGAACAACAACAAAAATACAATATCCAATTTATATGCAATTTCTTTTGTTTAATAATCATCAATTCATTAGGTGAATCCTCTTGGAGTTTCTCTTCCTTCTGATTGTTCCAAGTCCACTGCCCCAAACGGCCTATTGTCCATGTGGGTGTTGGTGGGGGGCGGGGGGGTTGGCGGGCGAGGTACAAATAAATACATAGGGCAGGATGTCAAGAAATTAAAACAAGAATTTTGATTATTTCTAAATCCAGATAACAGTAAGTAGAAAGTAAGGTGTCCGTCATGGTTTCTCTCAGTTTCTGCATGATGCATATATATATATAACTTCATATATATATATGTATGTCCTAAGTTCATTTTTTTGGATTCAATAAAAAAGAATGTTTAACAGTTGTCCACAGAATATAGCGTAATTGTTTCAGATATATTTGCTCCTTGTCACGGTTCAGTTCATGCGTTAATTCTCCACGGTGGCAAATAGCGGAAGCTGTATTGTACAGTATACTTGTGTGCAACTTGACACACCCGCACATCCAAGCACACTTAATCACACATACGCGCACACACACATACAAAAACGCACACAAAAGGCCAAGTGGTCTTTCTATAGTGTTGCCACAGTCCTTGTCTCCCCTTATTCACATAAAGCGTCCAGTGGGGGTACTTAGGTTTGACCGGCCATTTTGAAACCACAAATCTCCCAAAAAATGTGTAAGAAAGCCAAAAAAGAAAAAAAATTTTGTGTGGACAAACAAAAATAAAACATTTTTATGTGTAAAAACACAGTTGATGAGCAGGTGATTCCAAGCTGTGGAGCTATTTTGAGTCACTTCAGGTCAGGGTGAAGAGGTCATCTGGTGACCTATTGAGGATTCTGTAGCCAAAACAAGTGTCCAAAAATGTGGCTGTCCTCCTTTGACCTTTTTGACCTCTGTCATCCTCTTGACCTTTGACCTCAGCCCATCATATTTCCTCTTCCACCACCTCGCCCTTCTCCAGCAAGTGCCCTTTTAGATAACACACCTTCAATATGAAGATGGAGAACGACACACACGTGCACAGTAAAACAACTTCTATCAGGAAAAGAATTGTCCTCTATCTCCTGTGGGTCTGAAACACCTCTGTTTTTTTGTTTTGTTTTTTGTGAACATTTGTTCACTTTTTTATACCAGGGTGTTCATTCTTTACTATGTATTATGTCCATCAAAGCTGGGTTGAGAGGTCAAGGGGAGGGACTCTTGCGTGAGGATCAGAGTGTGACGTTTCAGTTACAGGGCTAAGGCCAACCTCACTAAAACACACATGCATGCAAACGTCAACCCACACCAGAGCTGGTGAGGCACGCATGGGATATAAAGGGGGTTTACTCTTCTTCCTCTTTCAAAAACACACAAATTCTGATTGGATGGAAAAAGAAACAATGACAAATAACAAAAAAGCAGGAACAGGAAATGGAAGTGGTAGTGAAATAAAGAAAAAAAAAATAGTCAGAGGCACTGCAAGCCAGTTTCATAGCGTCTAATTGGCAGAGATGGGTCAGGCAGCTAGGGTTTTCCAATGGCTCTCTCTGGCACAGTTCCTCCCCCCTTTTCCTGTCTGGCTGTCCTTCGACTGCATCGGTCTGTGTGTCCTGACGCTCACACCTGGACAGGAAGTGTTTGGTTCATCTGTAGTCTCATGTCCTGAATGCTACCGAGAATCTTCTTCTGATGGCCAGCCAACGTTACCCCTATCCGCAGCAAGTCTCTGTGGAGTGAGAAGAAAGGAGAAGAAAATAAGAACAGGTGGCTCAGTCATAAAAGAAATAAAAGTAGACAAACATCACATTTCTGAAGTTGACGTGCAAATTTCACTTTTCACCCACAAGTAAACACACACACACACACTACCAGGTGGGAACAGGGACAGGCAAGCACCTTGGCAATCACCCATAAAATGGCTTCCAGAAGGTATGTCAACAAAATGGGGACACTCATCCAGCTATGGTGAGTGTTGGTCTTAACGCAACATATTTCTGTTGCCCGGCAGGTGGGCAAGGGGAGGGGAGTCAAAGGGCCATAATGTGATAGTTAATGATTAAAGAGCAAACTTAGCTACTGTTCGGCAGCTGGTAGACTTCACAGAGTCCACACCAGCCTGCCACTTAGCTATAGAAACAGGGTAAGTATCTTTTTGTAAGATAGTAGACAGATTACTCAGTTAGGAGCCTGTCATTCATACTTAAATGGGTCTGTAAGTAAATCAGCTTTAACTTGGCCACTGTTGCACAACGTTCCTCTATGCTTAAAAATATCCAAGAAAAACTATATCAACTAAGACTGGAAAGTGTAAATTAGTCTTTCAGCCAAGGGCTCACACCAGTGTGATCTTTAGAGTAAGTAGAGGGCCTTAACCTCAGGCTGAGTGTGCAGTGGGAAAATATGAAAATGTTGACGTGCAGTTGACATAACTGCACCCTTAAAAAGGCCTGGGAGAGCGCACCTGCTTTGGCCGTCATTAGTCAGACGGCATAATCTAATCATCATGGCCATGTTGGTTTAACACTGTACAATAATATCACGAGAACCTCTCTTTTCCGCTCGCTTGTTTGATTTCCCCAGTCGATAGCTGAGGAGAGAGCGGACGGCGTCTGGGGCAGCGATTAGCTGACTGTTGGGGCTCTGCCACAGTCTGCGTCCTCTCCGTTCAGTCACACACACACACACACACACACACACACAAATACTGGATAATCTAATATTACACGCAGACACCATACACTCTGCTTGTCTCAATGACTTTGTGGCCCCATCCATTTCAGTAGAAAAGTGTGCACCTAAACCCACACATGAACAAACACACACACGCATACAGTACGTGCATGTGCCCACACACACACAAATCCACACTGCACATCCATCCTCTCCAAAGCCAAATAAGGGTGAATCACTGCAATTTCACACAAATAAATGGTGTTTTTTTGTTTTTTTCATATTTCGCCATCCCCATCAGTGCAGCGATGGAGGATGAAATGATAATAAATGGGCACCATTAGAGGAATTACTGGCCATTAAGGGCAACAGAGAGCCACAGTACACCACACCTGTCAGCCTGGCCAAATTGAAACAAATTACCCCCACCTCCATTGCCTATTATGCAGCTAATGAGGATAATTTATTTATCATTATAATCTTAATTCATTTATTTGATCATCACTGGCCTCCAATTTCCATGACTTCCATTACATCATTTCCTGTTTGTAAACACGGCAGAAGGTGGGTGAGTCGTCAAGGTCAACTGGAGATCGTAGTTAAGGAAGCAGCTACAAGTGGTGGCTGAAAAATTGTACTACACTGTTGCATTGTGTATTTCTTGATTGTGTATCTGATTTGTTCGCTTCTGAAGCAGGTGATTGTTACTAGTCCCCTCCTGATTACATAATCCTCCCCATTCTACAGCAAACCCTATCCTGATTGGTCAATTGCATACCAAATTATGGGAAAAGCACGGAGGATCTTGTGTTTTCTCATTTTGTGCAGCTGCATAATCTCTCTCGTGTCTCTTAGCAAGTTGTGTTGCCAGTACATCTCACATTTCCCTTCTTTCTTTACTCTACATTATTTGTACATAAATATATAACAGTAAAAGGTGTGATACTGTATGTCTTCAAGGCATGATTCATCTTCATGGTACAACAAATGTATTTCTCAAATGTCTGTTAAATGTACCAATATAGTAAAGGTTGCTATTCATTTAATGCCTGAGCCTCCTCAGAGCCCCTTTTCCACATCTTACCACATTTCATTTAGCCATGAGACTATTTTTACTCCCTCAAGGTCAATCTGTATAACACTAATTTGACTCTCAAACTCAGCCCAGTCAATCACTTTAGGCCTGATTAGCTGAATCCACTCACTCTGCTGTCATCTGGGCCACCAGGTCAAAGGAAGCAAATCCGGCGTTGACGAAGTTGTCACGGTAGCGGCTCATCTTGATGGCGTCCAGCCAGTCCCCCACAGTGGTGAAAGTGGTATAGTCTGGCACACAGCGGTCAAGCAAGGGCTGGGAGACCCTACATTGGGGAGGGGGAGGGAGGAGGGAGAAAGAGAAACAGAGAGAGAGAGGGTTAAGGTCGTCACGCTACTGCCTCTACCGGCCAACCTCACCCCCAAACGCCCCCCGCTGAGCGCCACCTCTCCATTTCTCCACCTCTCCTTCTCTCTTCTCCCCTCTCTTCTCCTCTCCTCCACATGTAAGGAGTTGTGTGCAGGGGGTGGGGGCAGGGGGGTACTTTTATGACTGTGGAGAGACTGGCTGGAGGCTTGGGTGGTGGATGATGGCGCTGCAGCTGGTGGGGCAAAGTGGTATGTGGACTTGAATGAGGACTACCCATATTGTAATTCATAAGGAACCAGCTCAAATTTATGTTGAGACACTATAATCTTTTGTTATCATTACAACAGCAGGTGTCATAGAAACCAAGTGGGCATTTTTTAGTCAGTTAGTAAGAATTTATTTGGCAGCATCTGTCATGTTAGAATGTGGAGCGTCCCATGTATCCTATATGGACCCTTGTGAAATCCTGGAAATATCTGGATAGCTCTCTTCCTGTTTTCGGTTCATGTTCTTCATGTTGCAATGAGATGTCACTGTGTTCCATGGGGACTGACGAAACAGAAAAAAATCCCACTTGAAATCCAATCTGGGTGGTTGTACTGAGTTGCACTTTCAAACCACCTACAAATGTGGTTTAAATCCGATCTGGGAAGATTGGATTCCATGCGGTTTTGCTGGACAGCTCAAATCAGATTTGGGCTGCCTGCATGAACACGAGCTTAACATGTAGGTTATAAGCCATATGCTTTATGATACGTTGTTGTTGCATTTACAGTACATTGTCTCTACATTGTGTTTGAACATATAAATATATGTTCTTTTGGGAATGTCATCAGAGGTTGGCTAGACAAAAGGATGCGTGCAACACAACCCCACAGAGGTGGAAAGACACTTTGGGAAAATGCTTCATGACAATGGAGCAATATCTGTGGAATGTAAATACAGATGCCGTTCCCATGTGTGTGTGGTTGCATGGTAGGACTGACTCATGAACCTTGCAATACACAGAAGGAGTGTTTGACTGTGCATCTCTGTGTATGTGAATATACTGTATTAAGTCGTGTGATCGTTTCTTTAATTTGTGTGTGTGTGTGTGTGTGTGTGTGTGTGTGTGTGTGTGTGTGTATTGCTGAAAATGTGTTTGAGTGCATGTTCCTGCACACCTGTTGACAGCTCAAAAGGGCCTTTCTAAAGAAGAACCTAACCCCCTGTGCTGATCAATGCTGTAGATAGAGAGGCCACCTTGGGAGTTTTAATAAAACTGTGCTACAACTCAGACCTAAGTGGAGCGGATGAACAAGAGAGGAGGTGGAGAGGGGGAGACAGGGAGGGGCTGGGAGGGGAAGGAGGAGAAACAGATGAGGGAGCAGGCAAAGAGAAAGAGCACCACTGTCTCCCCTCCTCTCTGCTCTGTTGATCCCTGTCATCCTTTTTGATGGCATTAGATTCATTAACAATTAAAAGAGGAATGGAGAGAGAAAGAGAGAGAAAAGAGAAAAGGCATGGAGAGGGAGTTAATAACAGTGATACAGAGGCTCCATTGAGTGGTGTAGATGGAGTGATTTTTAATAAGGCCTGCGCTTCGGAGCCCAAGGCCTCGGGCCGTCGTTAACGCCAAACTCTGGCTTCTCTTAATGGAGTATTGTTAGTCCTCCTTCTCTAAAGTTGGCTTCAAAAGGGTCCAGACCGTTGCTGGCCACATGTGAGCCACAGGCAGAAACACAGCAGGAAAGCTGCGTAATATCGCATGCTAGCTAGGGAGACAGATACAGGCCAAGCCTAAATTCAACGTCAGTGGTTGAGACTGTAGCAGTTTCTCCAAAGAGTTAGGTCTGTTAGCTTGTTTTGCATTTTTAAGAAGTTGAGACAGTGGATGTGATTCATTTGTCAAGTGTGAATTTCTGCTTTTGCAACAGAGACTCAACAGCAGAAAGAAGAACACAGAAAATGACACAGGTGAAGGAAGCCTAAGGTCACCAAAGCTCAATTGCTTGTTACACTTCACACCTACAATGCAATATGCAGTCATTCCAAGTACACATAACAACCACAACCAAAGGACTTTTATGCCAGACAGTGTTAGCTAACCTACAGCCACCCTTCAATGCCGACCAGGACGACGGTATCATCTCTCACTCCTCCCTCGTTAGGTTTGTCGGCAGGAGGCCACCTCTCCGCTGGCCCGTTTAAAATCTCGTTAGTGGCTAATTAAAAGGCGCTCCCATCTCTTTTTTGCATCGCCTTAATCGAGCTAATTAACCGCAAGCTTAATCTTCTAAGAACGTCACTCTGGTGGCCAACCGAGACCCTGGTTTCCCCCATGAGCCCAAACCAGGATTGTCTGCGGCCCTCCCTCAAGACAGAAAGACCCTGATGCAGGGACAGATAGGTAGGTCATCCCCCTCCCTATCGCTCCAACTCTGCCACCTTCTATCCTCCAAATTCTTTCCAAGAAACAGGTTGCAGAGGGAGGTAGTGCAGCTAAATGTAGATGTGACATCATTGATTGAGCTCCCAGTTGGCGGGGGAGTTGCTTTAAGGACTGTATTGAGCGATGGTAATTTGGATTTGCATAATGGCCCCGGCTGCATTTGTGAGAACTGAAGAGTTGCATGGGAAGAAATCTGCACTTTATAGGAGTTAAGAGATTGTTACAGCTGAGTCAGAGTGACTCACGTACACCGTATCAACTTGGATAAGGAATATTTGCACAGTGGAAATCATTATCGCAGTTGCTCTGGCCCAGGTGCAAAAAATGAAATGGCTCGGCCAGTACTCTCACGGCTGAAAAGCCAAGTGACTTCATTCAATAAAAAAAATTACCTCTTACTCTAATCTATCACAAGAGTCCAGCAATCTCCTCCAACATATGACTTAAGAAAACCAGAGAAGGTTTTTAGAAAGTGATCAGCACTAATATCCATAATGCTTTGACAATAATTAGACATTACTGCCCTTTACGATCACTAATCCACCAAATAAAACTCAACAAGGACCTCCAAGGAAACAGCCTCACAGTTAAAGTATATTACTATAATTACCAGCTTCAACGAGTATACACAAAATGCTTGACAGGGCTTTCATCCTGATTCTGAACTTAATGTGACCAACATACTTTTTATATCATAATATCACAACTTACCCAGTGGACTGTGTGCTGTTGGTAACCACCTTGAGGCTGGCAGCATTGCGGATGAGCTTATCCAGCGTGGCCACAATCTGGGTGAATTTGGGTCGCAGGTTCCTCTCTTTCACCCAGCAGTCCAACATGAGCTGGTGCAGTGCTGTGGGGCAGTCCATGGGTGGGGGCAGTCGATAGTCCTGCTCCACGGCATTTATCACCTGAGGAAGGACGACAGAGAAATCACAATCACTTCTAATCACAGAGTATGGTGTAGAGGGAGGACGGACAACGCAAGGAGAGAGATGGGTCGATGAAAAGAGCAAGTGAGGGGGGACAGAAGAGGATGAATGAGGGAAATGATCGGAGAGTCAGAGATAAACAGGAAAAAAGGCTTTAGGGAATACATAGAAATTAGGGCCAGAGAAAGATTAGCTTTGAGTGGTAGTTGTGGGTGGGTATGTAGAGAGAGAATGGCTTTTGGAGAGTGATAGCAGAAGTGGTTGAAAACTATTACAATTTTAAATATCTACATTTATATAACGCAAAATACTACTGTTTAATGTTGAATATTTCAACAGAATACATTTTCTTACAAATTATTTATTGATATATACTATGTACATACAGTATATACATTAAGTATGCATACATCACATTATGGAAAACCAGAATCCTCATATCAGCTTACATCTTGATTGCTCATGTCCCAGTACGGCCGCTCGCCGTACGACATCACTTCCCACATGACAATGCCGTAGCTCCACACATCACTGGCCGAGGTGAACTTCCTGTAGGCAATCGCCTCGGGAGCCGTCCAGCGAATGGGGATTTTCCCTCCCTGTGGATATGCGAATGAGTAGGTGAGCATGAAATACTGGAGGGATGGAGCACAAACACAGAGTCACACACATACGAGAGGAAGAGAGAGGGTGAGAAAAACACGGTCTAAGGGAAATGTTGATGCACAACACATGGGTGCATGCTGCAGAACCCAAACGCCACATACACACAAGGTTAGTAACACAGTTACAGAAAATGATATGTACAAACATGTGAAGCTATAGGAATAGTCAATGTGCTACAAACTGTATGTTTTTAAAACATCAATATATCACTATCAAAGAATCCTTTCATATAACTACCAGACAAATTGAACTGTATGCAATGTGATGTCTTTCAAAATAAAGGACACACTTCCCAATTAACACCCTTGCTTCCTGTCACCATGAGACTTGTCATCCCTCTCATCCCCATCACCGCTTTAGCTAAGTTGCACAGGAAGTTTTGAGAATTCAACGGACCCAGAAGCATACAAACTAAACTTTTGTATACGGGCTGGAGGAGGTTGCCTATCTTTATACTGGAGTTCAGGTTCATTTTTGACAATTATACTCAATCTCAAAGGACCCTTTCCTATGTGCCTTAACCTGCTTTGCCAATTTTACATGCCATGTGAGAATAGGGGCCAGAATCATTCTTTCATATCAGACATTCCATTAGTTTGTCAGCTAAGGATCTTGTAAAATTTAAGGAAATCTGCTGCACCTTCAGTGGAAACACGCAGCAACGTGTCCAGATAAAAAAATTAGATAGCCACAAAAGTGTCTATAATCCCCTTTGGAGGTGTTTGTCAGAAATTCAGCAATAAACATTAATTTAGCTGCAATATATATATTTTTTGTCCATTTTTTCAACTGTTCTTATTTTTCCCACCTGCACCTGCCATCCACAGTGAGAGAAAAAAAAAAAAACTCCCTTTCTACCCATAATGGTCATGTCATGTGGGAACAGACATGACACAGATCTATTTTTTTGAATACACTCATACTTGACAATGCTGTGGATTCATTTGTAAAAGGGTCTAAATTTAATAATCAATTAAAAGTGATGTATTGATGTTAAAACCTTACATGTAGCACATTAAAACATTGATTTCAAACGTGAATACACTGACACAAACACATACACACATTTACACCCAGACTCACCAGGGAGCTGGTGTAGGTGGGGTCTGTGGGGTCATCCTCGAGGAAACGAGATAGGCCGAAGTCAGACACCTTACACACCAGATTACTGTTGACCAAGATGTTACGGGCAGCCAAGTCTCTGTGCACGTAGTTCATATCTGACAGGTACTTCATGCCTGCTGCGATACCACGCAGCATGCCAACCAGCTGGATCACTGTGAACTGCCCGTCATTGAGCTGGCAAAGGAAGAGAGAGAGTGACAAGGATAAATAGGATAGTAGATCAAGGTTGCGTGTTTTAACCTTATTTGTTCTGCCTGTCTTTCTTTTTTCAGTGTCTCTTACAGTACTTTCTTTGCATATGTCCTCTTACCTGTATCTTTCATCTCCCATCACTTCACACTGTAATGTCTTTCTCTTTTCTACCTATCCATCCTCCATTCCTTCTTTCCCCTTTCCCTGACAGACAATGCATGATGTGACTTTGAGGCAGTGATTCATTGGAGACTGAGCTCTTTGTAAATGTCACCAATTGCCTGAATGCAGCATTTGTCAGATATCCATTGTGGGCTCTGCAGCAGCGCTTAAGAAGACCTTTCATGGCTCAAAAGAAAGTGAGATAACTAAAAGCGAGATCAAGCAGATTTGGACGGGCTTATTTGCTGGATGGTATTGCATTATTGATAAAATCACAGATACATGTTTTATAGGGGGTAGCTAATATTGGAGCTAGTGTGTAATGTGTTTAGATGCGCCTGTTTTTTTCTCACCCTTAGGAAAGAGTCAAGTGCTCCATTCTCCATGAACTCGGTCACAATCATCACTGGTCGACTCTTGGTGACCACACCTTCCAGACGGATAATGTTGGGGTGGTCGAACTGGCCCATGATGGAAGCCTCAGACAGGAAGTCTCTCCTCTGGCGGTCAGTGTAGCCCACCTTGAGAGTCTTGATGGCTACGATGATCTCCCGGCGCCCAGGCAGTTTGAGGCGACCACGGCACACCTCCCCAAACTCTCCTGCGAGAGCCCAGGTGAGCCATCCAGAGAAACAGCAAAAGAGGAATAGGAGAGAGAGAGAAAGAGGGAGGGGAGAGAGGTATGACGGAAGAGTGGAGGAGAGTGGGGGAAAAGAGGGGAGAGGGGACAGTTAACTGGTTAGAACCAAGGAGCCAGGGAAGGGTAGCAGGAGGGGTGGGACAGGGGGCACTGCAAGAGAAGCCAGGACTCTAGGCCAGTGTCAAGGGATGGTGGTGATAGGGAGCGCATACGGTGACTTTGTGCGGTTAAGCTACGGATTAAAAGAAACAGCATGATGAGTGTGAGGCATGATGACGGAATGTGAGATGTAGAGTTGAAAAAAACATGTTGAAATGAAAAAAAAAAGGGGTAAAGCAGGGTGACAGGGTGAGAGGAGGGAGGGGGCAAGGATCAGGGGGTGGTGCTAAGCTTCGGAGGGGCTGGAGTAGCGGGCACAGGAGGAGGAGATAGGTGGAGACAGAAGCTTGGGGGTCTTTGGGGTTGTGGAGGCTTTATGTTTAGAGTCTACACCAAGCGTGTGCAAGAATGCAAGAAAAATTAGGCGATGAGAGTGATGTGTGTCAACATGGATGCAAAGGTGACAAAGTGGGGGAGAGAGGGCAGGGGATGGAGGAATGGAGGTATGGATTGAGGAAGGGGTAGAGGAGAGGAGGGGGACAGGGAAGACAGGGGTTGAGGGTTTGTCACTTTAAAGGCGAATGCTGGGAAGCGACGGGTTTCAAGTAGTAGCCTCAGCAGTAGAAGAGCTGTCGTAGTAGTAGTAGCAGTAGTAATGGTAGTAGCAGAAGCAGTAGTAGGGACTCCCATCTCTGCCATCACACCGTCCTCCATTTTGGCTCAGATACAATGCTAAGAAAACTCAACCTCACTTGGCACAGTCCTGCAGCTTTTGAGCAAAGATATTACTATCAAATATATCAAATACATAAAATATTTACTATCTACAACATCAAATGTTGGGCAGGGTTTCTAAAGGAGGGGACACAACCACATAGTGGAAGAAGTGGAAGCCCTCTTTAATAAAGAGGTTCTCAAGACACTAAAAAGTGGGCAGGGTCAGAGACAGCCAATCCTGGACTAGAAACATTTTAATATCTTACACCCCATCCAGACTGAATTAGTATTTCAGGGGGATGCAGGAGATAAATAGTAGCCATGCTCCTTGGTAACAGGAACTGCTTTGTTCAACCCAACACATTCCCCAGGATACTGCACATAAAACAGTTTAATGTAAGATAGCCATAACCCATTTGATAAGCCTGTAGGGTCAGATTCTCCACATGGGCTTTCAATAACAACTGTATGTCAGTAACCAAGTAATGGGTTTGTATAAAATTCTTTCATTACACCCCACAGAACTCAAATGCAGGTGACTGCTGATGTTCAAAACTTGGAAACGGGGAACTGCATGTGCAAATACTCAGAATTACATCTTAAACCACAGTGTGTCTATCTGTATGGGAAGTAAAAAAAAAAAAGGGAGGGCCAACAAGTGTGCCAAAAACAATAGGGCTGTAATTAATACCGGAAGAGATAAGAGAAAAACTACACACATGCGCTTGGGCAGGATTAGAATCTCCCCTAGAGAAATAAATCCAGTCTGTATGGGGCTGTAGTACTGCATTGTCCAATATCTGCTTCCATTAGATTCAAGAAGATCAGTTAGAAATTACTGCTGTTTCATTCTCATTAAATTAAATATGTTACACAGCATTTCTCTTTTTCCAGGATTGGGCTCCGCTTTTAGGACACGGGTGAAATGATAATCTATCATACAAAAAGTATTACAGCTACTCTAAATGCACATGTCATGGTAAACAATGTAAGGGTGCTAGGACTGTGAGTCACGCTAACTTAAAGAGGACATACTGTAGCTAGTAATACTTTAAACACAGGAAAGTGCTGGAGACATCTGTAAGACTGGAAAGGGGTTCCTAAGAGGTGACGAGTGTGGGAGGGGTGGGAGTAAGGAGAGGGCTAGCGATGAATTGAGTGAAAGTACCGCTTGGTGTGAAGTCCTCTAACGGTATGGCCTGGAGGTGACTAGCAGTCTTCCCCCTGTAGCTCAGGAGCTTTGGTGGGTTACCTGCGCCGATGACCTCCTCGATCTTCACGCAGGAGACGTCGATCTCCTTGGCAAACTCGCGCACCGCCTCGTTGGGGTCCTCATAGGTGAAGGGGTCAATGTAGACCTTCATTCCCGGCGTTACTATTGGGGATTCAGTGGCAAGAACAGGAAAGTGAATCTATGCCGTCACACAAAATTTCAACAGTAGATAACACTATGTTAAGTTCTGAAAACATATTCTTTATCAACCAAGTACATATCAAAGCAAGATCCTTCATAATACTTTTATTTTATTTTATTTTATTTTATTTTATTTTATTTTATGTGAGCTATTCTTTAGTGGTATTAGTGTTTAGATGCTCAGTCATAGCTAAGTTGAAATATAGGAATACTGCTGTTGGAATATGAAAAATGCAAAAAGGAGGGGCATCTCAGCAAAGAGACTTACTGTACTGCTGCAATTTCTCTGTGTACTCCGACTCTGAACCGTTTCTCTGCTTTCTGTTGAGAAAGATGAAAACACAAACTGAGTCACATGGACCCCACACAGCAGGGTGCAAATACTGGAAGGGAACAAAGGCATGAGGAGAAAATGGATCGCTAATAATGTCTGCAGAGATGGTAGCCACGCTACGATGTGGCTCGGTGAAGATATTTTGTCTTTTTGCATAGGAAGTAAGGGATACACTGTAGATAAAGATAGGATCAGTGCCTGGTGGTGAAATGATTCATACATGGGGACTGTAACACGAGTCTAAACAAAAGGATATCATGCCATTGTCTGAAGCAGCAAGTGAAAGCCATTCACTTTCAGTACCCCCAAAATGAGCAGTCGAGACAAAGGCAGACACAAACAGCAAGCTCAGCTGTCTCGCCTTCCTCACCCTACAGACATTTCAACTGTTCATTTCAATTCAATCTGCCTCCTATTTTCTCCTCATGGACACTAACTCTCTTGCTGTCTTTCTCTCTTCCCTTTTTTATCCATTTCTCTTTCACCCATGTCTCCCAGTTTCTGTATCCTCATGTTCCTGCATGTGTCCCCTCTGCATTGGGGTGGGGGGGGCGCACAAAGACGATGACAGAGCGAGGGGGCTGGGTTGTTGAAATTACATGTTAATGTGCTTCCTTTGTTGTCTAACCAGTAACCAGGGCAATAATACCCGATGGTGATTTGCATCTTATTTCAAATTCTAATTTGGTTCCGGAATATGCCGAAGCTCTGTGTTTTGTATTATTACTATTTTCTCCTTCTTCTGTGGCAGTCAGAGCAGCGGCTAAGCCAAGACCCTGAGAGAGACACAATGTAGCGGTGTGAAAATAGAAGAGAGCGAAGAGGCAGTAGGGAAAAGGAGAGGAGGGGGAGCCAGGGAGATTATTATTCAGTCTAGCGTGACCGATGCCCACGCTTGTCAGCCGCTGCCTGAACTGGCTTGTGGAGGGAACCCAGTGGGCGCCAGTCAGCGGTGGGTGCCAACCTTTCACACATATATACACACGCCCTGAATTTGCTGCTTGACAAATGAGTGGTATAAGGATAAACGAATGTGGTTAGACCCAGCTCATGCAGTGTCAGACTTTTTGAAATGTCTGAGCAGCCACTCGCATCTTCCCAGTCAATTGGGCCCAGCAGACAGGGGCGCATCTGGGTTCTTTGTGGTCGGGCAACCGCACAGTTGATTCTGAGTGCTAGGCCATGAGGGCAGGCCTATCAGGCCCAACAGCTGCTCCACCATGCTGTGTCCAGTGAGCAAAGTAGCATTTTGGCCAAAGCTGTTTACTATTCACAGATTCAGAAGGCTAATCTGGCATTCAGTGGCCTCACAGGTGGCACAGCAATCCACTGAGACTGTTCTGGGGTGGTTTGGAGGACATGCAAACAAAGTTGACATTTGAAGCTATCTCAATTTTTTTCAACTTCAAGGAAAAATATTTCCCACAAATGTTTCTGTGAGTCCTCGCTGTTTGAACATAGTCTGTAGGCCAGACAAAAGTAAATGAGTCAGTGTAGAAGTGTTTTGCCACACTGTTCATGCTCATCTTTCATGTGTTCTGACTTTTTGAGATGTTGATAGGGGAGTTATATTCTGACCTGAGGCAGACAATAGCGATGACCACAACTGCAATGATGAAGACCAGGGTGGCGGTGGCTGATCCCACAATGAGTGGCAGCTGCTCCTGCCATGACTTTGGAGGGTCGGCTTTCGGGGACAAAGAGAGAAAGTGGTTACTTGGAGAACCTGTCACAAACATACACCCACACTAGGTGGGTGAAACCGTGGCCTTGTGTCCTTCAGGTTGTATTAAGCAGAATGGAGGGCAACCTGGGACTAATAAATGCATTCATGAAGACTGCATGATAGACTATTCAGTTCTTTTACTTTGTCTGTTTAATGATGAGTAGAGCAAGAATGAGGCTGATACCTTGACTGATCGCTAGGAAATGGTAGATTTTCACCAAATCATAATCAATTTCTCTACAAGGATTTCAGTTCTTTATGCATGAAAAATAGGCATAGTAGCTTCTAGCTCTATAAGCTTTTGAGCCTCCATTATGTTCATAAGCTTATGCACAGCACTGTCATAGAGGTATTGCTCCTAAGCCACAAATATACCAACATATCCCTGGGTAATGAAGTAGGTATGGGAGTAACATACTTTGCAGGTTGGTGCTGAAGTCGGCTGGGCTGCTGTAACGGCCGTAACCGGCCACTGTTCGGGCACGGACCTGTACCACATAAGGCGTACCAGCCTTGAGACCTTCAATGCGGGCATTGCTCCGTTGGGCAGTCATGGTATGGGCGATGGCCTCGCCCTGATCCTGCAGAGACAAAGACAGTCAGTGATGAAAACAATACCAAATAGCAGCCCCCTGTGTTGTCCCATTCATCGCCATCCCCTCTCCACTCTCCCTCACATGGCTGACCAATCTAACCATGCAGGCGGGTGAAAAAAATGTGGAGACCAGAGCGAGAGAGTGCAATGGAGAAAGACAGATTGTAGCCGGTGTGTTAATCTGACGGGAGAAGGACAAGACAACAAACAGAGCAAACAGAGTGCCTTTGTTCTCTCCCAGAGGCAAATCCAGTCACAACTCTCTGGGACCCTGGAAAACACAGAAACTTTCTAATGCATGGCTTGAGAGAGGACGGGGGATAAGAGGGAGGGCAAGAGGGAAAGATGGAATTAGGGGTACAGAAAAGGGCAGAGCATAATAGAAATATGGGAAGGGATTGTGAGGAGAGAAAGAGAGAAAAAGGAAGGAGGGATAGAGGGATGGAAAGAGGGGAATAAGTAGGGGAGGATGATCACACAAGCTAAGATTGGAAATGGTGACTTGCTTCACTGCAACCATGTGTTTATCAGCAGAGGCATTGTTTTCCACATTTACAGAAACACAGATGAAACAGAGACCATGCAAGTCAATGAAATTGGATTGAATTAGAGGCGTTGACTTACATTGCCGCTTACCTTCTCATGGTACTTAATCTCATAATCCAGAATGATTCCGTTGGGTTTCTCTGGAGGCAGCCAGGACAGGCTCATGGTGCTCGCTGTGGCCGCCATCAGGTGAACTGTGGGCACTGCAGACGGAGCTACACAGGGCAAAACAAATAAAGGAAAATCCGCTTTATTTATCGTTTTCTGTGTTATGTCTTTTCAAGTTCTATGCCCTTTGTGTGTCCACAGAAGCCCAAATACAAAGTCTTAGGCTGTGGGCTTTGTCAAAAGCTTTGGCCAATAGTTAGTATGCAGACCCATTCCCCACTAATGCTCAAATTCTCCCTCCCAGAGTCCTCGGGGAGGCAGAGGGGATGTCTAATTCTCCTGTGACAAGAGAATCAAACTGCAAAACTGATGGATAAGTCTCTGGTACATGCAGTTCCCTCTACCATACACCGACTGTGGGCAAGCTTAGGAATAAGCACACACATACAGATGTGGACTTTTCACACATTTAACCACATGCTTGCTGAACTACTGCTGCACTTTTGCCCCATACTCTAGAGGAAGTGTTCAGGAACTTGTTTGTAGCCTTCTAAGTTTTAAGAAATCATGTGAATATGTACTGTTACCACACAAGAAAATGTGAACACAATTTAGACTACATAATGCACACAAACACACACATAGACATGCAGGCATTGGTTTCATGGACACATGCACACTCACAGAAGAGCATAAAAAACACTGGCACTCCACCCACCTGAGCTTTTCATGCTTTGTTCACATGTGCCTATTAATGGCCAAGTGCTGTCTGCCTCCCTGTCTCTCTTTCCTCTTTACTAAGTTCAGGCTTGTTCTGTACCTCTGACTCACTCCCTCCTCTCAGTCTACTCCATCGCTTTTGTTTCATAACTTCAACTGTCTACCTCCAGTGGTACCTTCTCCTCAAAAATAAAGTTCCTCAATTTTTCCTGTACTCCTATAATCACCTTCTTCAACTTACCCTGTCCTCTTCACCTCTTCACTTTTCATCTTCCTTTTCACCACTGCAGACCTCCATCTCCCCTCTGTCTCAGTCTCTCTCCCTTCCTTCAAGTTTTTTAATCCCCAGTTTTTAGTTCTTTGATCCTCCCCCTTGCATTTCCTTTCTCCCTTTGCTGCCTGTGTTTGTGGCCAGACATCCTTCTGTTTCTCTGTCTCTCTTTGCTCCCCAAACCCTCCCTTCCTTGCCTCTTTCCCTCCCATGCCAGCCCTATCCACCCAGGCCCTCCACGTCTCTCTTTCTCCCCCAGAAGACAATACTTCCTAGGCAGATCCCCTGGTTACTCTTGCCAGGGGATTAGGGGCCCTCCTCTGGGAGAAGACGTTGCAGTAACCATGGAGGTGGCCTCTGGGGCTTATCACCGCCCTAGTATTTATTTAGGTTCTTAAAAGGTGAATGCACATGCAGGGATGGTCTTGGGACTACACCAGGGGATAATCTGATCACAGTTGATGCTCTCTTGCCCCCTCCTTTCCCTTCACTTCTCTCTCTGCACCCAACTGACCCCAAGCACCTAAGGACGGACAGTGGTCCCTGTCAGCGCAATACTGGACCCCTCGTAAACAATGAGGCCCTCACTTGGGGCCCTGTAGGGCCTTTGGGTCCTAGACCCACAAACAGAAGGCATTTCTAAAGCTTTTAGGAGCAGGAACACAGGGTTAGAGGTGAGGAGGACAAGGCCATGGAGAAAAGAGAGAGGTGGTGGGGAAAGGAGCCAGGGATAATCCTTGGTGTTGTCTAAGCCTGCAGATATCGAAAACTTAACATAGCGACTAAACACATCCAAGGCACAATTTAAGAGCCCTGGGAGAACCACAACAAAGGGACCAACTCATAAGAACAAACGTGTTGAGTAAGCTCAACAGCACTGAAATGTATTGAGATCATTCAAAGTAAACTGAACCAACTTAAAGGACCAAATTTCTTAAGTACTTGAAAAAATTATCTATATTTCTACTTACCTACCTACCAGCCACATATCTATCTACCTATTTTAATCCAAAATCATTAACCCTGACATTTAATTTGCATCGTACATCTTAGTGTTATAAGGAACACATGCAACAGCTTATCATTACTACCCTTATTATTCTGTATATACATCAGCTGGGTTTCAGTCTTCTGTACCCAAAAAAATTCATCTCAGCACTGATTGCTACATTGGCCTAGTTACTGTTGTTGCTGTGGGCTGGAGGAGCGGTGGGTTGAAAGCAGTGGGCAGCTAGAATACTGAGGGTTCAACACTTTGAATACACACTGCCTCGCTATTGCTATTTGCAGCAGTGTTAGTACAGAGCATGCTGTGGGCGTGTGAAAAAAGGTCCCTTTCTAAGCTCATTCAGAAGAATGTCTTCCTTCTCAATCCCTGTTCAAAGGGAAAATATGTAACATACTCCTACATGCATACAAGAAATTGATCTCTACTTCTTAAGCACAGAACGCATTCTCTGACATTCTTTTGTATCTTTTTCCAGTCTTTGAAAGTTGGCAGTGCCTACAAGTTCAATATTGATCTCTGACAGGCGGCCACGAGGCTGCAGCTGTACCTACCAGCCTGATTTGTGGTGATGTTGACTGTAGAGAACTGAGGTGTATAGGGGCTCTTGTTGGAAACACCATTGACAGCCTGGATCTCGAAGCTGTACTGCGTGTGGGCTTGTAGGTTACGGACAGCCACACGGCGCTGGGTCAGGCCAAGGTGACGTGGTGAGATGTCAACGTTGTCATCACACCGTGAGCACATTCCCCGCTCAGGCAGGCACTTCTTACAGATGACGTTGTAGAAGATGTCGTCACGGCCACCCAAGTCACGTGGGTCGCTCCATTCCAGCACGAGCGAGGTTTCGTTCACACTGGAGATGACATTGCGTGGTGCCGAAGGAACAGCTGCAAAAGAGAGGTAAAGCGTGGATGAGATGAGGAAAATAGGTTTGGAATGAGAATGAATTTAATCTCCATGCACAATAGGTGTAAAGAAATTTGTCTTGGTGACAGTACAGAGACATACTGACAATAGGCAGAGATTCATATTGCAAAACACAGTTTACATATCATTATACACACATACATTCATTATTTCATAGCTGCTATATCAACACAATTCATGACCCAAGAATTTTCCTTGTTCTATGGTATTAGTACATTTTTCATGCATTAACAAGAGCATTTTTTTTCTTCCACATAACAAGAGGCTGCTCCAGCAGTTCTTCAGAGAAAAAAGAGGACAGGAGTTCAAATTTGAATTGCATGCTCATTTCCACTGTGTGTCTGTGCGTGTGTGTGTAAAGTGCTGGGGGGGACGAGCGAGACAAACTATTGGCAGAGCCTTGGCAATTCTTATCCAATTAACGGAGCCTTATCTCTCACTGCACTGTGGGAGAATCAGCCCTCCC
>NTHP01000021.1:2528953-2543947 GCA_003416845.1 Oplegnathus fasciatus
CCCCCCCAGCAACAGAAAAAAAGGATATTCTCTCTTCACCAGCGAATGAATTAGCTCGTGTTTGTGTTCGTGTACGGGTTCGTTCTTAACGAAGGCACTGCTTCTAGAAAAATTCCCCCACTGTCTGTCTGTAAAGAGGTGGCAGCATTGAGAAAAGATAGACTTCACGGAGAGGCGGGCAGGGAAGGGGTTGGATGATAAAGTTTTGGATAACGTTTAGAGAGCAAGCAGACTTGTTTGCCATCTGTGTGGCATGATGGGAATGTACTCCTGAGGGCTTTTATCATCCACTGAGGGCACAATTCAAAGAGGGAAGTTTGGGGGAATATTTACGACACAGTCAAGAATTTTGTTTTACGGCTACCAATACATTTTTATCACTGTCTGAATATGAGGTATAAAGACATTTCTGTATTTTGACTGGGAACAAGAAGTTGTCTGGTTTTCAAAAGGATTGCAATAACAGCATTTCACATTTGTCACTATGACTTTCAAACAGTCAATTGAAAGCAGTCTTTACTTACTGGTGCAGGAGGAGTCAGGAGAATCGGTGTCTGAGCGGTAGTAACCATTTCGACAGGAGCAAACGCTTGATGCTCCAGAGCTGGCACGGCTGTTGGCTGGACAGGGTAAGCAGAAGCTGTCTCCCTGTTTGGACTTGAAGGTGCCAGGGCTGCAAGCTGATGGCAAAAGAGAGAAAAATGGAGAGAGAAAAGTATGAATAACAAGTGGATGATGTTGACACGGAATTTAATGGTTTAGAAAGTAGCCATGGAGCAGTAGAAAGATTGTATATAATGATTTAATGTAAAAATATTTATATTACATTACATTTAGGCCACTCTCATTCTGTAATGAATGGAATGAATGGCTTTAGGGTGCAAATGTTCACAACAGGATGTAATATCTTAACTATAATGGGCCATTTTATGGTCACATAGCCTGCATTTGAAACACTGTTCCAGCTCACTGGTAAAAATGACTAAAATGTCTTATTTGATGTGTTAAGCATGTGTTTGTTTTTGTACGTGTGCACATGCACATGATTTGTTTTTGTCCCCTCAACTCCACATGTTCCCCTTTCCCTAGCGTATTGGGAGTGCACCTTCAGCAAACTGCAGTGGAAAAGGAGAGGGGTTTCTGAGCAGCATGTAGCTGTTTGCATAAGCCCATGCTCACACGAAGAGACTGTCAACCTAAATTACATACACGACCCTCAGAGCCAAAATGCTGGCTTGGTGCTTTCACTCTGAATTCTTCATGAAATACATATAAACATACACACAGATAATCAGAGAGGCACACATAACACATGCTGATGTGTACACAAATATGGGTCTGTGCACAACTGTGCAAAGATGTGTGTCTGTACACACACACACACACACACACACCGTCCTGGCCTCAAGTGACTTCAATGTGAATGTTAAGAGGGTTTTCTCAAAAAGTATGTCTGCATTCTCCTGTCTTTGAGATCACTCCCTACGTAAAACTACCTTCAACATAGTTTCACCTAAACTGGTTCTTGAATGGTGAAGCCTAGTTAATCAGATGAAAACACTGCTAGCCTTTGTAAATGCCCTATCTCCATTTATAGCAGCCGTTTGGATGTTTATAACTCAGGTGATAAGTTGCAGACATACAGGGAAACACTGACAGCGGCACTGTGATCCAGAACACTTTGGCAGGCTCCATATCTTTGATAAACTGTCTTGTTAAAAGATGAATGAGTCTGCCGCAGTGCTTAATAAAAAAGACGAGAGCAGGTAAGACAGGCAAAGTTTACAGGGGCCAGTTGATTAGCTGACCCACCAATGCATTAGCTCATCAATGCCAAGGACACACTGCTATGTTTGTCCCTCTGAATGATAATTATCACCATAGCTCCTACGTTTGTTTTTCGCTCCCTGTTGAAAACAACCAAGGTTGGAGGTCAAATCTACAGAAGACCACTTCCTGCTCCTGCTGTTTTCCCGTTTTTTTGAAAGTTCAATATTAGCACAAAACCACCAGTTGACTGCACCGTGTACATTAGCACTGAGTGTATTTGTTCTTCCACCATTAATCAGAGTTATCCACACCACTGGCTAACAGGAAGTACTGCTTGATAAACAGATAAGAAATGACCTCGAGTTTTACCAGATGGGCGCACAGCTTCTTCGAGTTGGCATCGTACAAGTTCATTTAAGTTCACTCGTCAAAAAGTAAACTACAAGCGATTTCTTAACTCACAGGGGACGAGAGTATTGGTTTTTGAACATGTTAGCCTAACGAAAGATGTTGAGGGAGCATTCCCATTAAAAGAAGCTTTTTTTTACAGGGAAGGGCTGAAAGTGCTGATCAATCACTTCCAGTGAGTAAAGGGGTCATCCTCTTCCTTTCATCCATTTTCCCCTTAGAGGAACCACTAAAGAATGAGGAAGAAAGAGAGACAAGGGGCTAGAGAAACAGGGAGGGAGAGGTGGAAGAGGTGGAGGCATAGAAAATGCTAATCCTGCAGGCGCTTTTTTCCCCCTCTTCTCCACTCCCCTGTGTCTTATCCTCTCATGCAGAACATAGAGCTTAAGGAACTGATTAGAATGTATGCTGAAATTGGAAAGTGTGGAGCATGAAGAAAAAAAGTAAAGAATATTGGGGGTGAAAAATGCGCAGCAAACGAGTGGAAAGGCAAAAAAAAAGGCTCATTGATTAATATTAATGCAGACATCCTTACTGTAACTCTGGTGGCGTATTAATGAGAGCAACGGCCTTCAGATTAGGAGGGAATGGGAGAAGGAGAGACTAGAGAAAGGGAGAGCAACAGAGGTGGAGCTGGAGGAGTTACTGCAGGTTGGAACGAGGACAGAAAAGCAGAGAAAGGAAGAGTCACGTCAAATGGATGATGAGAAATGAGTACGGAGTAAAATTGTGGTAGAGGAGCGAAAAGGAGAGTGGACCTAAGGAGAGGTGGTGTGAGAAGAGAAGAAGAGAGGGAGATTTATCCCTTGTGGTTTCCAGTGAAGCTTGATTAGAGAACATTTTATCAGGGCCCAGTCGCCAGGGCTTTAACCTTGAGCTGCCAGGAACAAACAAATGAGTTTTTAACCACACACACACCATGCTTTAGATTTACTATGCTCTCTCTCTCTCTCTCACACACACACACACAAAACATACACACTCTCCTTCTAAAGGTGAGCACACATTCAATATTTAGGGTCTGCCAGAAGCTGCCAGTGTAAAGTATCCACTCACTGCCTGATCACCAGTATGGATATGCTGAACGAAAGGTCTTCTCAGCCTCATCTCTCTCAACTATAAGAAGAGTGAGCCCTCTGAACTCAGGCAGGCAAGGATGACGCGCAAACCATACACAAACTGTACATGCACAGACACCTCAAAGCCAGCTGACCAATAACCCTGCCAGCTCTCATTTCTCTCTCTCATTCTGCTGTCTCCATTTGACCTACGCACCCTAAGCCTAATTTTTACACCCCCATACCCCTCAACACACGCACATTTTCCATTTATCCTTCTCTCTCCTCCTGCTGTCACCTGCACTCCATTTCAGCTGAGACCTTGCTGTTTAAATTCACCTTGCTCTCAACCTCTGTGAACCCGTCATGTTTTCCATCAGACCTGAAAGCATCATAGGGCCTCCCAGCTCTCAGAAACAGACAGCCTCCCCTGCATTTCCATTTATTTAGCAACCAGCTGCCAGGCAAAACTGAGGTCAGAGGAGTGAACAGCCGCCTGCTGACAGTGTCATCTAGTTTTTTTATTATTCTACCTTGTAGTCATTGGATTAATGTGTCAAAGAATACAAGCCAAATAAATGGCTCATAATAATGTGGCAGCTGGACAATCTAGTGATAGAGGCTGTAACCTGTAGTCGAAACAATACCGATTCAATCTCTTCCAACAATCAGTGTGTGTCCACAACAGTGTGTCCAGATGAAGCGTCCTTCAGCAAGACTTTGACCCCTTACTACTCACTCATTGTAATTCACTCTGCATAGAACCATCAGATACTATTTGCCTAAAATGCAAATGTAACTTTTCTCAGCAGTAATGTGATACATTATTGATTGCCATAGGGAAATACCCCCAACCCCACAATCATCTTCCACGAAGGTAAGACTATGAAATAAGCTAGAAAATAGCACACTGTTCCGTAGATTTGTAAAGATTCATTTGCTCTGGGTCAGTTCAGCAGCTAACATATGGCTTGAACCTTGTGCACCCTGTTGAAGAATGTCTCTATAAACTCTAGATTAATCCACCAACACAAACACTGAGTAATAAAATCCTGGACTGGCCTAAAATATCTGTTGTGAAAACATTCACCTTGACATTGGGTATCCTTCATGGCTGGTTCAAAACCAGCCGAGCAGGTGCAGGCTCCTACAGGGACCATCCACTCGCCATCTCCATTGCAATAAAGCTTCAGCGGCACGGACACCTCCAGGGCGTTGGGGACACATGTTCCTGGCGCAATGACCAAGGACGTTGCCTCAGCCCCAGTTGCTGTCTCTGGGAAAACGGCAAAGTTGGCGATGGTGGTGGAGCACTTCTTGTAAAAGACCCTCACTGAGATGAGTGACATGCAAGCACCAAGGTCCTGGAAGGCCAAGTAGAACCCGGCTTTGGACAATGGCCCGAAACTTCGTACTTTTGTGTTTACCCGCCCAGACTCAAGCATGGAAAAGCTCTCATCTGGAGCAATAGTGTCCACCTTCACATACGGGTTTTCCATCCAGAAAGGGCTGGTGGCTGTGGCTGAGTCTGAGTCAGACTCGTAGTAGAAGAGGTTGAAGGTCTCTTTGCAGGAACCTGGGATGTTAGGAATGCTGTTGCAATCGCGCACTGTGAATTTCATCTCCACGTATACACGCAGCACATCCTTTCGTGGGATGAAGTCACTGCGTAGCCAGTTATTCTGGTTGAGCTCACGAACATTACAGACTTGGTACGTCCGGATGGGGTTCATGGCATCATCGTAGCCGCTCACCTCTTCCCACTGAAAAGGAAGTAGAAGAGAAACATAAACAGGTTAGAGGCTGTAAGTGTTTGCTGATATCTTTGACAGATACTCAGTTTGACAAATACTAAGTCATCGTGTCTGTCTGGTTTCTGGAATGTACATTCACCCATCTCCGTGCACCTTGCTACATTCAGTCACGCTGCATGATAAAGAAAAAATGAAAGAAACAGGGCAGAGGTTAGGACCTAGAGGGAAAGAAGCTTTTGGGGTATTTTCAATTACATTCCCTTGCCTTCGCCATGCTACGCCTTTCATCTCTGGTTAGTGTAGCGAAAAGCCAGGGACGAGGACTGCGAATTCATCACAATTACAGCAACCTGTCACCTCCTCACCACAGAGCTACCACAGCATGTTTACCTCATATCTGTTTGGGAGTAGCAGCCACATTGCTTCACAACCAATTACGCTTCAATTACAGAGCAATGATCGCAACGTCCTCTAATAAAGACAGGGAAAAGGCGCCGGTTAACCTTCATGCTTTTCTGTTTTTACACTCCTCTACATCTTTCAATGCTACTACAGTACCCAGGGGGTGAATTACTCCGGATAAAATGGGATTAAATTTTCTAAACTTTGATTACCAGCTTCATTAAATGAGCGCAAGCAAACTAGACTGTAAAAGCTTTGCTGTGAGACACTGTAATCTAATGCAGTTTTCAATCTCAAATGAGGACACCACGATTAAATCATTTCACTTCAAATAGCGATTCCTGTGTGTATAATATATCTTTGTACGTGTGTGCTGAGGGATCTGCTCCCCTTTCCTATCTGACAAACAGAGTGCATTTATTTTTTAGCTAAGCTAAGGCCTGGCAAGTTTATTTGCATAGCACCTTTCAAATACAAAGGCAATTCAAAGTGTTTTGCATAAGGCATAGCAATGCATTTAAGAATTTAAAAGACAATAAGGAGGAAAATTCAATAAAACAAAATAAAACTAGACAAAGGAATACAAGTTAGAGTGCAGTCATGAATGCTAAAACTCTGTACTACTTCACATGGCTGTCATTGGACTTGCTATCTCAATCCATGAGATTGAACCTGTGACCTTCTGATTACAGGATGGTCTTTCACATCACTCAGTGCCCCTGCCACCCTAAAAGACTAAAATACTTAAGTCTTAAATGCCAAGACACATCTATAACAAAATTAAATGTCTACGATTGCACTCTCGGGACCGAAGTTTGCCGCGCAACATTTGACTGTCTCAAAACTCTGGCATAAAGGCACCAATTTGTTCTCCACAGTCAGTTGTTTCCATCTGAGCTCTGAGCATCTTAATTAAGGCTGTGATATGGATGTGGTGGAGACAAGGCTATTCATCCAAGACCCTGGAGGCCATGAGGGAGAGAGGGAGAATGGGCGTAGCTCGGCTGTGGCATTAAAACGATGGCCCGACGAGAGAGAGAGGGAGGAAGCGACCAGAGGGAATCGATAATCACCAGCCAGGTCAATGGGATGGCTAAAAGCATGAAGTGTCAATGGGTATTTAGTTTAGTGTAATAAATCATCCACTGCAAAAGAGCAATACAGCCAAGTGTTTGTGGGTGTGTGTGGATGAAGTTGTGTGTGTTTTTGCTTAAATATGCTTGTCTGAGTCTGTCTGCCTGAGTGTGTACTTGCTCTGTATGTTTGTTTGAGTTTGTGTATGTGTAGGTGTGTGTCTGTTTGTGTATGCGCGTGTTTAGAGAGAGGTCATCCCCCCGAGACACACGGTGGCCAAACACTCTGAGAGCCTGCTTACCAAGCCTGAATGAATTAAGTAGGTCATGTGAAAAAGGGTCAAGTTTCTTGGCATCGATTTCCAACAAGATGAATCGTTATGCAAGATTTGCGGTCCACTCCATTTTCTCTTTGTCCTTCCCAATCGAACCTTTAAATTTTACTTTTAGATGACAATGAACAATGCTTCTCTGACGCATTATCACCCTCCTTGAAGGTCCAAAGCCTAGCTGGAAAAATATATTTCGCAATATTTTGGCACAACTATGTCTCTTTGGAACAAATATGAATAGACAATGGAGAAGCAGGTTGTGCTGCAGGAGTTCTTTAAGACGTTTTGATATCTTTTTTCATTCTTCAACCTTAGATGAATTCAAGGTGAACATAAACTGTTAGCAACCTTGATGGCAACTTTTATAAACTAGTATTATTAGCTTTAGGCATTAGCTGAAATGCTGTAAACTCCAACAAGCTCAGCATAGCAATTAGTGTGCTTTTATTTTTCTGTTTGTTGTTAGTATGAATAAGCTCTCCATGGCTCATTTTAGCTTGTTCATAACATGTTTTAGCATGCTGGGGGTCTGTGAAGCAGACAGTGATACACTGACAATAGTTATTATCTCCACAAGCTAACTGACTTGGTACATTGTTATCAGTGTATGGTTATGGAAAACCCTGTGGGTGTCATTGCAGATCTGAGGGGAGCCCTGCTATAAAGTGGAATTCCCCTTTCATCACCCATCTGTTTTGGAAGATAAATGATACGGTATATGGACAAACACATACACAATACAGGGAGACATAGCGAAAATAGGAAATCCAAGCAACAACACAAGTGCAGCTTGAGAGAGGTGTTGACATGCAGACACACACACACACACACACACACCACTAAACACAGACATGCATGATGCACAGATGCAACAGGCTATACAGGCAGATGCAGACAGTGAGAGTGAGAAATCCACATACCAAAGTGCAGACACAGAGGTAAAAGAATACGAAAGAATACATGTACACACACGCACACACATAACATGGTATGTGAAGTCAGTGCCTTACATATATGAGTAATTGAATGCACTCTTACAGATACACGTTCACAAATGGCTTTGACACCTCGCTTTTACACCAAGAGTGGTGGCATTAATAGTAGCACCTATAATATGCCTCTGGATTCACTGTCACAAATAGAGACAGCTTATGTTCCCTCTGTGTAGCTTCATGTCTGTTGCTTTCTCTGTATGTGTTGTGCAACACTTAGAGATGCTGTGACTCAGACTTGGCTGGACAGCATCCCTTGGAGAGTGTGTGTAGTCTGTTTGTGAGTGGGCCTATTTCTAAGATTTTTTTCTTAGAAATTGATTTTTTTTTCTCTTATATGCTGTCTCCCTCTCTCTGTATGGACATTTCTCTGATTTTACTTAATCTCAGTCTCACTGCTCTCTTCCTCCCTTCCAGCTCTCTCAGTATGTTGTTTTGTTTGTCCTCTCAGCCACTGTATCGGTTCCTCTTAAACACTCGTCACCTCTAACAAAAACAGGCGGCGACGTTCCCATCGCAGGACCTCAAAAGCATACAAATAAACACATACAATACACTGTGCATAAAGACTTGAACAAGACAACAGGGAGGATTGATTTTTTTTGTGAAAGAGAAAAATAGAAGGAGGGAAAACATTAAGGGTAGAAAAATAACTCAGGGACAACCACCGTCTGTGGCACATTCTGCTGCAAAACAAAAAAACAAAAAAGGCAGGGGAGAAACTCATCTCCAGTCTTTCAGGTGGTAATGTAGGAAATCTGGAGTGCAAAAGGCTCTCCACTGTATGTATATCTCTTGAAAAGAAGCATCTGTTGCGGGTTTATTTGGAAAAGAAACGGGGAGGCGTTTCTTAGTTCCTCTGCTATTCTGCATGGGGCCGGTGGGAGCATCGCTTCTGCATTGTAGCTTAATGAGGAGGAGGGGGGCACAGGGATGCAAAGGAAGATGGACGGATGGGAGGAGGGAAGGAGGAAGGGGAAGGAGGGCACGAAAGGCTGTGAGGCGGTTTGTCCTATACTGATTGTTGCAGCTGAGGTGGTTAGTGTGTCTGGCTTCATTAGTGCTTAGTTACTTGGAAGTAAAGGAAGGGGAGAATGAGGAGGGTGGGCGACTTCGAACAGCTGGGGTGGAATCTCCCTGCAAGTGCGTTGGGGTAAAAATAAAAAATGGGGGCCCACCTTTCAAAACACAAGGGCCAAGTCAGAGGGCCACACAAAGGCAAGGGGAGGAGTGCTGGGGGTCTTTGAAGTATAGCTGAGGAGGGGGTCAAGACTCTTTTTGCTCCTCTTTAGGCCATTGTGGGGACCACATGGGAAAGCAAGATGAGGCTGTCACTGGCACTTTGTGTGTGGTAGATTTGGATGCCTGGATGTGCAATAGGTCAACGGCAAGATATATTTTAGGGTTTAAAAGGTTAGTTCACGAGGAAACTGGCATTTTTCACATGTTTGAAGTGCACTGAGGCGAGGGGAAGGGAACATCTGTGACTGGGCGGGGCAGTGAAATTGGATTGCAGTGTATCTTTTTCTACTTGCTAAAAAGCGCATCCTGTTAAATCCTAAAACATATCCTGCTGAGTGATTTGCTGATGAAGGTGCACAGGACTGTTCAGCGTCCAACAGGCATGCAGACACACTGTGAGTTGGGTACACAATCATCTCTTCTCTTTCACCATCTGTATCTCCATTAATAAATCAGTATCCCTCTACATAAACACACAAACTGCACAGTAAACTCACCCCGGTCTCTGGGTGTGCAGTCCAGGCTAATTCTGTCGTGGCCCACTTCGTGTCCATCAGCGTCTCTGTGAACGGAAGCAGAAAGAAAACAACCAGGTCAGACAAAGAGGAACAGGGTGACAGAGGAGATCAATAGAACTTTCAATAGTTTTACAACAATGTCATAAAATCTGTTTGGCGGGAGAGATAAGACTTTAACCAAAGTTGTTCACAGATAACTGTGAATAACTCAGTGACAGAAAGCGCGGGCTTCAAGCGATATTAGATTAAATTAGACAAAGAAGTACTGTATGCCTGTGTGCGACCGGAAGACTAAAAGACAGTGGGTGGGTGAGACACAGATCTAGGTGGGTGATCTGTGAGGTATTGTGTGACATTTTATTGCGGCTCCTTTGCTGCCTAATTAGTCTCAATTAGACGTTTGCTTTTATATGAGGGAAAGGAAACAACGGCGATTCTCACTGAGAAATGGTTCCGCTTCCCACAGGGCACTGCGACACACACACACTTGATAACACGCACACACATGCAGCGAGTAACAGGTTGTAAAACTCCACAAGATATATAACCCAACAGAAGGCTTGAATGAAGAGGGGGGTTATAAAGTTAGGTGTCACAAAAGAGGGGCTCTTGAGCGTAACAGAGGTCAATACACTTCAATTGGATTCACTTTTTGTCAATACTTGAACGCATACACACTTCAAGTTTACCTTGCTTTTACGCCCGCCTCTTGGCACGCACAGAGAAACTCACACACATCATACACACGATACACACAAACACACAAAATGGTGGACAGGGATCCCTGCAAATCCCCTTTTCCCCTCTCCACTTTCCAGCCTCTTGTTTCTACTGGCAAAGACGCTGGCTTTGTGAGAGCAGGGAAGGAAGACTATAAATGTCGAGTCTTTTACTACCTGGCGCTCAAGGCGCAGTATGCAGCCACCGTTATTATCTCAACCGCTGTGCTGTTCTACAAGATAGTAAAAGATGATGAAACGACACTGCCTGAGAGTGAACTGTCCCTGGTCATGGAAGGAAGCGCGAGATGTTCCATTTCTCCTGCCTCAGTTGCAGGAGATGAACAAAAAAAATCAACTGGTAAGCTGACAGGAAACGAGACTTGGGAGCAAAATAAAATAGTCAACCCCAGGATTCACCATCCCATCTCCAAATACCTGCTGCCACCACTGCTGCATTCAGGAGCACCAGCGGTGACAAACGCAAACACTCTCGAACTCAAAGACCCCTTGTGAATTATGTCTAGCTCTGTAGAGACGGCATGCTCCCACAGCTGGGAATTCCCATTGAATTCCACCCCCTCGTGCTTTGAGTGACAGTATCTCTGACATGTGTACGTGCCTATTACACTGGCAAGAAAACATGACTTCCAAGAGGGTTCCTGCCAAAGGGAGATATCTTCCCGTGCAAAAAAACCCACATACAATCAGATTTCAAATGTAGCTTTGGCTTGTTGCCCTCAGGCGAAATGGTCTGGAAGCTTCACTGTGAGCTGGTTCACGCAGCGAGAACTGTCTCTCTGGGAGTGGCTCTGGGAGCTGAAGTGAATATCATGTACTCGCAGCAGCACGGGGTCAAATCCAGCTCGCAACCTTTGTCACAAACACTCCTTTCCCTTCCTCTGCTGCCAGTCTCCAATATTCTCTCTGCACTGATAGTGGAAATGTTTTAAAACACATCATGAATGCAGTCTGCTTTTGCAGAGAGCTCTCTTTGTAACCAGACATTTGTCACTTGAGCAAATAAGGGCCTACTAGTGTTTTCATCTCAGAAACTGTGTCAGTGCATATTAGCTGCGGGACTTCCCCTGACTCATACCATGACAGTGTGTGATTTGGGACCTGTTACCTACAGCTACGCAGGTAGGTAAGCCGGTGTGGTGGAAATGATACACTGCTGCCTGGTGTTATTATTATGACTGGGCCGTGTGTATGGTACGTTGGCTTGTCATTAGAGCTGACCTTGCTGGAAATGACAACACGGTGAAACACAATGACAGACGGTGAGAGTCAAAGAGGGGAGAGGAGGGGGAGAAAGAGATGAGAGAGAAAGAACGAGAGCCGGAGAGCAGAAAGAGCGATATGCAAAACGCACACACACACAGCTGTGCAGTCTGACTCAGTGGTTTAGACAGTGGGTCATTCGGGGAGTGCATGTACAGCAGTAACCCTTCCCTTCTCGATGCATCTGCATTGTTTAACCTCTGTGCTTGCGTGTGTCTATGAATGTGTGTATGCGTGTCTGTGTGGGAAGGGAATTGTGTGCGTGTGTGTATTTGGTGCAAAGCCCTGTATTGTGCCCAAAGTGGAGCACCAATCCTGAGTCAATGGGCCAGAGCAAAAGCACTGAATGACCTCGACCTAACCCGGCCGCTCCCTCTCTGCCGGCGTGTGCGTGTACATGCATGTGGGTGGCTGTTATGCTCCTTTGCCTTTGCGTACCATGTTTATGTGTGTGTGAATAACACACCACGCAAAAGAAGTGCACTGCAATATTCATGACCGTATAGCAAATTCAGACACCTGCACAGTCACAGAAAACACACACACACACACATGCACGCACACACATAAAGGAAACAAAACAAACCAGAAAATAAAGTGCTATATGCCCACACACAAAGCAACCGTTTTCATGCGCCAAACCCACAAACTCGTGCTTTATGGATGATAAAGGATGAGAGAGAGGCAGAGTAAGACAGATTAAAGAGAGGAAGGTATTTTTTAAAGCAACAACCTCTGAAAGCTTCTAAGACCATGCTGGCGGCTTGCCTAATGGGCCCGGTTGCGAGACAGAAAAAAGAAAAATTGGTGGAAAGAAAACCAGAAGGACGAGTTGAGGGAGAAACAGCCACTGTGTGACTGTGAGACCCTCCCCTGTACACATTAAGTGTTTGTTTGCCTTTTAGCTCTATACGTTTCACTTGACTCTTTCAAATCCTGGAAGTGTAAAATGAGAGAAGGAAAGATTGTAGGTCGGAGGGGGGGAAGAAAGAAAAGAGTAAATCAGGCAAATGAACATGCAAATTTACTGCCGTAAAACACACACACACACAGCGTGAGAGGGAAGCATGCAGATGTGGGAGGTAGCACTGGATCAGGATACACAGATGCACAAGGCTGTTTAATCCATCTTCCTCGCATCCCCTCTCACTTTTTTCTCATTCATTTTCAATCTCTTGCTCATCATCCCTGTGAAATGATGGATCTAATTTACCGTTGCTTCCTTTTCTCCATCTTTTTCTTTTCATCTGCCCCCCCCCCTTTTTAGCTCACGTTCTTTAACTACTTTCTCTCTCTCTTCCCTCCAGTAGGAAGTGATAGGTTTGACCTCTTTTCATTTGTCTTTTTCCCCTTTCTCTTCCCTCCTCCTTCTCTTGATTTCTATACCTGTGCTTGTGTTTTCCTGCTGTGCTATGATGGATGTGACGTATGGTGTACAGGGGAATGTTTTTCAACCACCTACCGCTTACAAAGACTATTCAATTAGTGTGTCACTGTTTGAGCAACCTGAGGATTGCTTTACTAAAGTATTATTTATGATATAGGTCAAATGCACCTGGGATTAGCATAACAAACATGGGGGAAAATGGCAGTGACATTTGTTTTCTCTGCGAACTCTTGATTGTGTGAGAAAAATTGCAGAAATACAAACAGGCTTGGAGAGATCATATGCAGGCAAATACATGTGTGCACGCACATACACACACACACATGCATGCACACACGCTAAACCAACCCCTACGCTCTAATCCCGTAATGACAGGGCAGGCCTAATAACAGGGGAGGGCACTGAAGCATTTGTCCCTATGGCCGCATCCAACACACACTCGCACGCACGCACACAAACACGCACGCACACAAACACACACACACACACACAGCACCCAGAGTTACAAGCCTCTTAAAATATTTCTTTGTTCAAACAAGCAGACTTCTTAAAAGAAAGAAAAAAGAGAAGGACCGAAAGAGGAAAGGGGAAGAAAGGCCATTATTGAGAGAGAGGAATGTGTAGTCGTTTCACAGGGCTAAGTCCCCAGGACGCACAGAGCAGACAGGTGAGGGATTTAGCTTGGATCTTGCCGCGACTGCTTTGAGCTTTTTAGCATGCTCGTCTTTGTTAGCGTGACCCCGTCAGGTGACAACTGAAAGATAACTGAACCGAACCCTGGGGGAGCCAAAAGATGTGTCTCAACAACCTTGGAGATATGAGCGTTACGAAGCGATGTTTGAAATGACAACCAAAAGCTTTTTGTTTGACGTAGCAGCTTCCTGTTAGCTTGATTTCCCGCTATGAGTGCAAAACAAAATGGCTTCTCCTCATGCTAGCATTAACTGCTGTATTAATGAAACGTGATGACAGTAGGATTTTGTTTCCAGCCAGAAAAAGTAATGAAAAAAAACTTCAAACCCCCCCAATGACTCCTTCCCCGAAATCTTTCCCTTCAGGCTTCTCCGCTAGTTAATTATCTTCTCCCCACCTCTTCTCCGAGTCGCTTTTGTTGTGTTCTTCCACAGTCAAACAGACCAAGCACATGGCAACCTGGCATGGGGTAGCCACTCCATTAAAATACTATGCCGTCTGGTTGCCAAACACTTGAGCCTCTGTTTAGCCACAGAAACAGTGAAATGTGTCAACATTGAGAGCGAGGACCCCACGCTCAACTTATTAGCGCTATTAGCCTGATTGCTTTGTGCGCTATCTTTGTTGGCACCGCTTTTGTCATCCACCGTGAGGCGGAGGCAGAGAAAGAGGAAGGGAGACGCGGAAAGAGAGAGCAGTGGAGGAGCAATGCCATTCAAATTCAAATTGTCCAAGCAGCCTTTTTGCCTTTGTACAGGGCCAGAGTGCGATGATTAGGAGAAGTCCCCTCCATTTTATGGCGAGACCTCCCCTTCAGCACCCACACACACACACACTCACAGTCACGGTAATTGGTTGCTGCGACATGGACAGGCCAAGGAGGTGATTCCTCTGTGGAATTCCTGAACGGACTCGCCTCCCATGACAAACCCCCCCCTCCCCATCAGCACACACACATACACACACATACTTCACCCTGCTACCACTCACTGTCAGTCATCCCACAATGGCTGTCACACAAGAGGTTTGTCCTGTGTGTGTATGTGTGTGTGTGTGTTTGTGTGTGTGTGTGTGTGTGTGCTAACAGGGTTACGCCGTCGATGCCTAGGAAATAAGCTCTCTTTCTACCTTTCTGTCTCACTCATTCTCTCTCCTTGTCTCCTATTTTTTTCTCCAGACTCTTTCCCTCTCACTCAGTCTAACTGTTGTATCATCTCTCCCCATGGGGAAGTCTAATGAACGCAAGTCTTTGCCCTCTGCGTTTGTCACTGGGCCCCTGCCCTCAATTATTTTCCCCTCGTCAAAAGATACCTTGGGGCTGAATACTATTTGGGTTGCAACAGTGTGCGTTTTTTCTTTTTT
>NTHP01000021.1:2543952-2598468 GCA_003416845.1 Oplegnathus fasciatus
TTTTTTTTTTTCTTCCTTTTTTTGTCTGCCTGCTTGTCTGCAGAGGCAATTTCTGACAAGCAGCTCTTACCGATGACACTGGGACTTGTGATAAATAAACAAAAACAAACACAATGCTGTTCTTTTCTGTCCGAGGCTTTGAGGGAGCAGAGCAGTTGGAATGGAAAAAAGCAAGAACTTTGATCGCAGAAAGGAGGACATTGTGAGCTAGCGCAACTGCTTTTTGAAATTACGTATATGTATTTGTGTGTGCGTAAGTGTGTGTGTGTGCTGCAACCAAGGAGTGTATTGCCTTTTTCATGGGCTCACGAAGTCTAGTCTAGTTCCTGTACTGCTGATGGAATGGGCCTCTTTGTCTTTACCCCCTCCTTTTTTCTTTCTCTCTCTCTCACTCTCTCTCTGTCTCTCTCTCTCTCTCTCTCTCTCTACCCCTCCCTATCCCCTTCTCTCACTAACTCTCCTAATTACAAAGCACAGAGGATCTGACGAACAGGTAGCCCTAAGGGCAGCTGTCTACAGAACCAGGTGTGCCTCTATGTGTGTGTGTGTGTGTGTGTGTGTGAATACATGTGCGTCAGCATGTGTGTATGAATGAGTACGTGTATGTATGTGTGCATGTTCGGCCTTTGCTATGTTGAGTATGAGCGATCGTACGTGTGTCTGTTTGAGTCATTGATGTATGCGTAAATGTAAGTGGTTGAAACTGGAGCTTCTGCTTTGGTTAATGCTAAATTCCCCCAAACTCCTGTTCTCTGCCTTCTTGTGTAGAGTATGTGTGTGCGTGTGTGCATGTGTGTGTGTGTGTGTGTGTGTGAATGTGCACATTCTCTTCCTTCTCTCCCCCAACTTCCTAGTTAACCACCCAACCCCTTACCCTGCCCTGAGACCCGGCATTCACAGCTGTCTGCATTGTCCCATGGGTTCATTGAATGGCTCTGTGTTCGGTTGCTATTGAATAAGTCACAGCCCCTTCATCAACAGTACTGACAACATAACACATACACACACAAACACATGCATTCACGGTTGGGGGTGAGCCATTAGCACTTGTTTTATTGGCTGCTTGTTCTCTGACACAAGCACTTTAGATTACCTTCAAAATCCAATTCTGGAAAGGTTCAATGGGAATCCTCGATAGTGTGAGTGTCTGCATTCGTGCCATCTCTGCTCCTGTACCTCGACCTAATCAGCAAAATTTTTTGTCGTTCACTTATAAGTGAAAATGCAGATGTCATAACGGCACAGCAGATTGCCTGCGACATGCAGTTTAACTTACAGCTGACTGACGTGGTGTTTTAAGATGAATACTTGAGCTAGCTTTGAACCTGCAACCTTTCAGTTACCGCTTCATTTCCCACACTGTGAGCGCTGCACTTAACATTTTGCTCTCCGGAGGGAATGTGAAAGCTTTTGTTCACCGTCCATAACATTCCACATTTATCTTTATGTCTCTCCCTGCCCCTTTACTCAACATGTACACAGCTATCTTCCCGTGCGTGTACTGCTTCCTCAAAACTGCTGACGCTGACTATGGTGACTTAATAACAGAGTCCTGGGCCTTTGTCTGAGAAGACCTAACCACCTTTTTTTTCCCTTTTACAGTCATGCCCCCCTGCGTGACGTGAAGTTTACTGGGTTTCATTCCCACCTACATATTCCTCTGAAGGAGTCATCCCAGACCCTGCTGATTTACAACACTGAGATGTTTGGCCTTGTCATGTGAAATCTAATTAGGGCTGCCGGTGCTTTAACTCACCTCTAACTGGAAACCAAGTATGGGGCCACATATTTGATCCTGACATCATTTGAAATGGAAATATAACTCCGACATTCACAGTAAATGAGGACATTGTCACTGCAAACTACCACTTCCCTTTTAGTATTTTTTAATGAGTTGAAAAAGGTCCTAAAATAAATCAGGGTAATAATCTACCAAGTACTGTTTCATTATAGCAACGGCATTATAAGGTTTGGCGTCACATTTAACACTTACATTTCATTTTGGAAAGGCGTGTTCCTCATTTGCAAATGATTATGTTAAGGGCATCAGGTCTGCCTGTGTTTAACCACCTCCAGGAAACGGGCATAGAACCAGATTTCTGTAGGGACACGGGATGTTTACATCACCTAACATGGAAACTATTGCCTCAACCTTCACCATAAATGAAGCGATTTTTCACTTACAACCCTTCCTGGAAATTCTCCACACCTCTCTCTCTCTCTCTCTCTCTACGTTTTACAACATTTCATAATTTAACTTTTTCCCTCCAATAAAATCCAATGCTGTACACTGACAGTAAACACTGTTTAAGCATAACACTCTAGTCATGAATTAGATTGCTGAATCCAAGCGCCGGGTGACTTGTGCGGTGTGTGCCTCTGCGTGAGACGCCTAGATGCCATCATCTGATTTCCTGGCATATGACTCAGCCAACTGCGACTGAAAAATGCAAACAAGCAAGCGAGGAGCAGGTTCGCTTTTGCCCCAAGGATCTGCATATGGAAATACGGATCTCCTTGTCGAGTTTTGTGGGTATTTGTGCATGTGCGTGTGTTTGTATTAGTCAGAGTGAGAAAGGAAGCGAGACAGAGTAATTTGGCTGTCTATTTGTGTGTGTATTCGAGTATGATAAGAGTGTGCGTGTGTGTCACTACAGCTGTTGATTTCATTCCGTTTCACCTCACACTCCCTGGGGGAGGGCAGCGATACCTGGAATACGCTTCATATTTAAAACACAATATAGTGTAACTGCAATCTCAGCAAGCTCTGATTGATTTACTATTCTGCCACACAGATGAAAGGCAAACAAATAAACCACGCATGCACACACATAGGTGCACATTTCACTGTGTCTTCAACGTCTATGAAAAATACTTCTTTGACACATACCAAAATAACAAGCAAGCAACGCCTCCTAATATCAGCTCCACCATTACCTAGCTTTCAACCACACCTATTTATAACATATACTATAAAAACTGCACTCTCTTGTCTTTTATTCAGGCAATACCTGCCTTTGTATGCAGGGGCTTAAAGGCTTGCTCGAGGGCACTGCAGAAGAAGGAGGGGAAAGAACAGGAGACTGCAGTGTTTTGCAGACAATCTCCTGTATATAACAAAATGTTATAGAAAAAAAGACATTATTTTTCAAAAAACCCTGAAAATTCAGTTCAGCCAGCATGACAAAGAATATTCCTTCAGATCTTCTAAAACAGATACACGTCTCTTCATCTATCCATCTCATATTCCATGTACTTTGGCATTTACTTAAAGCTTGTTACAGATGCTCAACAATTACCTCATATATTCATCTACAAAGCCAGAGGCATAAAAGGGGGGGAGCGGTTGGAGTAATTTACTCAATGAGATAAAGCGTTGCTGATATTCTTTGATTTGCTGCTTTGTCTGGCCAAACCTGCGGACTTCTCTGACAACTCCTCAGTGGATATGGCTAATGAACAAGCAGCGCTCCATAGCTCGCAACCCTGATAAGAATCATGTGAGGTAGCGAAGATGCTAATAAATATGAAGTGCCTTAAAGGTCAAACTAGAAGAGGGAAAGATATATTGTGATTCAATTAGGCTTGAAATAAGCTTCGTTCTTACTCAGCAGTCTCATTTAAATGTTAGAAACGTAAAAAATCTGTCTATCTACCTTTATTTCTTTATTCAAGGAAGACAGCATCCCAGCATTATGTTAGTCTATGCGTGCGTGTCAGTCTGTGAGCAGAAATTCACCTGGCGCCTCTGCCTCTCGAAGGGATTTTGGGTATTAGTGGTGCAGGCTAACATTGTGACAGGTGAGTGTCAGGACTCACTAACCCCATCCAAGTCACATTTAGCATATCAAGTCTGCCAATGGGGTTTTGGCAGCCAACAATCTGCCCTCATACTTTACCTTCATCGACCCCCCCACCTAGTCACATTTCTACAGATTCTGTGTGTCCTTTTGTGAGAGTAAAGGCTTCTTGGGAGAGTGACCTAGTAGTTACAGAGACCACGCTGTGACTAAAACATCGCAGGTTTGATCACCAAGGTCAGTGTGTGTCCATTAATAGACTGTTCAAACGTCCTTGAGAGAGAAAATGAACTTCTATCTGCTCAGTGATGGTAAGTCACTCAAAACGGACTTGTTTGCAGTAAAATTAAAATGCTGGGACATTCACACCAGATACAAAAGGCAATGAATGAGGATTGAATCGTGTGAAAACAATAATAGAATATGTGCCAACAGTCTCCTGCATTTTCAATGCATTACTTCCCAGCTTGATACAGCCACAGCACAAAGGAAATAACTATTGAATATGGGTTTATTTGTCGAGATAAGCAAGGGAGAGGCGAGTGGAGAGAGAATGAAAGAGAGAGGGAGAGAGATTCCCAGCTTTGGGTGTGGCTGCTTGTGATTTTAAAAAAAGTTATTCAGTGCACACTCGTTTATACCAGCATTGCTTGAAAGTCTCTGTAGATTTCAGAAGAAGGAGAAAGAGAAAGAGAGAAAGGGAAGAGTGGGAGTGAAGGAAAAACAGGGGGAGGGAAGGGGGAGCAAGAGATGGGAGTGCAAAAGAAAAGAAGAGATATTCAAAGAGAGAGGCAGAGAGCAAAGCAGAGAAAGAGATGGGAATGAAAGGCAAGGGGGGTGCAGTAAGGTAACAAAGGGGGGAGCAGGGGGGAGGAGCGAACACAGAGGAGAGAAAAGGAGGGAGAGGAGAGGATGGAGAGCTGGTACACGCTCTCTTGTATTCCCCACAGCCCCTGTGCTTCTTTCATTGCCACTGTGTTTTTGGCATGCTGACACGCAGCGGCCTTTAGAGACTGTGCGTCTGAGTGTGAATGTGTGTGTGTAGACGTCTACAATGTCCTGTGTATGTTTGTGTGTCTGCCTAAAGTGTCTGTGTTTAACATGCAGCCTGATGGGAACTGTTTTTGCTCATTGCCTTACTGCAGCCCAGGGGGCTATCGTCTACTTCACTGCTGTCCTTTTCTTTGCTCTCCTCCTCTCTAGTCCTTTTCTTCCTCCTCTCCTCTCCTCTCCTCTCCTCTCCTCTCCTCTCCTGCCTTCCTCCACTCCACTGCCTCTGTGCCAACCAGGGCGTCCATTCACAACAGCTCGATAGCTCTGGCAACAGACTGTTTAGAAGATAGCAGCACAGATTCCCGGACCAAATATATGAAAATGTGATAGCAGCAAGTTGTCCTTGGGGAGCTATGTGTGATTTTCAATGGAAACATTTCACTGGTGCCGAGAATGGTGTTTGTGTGTGCACGCACACACTCACCTGTGTGAATGAATGAGTATTTGCTTGTATGGGTGGAAGCTGGTGATTATCTGAGTGTCTCAGAGGTGCTAGAACCATAAACATGCGCACATACACACACTTTTGTTCAATAGGAGGTAGGCCATTGTGCTGCCTGTGCAGTCAGATTGTGTGTGAGCAGTTACCTCACAGCTCTAATAGCAGGTTTCAGGCAATTTTGTGTGTCAGCAATGGCTGACTCAACAAACAGAACTCAATCACATGGGAACACAAACCCATACTGTACACTTACATAATGCTAATGCACACACATTATGCATAATACATGATTTAATATCACCAACACACACACAAATAGAAAATGAGACATGTTATTAAGACTCCTACACACACACACATGCATGTGCACACACACACACACACACACACACAAATCCTGTTTGTTCACTGGGGGTGTAGCCTAGAAAGAGCTGGAACCGGGCATTGAATAAAAGCCGTGGCTTTTTGAATGGCTGAGCACCACAAGAAAAGGGCTTAGCACCCAGCTTTGCCATTCTGTTTCAATAGCCACTGAGTCTCTCTCACAAACACATGCCCTCTCGCTCTCTCGCTCTTTCTCGCTCTCTTTCTCTCTCTCTCCCTTTACCATTGTTTCTGTTAATACAGTCTCTCCTAATACAGTCATCTGCCAACATATCAGATCACCTTACAATGCACTTCCAGTGCAGCATGTAATGATCGTGTTGAATCTAATTAAAGATGGCAACTTCCTGTTACACCCGGAACAGCTGCCTGTGCGTCTGCAGTGAGGGGCAAAGCCCCAATGCGGTCCACATTTTCCGCATGCCAGTGGCTTCCAATTACTTTAAAACAGTTTAAAAAATACTGTGGTGGTAGAGACCAAAAGTCTTTGAGGTTTGCTTGTTTCTTTTCTGTTTCTCCTCGGAAACTTGCACAGACAGGATAAACAAAAAACAGAACCAAAATAGGAGCTGGGGACTATCCTATTAGCGTGAACTCCAGCTAGTCATACTAAAAGCCGTCTTTTGGCTCATCGAGCAACCACTGATGATTTATGAAGATGTTGCAGGGTAATTATCAAGTCAATTATCACCGCCAGTCATGTTAATTTCCCAGGTATGCCCTCGTTTACCTATAAGGAAGAAAAAAAGAGAAGGGTGGGAAGAAAAAAAGGGAGAAGAAATGGCAGATGGGGAATTTTAGTAGATGAGTAATTACCCCAACCACCACCACCACCACACATGCACGTCATCACACCCCCACTCCCCTGTCCTCTCTTTTCAAAAGGGAGGATAAGGAGGACCAGGTGATGTGTAAACCCTGCGGGCAGGCTGGTGCTTCTCACACCAGCTCGTTAAGTAGACAGAGGGCTTGTTACAGTTTACCTGCTTGCCCAGTCATTAGCCATTAAGGTCAAAGACATGGAGAACAAAAAGGAGGTTAGGGCAGTTGAAGTCAGGAATGCAACCCGCCAGGTCACGGCTCTGCGGGCCTGTGTGACTGAGACACTCTCACACATGCACACACCCTTTCTGTTATGGCCATGCAAATCCATATACACAAAGATCACATAAAAGCACAGATATCTCTTTCTCTGTGCCGTCACATACAAAGAAGTTGGGGAGTGACGCTTTATGTAAAACAATTAAAATCCTAATATAGCATGCCACATTGCAAATACAAACAGGAACAGGAACAATGGCCCAGATGCACTCACACACCAGATGCTGTTTATTTAAAACACTGGACAAGGTAAACTGGGCAGGTCGGCTGGTTTTGCCCTTTCTCTTTCCCTCACAAATCCTTCCTTCCTTCTTTTACTTCTGTTTCTCTTTTGTCTCTACCTTTATGACAAGAGTCTTATACGGCTACCACTCCCATTCTTCTTTATTTCTTTTCTCCTCCCTAGGTGTGGGTTTGGTGGCTATAACTAGCTTGCCAGCTTTGGAGCTTTGGAGCGAAGTAGTTCAAGTTCCCACCCTGCAAAACCTTGTCAGCAGCATTGCTTTCTTGCATGAGATAGCTGGGTACAACCTCATTTCTGTCTGCCTTTTGTCATTCTTCTTTGCACTATGTAACAACGGTTAATGGTCTATAATGACAAACAGCTGCAGATTGATTACTGAAAAGGGTTTATATATTTTTTTGGGGGACCAGGCTTTTATTTAATTTCTGAAGCGGGTGGTGGCAGATAAATGTGTTTATTTGTTATTTGGCATCATTAACTTAGAGTAAGAGGTGCAGAGGAGAGATCATTATTATTTATGGCTATTTTGTTTTTCAATGCCACATACCCACAAATGGCTGGGTGAGATTAATCACGTTGATCTGTTTTGGCTCTCTCTCTCACACTATCTGCGTGCCCCCCTCTTCCACAGAGATTCTCGTCGGACCCGCATTCCTAATCGCCACTGAGTTAATTAATCTCACACTTGGCTGCTGTAATAACTTGACTTGTTAGACCTCCTCTGTGCAAATGGACTTCGCCTCTTTAGCAGCTAAAAGCACCAGTAATGAACCAGCCAGGAGACGGGCATAAGGAGAGAGCGCCAGGAGCATCCAGAAAAAGCTTAAAACATGACCTTACATGTACATTACATTTACATTTTAGCCATTTAGCTTACGTTCCTGCAAAGTGGCTTCTTGTAAGTATAGCAGTACTGTAGAACAAGTTCCAGTTTCTAGATTGCCAACATTGCAAGATGATATGAGAAAATGCAAGGATCAGCTAAAGCATTCTGACAACAGATGCAACAAAACCTTTGTGTGACTCTAGAGGTATGATGCAATTTAAAGGAAATAAATACGAGCTGAGGACAAGGAAAGAAGTTTCTGGCATTCAAAGGTGCCAGTTGTTGTATTGTATTGCCTCACTAAATTATTACCATGTTTATTTTAAGGCATTAGTATAATTACCATAATAAACAAAATCACTGCTGTGAAGATTGGCAACGTCTGACTTCCAAAATACACTTCACATTTTGTGCCACACGGATTCCAAAAACCAGGCTATATAACTTTACAGTACACGAGGGGATTAACTTTATGACACAAAACAGTAACGACATTGATATTGCTAACAATACAAAACTTGATTCTAGTTCACAATTTCAACGACATGATCTCTATACAATGAAGAGTTGTTTTTTGCTCTTAATTTCATGTTAAATCTGAAAAACAGATGAAAGGGATGGAGGGGGGAAGTAGCAGCACCTACTTTTTATGGGAAATTTGGTAGTAGCTTTGAGAAACTCTTTTTATTCTTTACATACCACCTGTATTTTAAAAAAAGAGAATGGAGGAAGAATATTTGGGAAAAGAGGTTGTAAATCAAATAGGGATGACAATGACAGGATAGGGAAAGTTACAGCCAGACTGGAGCCTTTAGCATCCACACGCTACCTGTTCTCAGCCCAGCTCAGCATTATCTGGTCAATCTCATGGTCAGGGATTGGTGAGGTCCCAAACCTTATTACATATTAATGTATTTAACCTATGGAGAAACCACTCGATAGATTGTCACAGCACAGAATCCTGGCTCTGGGCAATTAAAAGAAATTGACGGATGGACAGACAGACATCCAAGGCTGCTGGGGTCCATATGGCAGGGGGCTTTCAGAGGCCCACTTCAATTACATAAAGACCTCTGCGCATTGGCATGACACGCAGAGGGCCCTAGACAGCAACACCAGAGAAAGACGGAATGAACCACACAGCGGTTAGTAACACACATGCATGGACACACATGTATGCACATACACATGCACAGAAACAGACAGACTGGCAAGGACACAGGTCCCAAGATGCAGAGGCTTCACACACACACACACAAACACACACACACTACAGGCCAACATAGACACAAAATGAGCTTTCTATATATCTCCGACACACATACACAAACAGAGACTTATCTTGTCATCGCTCTAGTAAGATGGATGTCTAAATAATCGCACCATGATTACAGAACCACTAGCATCACCGATCCATGCTCAAGGACCCTCACACACTTCAGCAAGTCCCAAGCCAGCTGACTGGCCTAGAGTTTATGCCTCGACTCCTCTTTCATCTGAAGGTGCCCTGTTGTCCTTAAAGCACCTAAACAGCAGCATAAATCTAAGAGAAGGAAGCTGGCTGTACATCAGGACAAGGGAGGAGGAGATGGACACTATCCAAACAAGAAGTGAGGCAGAAGTTTGATGGTTTGGCTGACTGATGTGGATGACAAATGAGATTAGGGAGGGAACGGGGAGCTCTAGGTTAAGTATCTTTTCTCTTCTAGCTTTTTTTTTCTCTATAGAAGATATATATATATATTTTGTCAACTGTCTACCTCTCCATCCGTCTGTCTTTCTCTTGGGATATGTAGGAGGAATATGGGCTACCCTGGCTAATGTATTATTCACCCTTCATTGATGTGTAACTAAAGCTGGCAGTTTGGGGGGAGCAGGGTGTCACCAATTACCCCCACACCACCACTACCTACAGATACACACACACACACAGTAGCCCTAGCCACAAGACCGCCAGGCACCCATTGATTTATGTGCTGACACACAGTGCATGTTTGCGCACATACATACAGACACACACACACACACACACATTTTCCTGTGTCTAAAACATGGATTTCCATCTTGTGTGGATCTGTGTGTGTGTGTGTGTGTGTGTGTGTGTGTATGTGCAGGGACACAGAAGGTCATCTGGGAATTACAACAGGACCACAGAAGTATTATAGAGGTGCCACATTGTCACCAGCAAACACCAGCAGTTGTGTGTGCATATGTGAGTATTCTGGGGTGCCAAACATCCTATACCAAATGCAGGGTTTGGTGGCTCGGTAGGAAAAGGAAAATGAATGAATAATGATGTTTATACAAACAGAAAGGGAAGATTGTAAGATTGTAAAAGGACAGGCTTTTTTTCATACATTTGCAGGGTCACTGGTTAAAAAGGTCAGGTTATAGGGACAGTCAGTGGTCAGGTTATATATTAACCTTTACTGTTTTGACAGCCCTCTCAGTTTTGAAATAATATAATTTGACTACCAGAGTATGATGAGTTAAACTGCCACAGTGAAAAAGAGAGGGGACAACAGTATTCGGTTTGTGTTTGGTGTTGTGAAGGTACTCTGAAGGGAACTACAATCAGGGGATCAACAGGTTTTTATTTTACTCCTCTCTAAACACTAATAAGAGGAATCCTGTTTTGCACCAGGGTTGTCCAAGAGAAGAAATGGTTAACTTTTTCATAACTCACCCAGAAGTTTACCCCACCCACCCACCTGCCTTATTGTGATCCTTCTAACACAGCCTGTAGCGAACTTAGCTAGTTAAAAAATAACAATCCCAGTGTTTATGCCTAAGCTCACCCATTAGCACAAGTGTTTCAGCTGGGTTCAGTTCTGTTGTGGCCTGTGGCGATACAATCTGAAGGGAATAAACAACAACAAGGTGCAAGTTTGTTTTTCTCCCCAACTGGAGATGTGGGAAATGAGATGCACCAAAAATATCAGTTTGTTTCCATCCACCTCATATGTGTTCCATCTACCTTCACCACATGCACACATACACTGGCCAGACCTCTAGGTGGTCCAAGTGAGCTAGGTGGGGTTGGTAATGCTCCAACCACAGGGTGTGGATCAGCACTGACCTGATTAGTCATCGGCCCTGACCCTGAACCAGCCAAAGTGGGTAGAATGCAAATGAATCCCCAGGGTCGCTGGCCAGTAAATCTGACTCGGGACCAGTGTTTATGAGATTCAAACCACACCACACAAGGCCACAGCGGATGGGCTTACTGACCCTGAACAGTGACTTCATTAAAAGGAAGGGAAAAAGGCTTTTGGGCAGGGTGTTTGCAGGACTGATTGGTAGTTATAGTAATTATAAGATAGGGTTATAGTAATGATGTTTATTGGCATACTTCATTCAAAAAGGTGTTATGAAGTCAACAGTATACATCTGTTGTTTTTCCATGCTTGCAACATGCTCCTGTTAAAAAGAAGATACACATCAATAAATCATGGCAAAGTTAAATCTGCAAAGCCCTTGCTGCTCTGGGAAAGTGTTAATATTTCACCAGCGTGAAGCCTCCTGTTCTGTTCCTTCAGGTTCTCTTCCATATCTAATGACTGTCGAGGCTCAACACATCCGGGCTGCTCTATTCTTGGGTTAATGAACAGGTGAGGAATTACTTAGACAGACGGAGATGGAAATTGATTTTTTTAAGTGTTGCCTCATTATACCATGTGGGGCACTTTATCCAGTACCACAGAAACACGACACCAGACAACATGGGTTGTGTAACATCAAGGTCATATGGGTGTTATGGTTCCATGTGTGCACTGAAAGAATGGGGGTTCGGCGGTCTGGATTGAGATTGTATGGATTGTCTGGAAGCAGGGCCATTAGTGGGGGACTAATTAGGAGAGACCAAGTGGTCTCCAGTACCAGTCGAAGCCAAGATTCATAAATAAGTAAGTGCAGGGGCAGCTTGGTCGCTTAATTAACAAAGCGTGAAAAAAGGGCGTGAATCCCAAGAGGCACAAACCCAATCTGGTTGCAAGGATGGGCTATCGGCAGCGATCCTGTCTATCTTAGTGGCATTGATTGATGGCGAGCTAAATTGAATCTCTAATCATCACCACCCTTTATGTCTGCACCCCTGGGCATTTACAGAGGCCAAAAGTGGCACAGGGGGTAATGCTTTTGTATCCCTTTCCTGACACTAGTGGCATAAACATTGCAACCCCCCACAACCTTTCTCCCCTGCTTACTTGACCATCCCCATCTGGCCAGGAGTTATCTGACCCCTGTGTGTGTTCTCGCTCACACTTTCATGTCTCTGCCGATTGTTTTCACACTCTAAGCTGTTTGGCTGAGGTATTTAAAACCCAGACACATAATGCAACTTCCACTTAGACATCCTCTGCCACCTAAAGCAACATATTGCATTACAGCCCACTGAGGCACTCTTGCCTTTCTTTTTTTTAGTCGTTCTTCTGTGCTAATCCTTTTTATTGTTCAAGCTGACAGGCAAGGAACATGTTTTGAGGAAAAAGCCGAGGGCGACAATGACATGTTGAAAGCAAAGCGCATGTCAGACCTGTCATGTAAGGAAACAATTTCGGTCAGTGGAATGAGGGGAGATGACATGCATTTGCTATGCCTTTCAACTGCAGACTTTCCTCTCTCCATATACAACAGGGGAAGTCATCTTGACAGTCAAGACCTTATCAAGTAGTAGGCAACAACAAAGGGTCTCTGAGCAGTAAATAGCATCTGTCTCCCAGCTGCTTAATGTCACTGTTGGGATTTTGATATCACAAGGGCGTGAGATAACAGGGAAAGGAAAATAATACTGCAATTAGGACCTACTGTAACTGTGATAAGCTGCGGTCACAGAAGAGGGAACTGAAGAGGGGCAGAGGGCAGAACGATGGACAAAAAGGATGGGATGAAAGAAGAAAGGATGAGAATGACATGTTAAAGAGAGGGGGCGGGGGATCATAGACTGAAAGCAAGGCTGGGAAAGGGACAAGGCCAAAGAGAGTGACAGGGAGGTGAAGAAAGGGAAGGTAAACAGTGTGTAAAAGGAGACTTTGTCTGCAGAGGATTTTTGCTTAATGCCTAGGTCTTTTTTGGTGGAAAGCCTTGAACCTTTCGGATCTTCCTCTTTGAAGGGCCAGAGCGCCAAGCTGTCTGGCTGGCACAATACATACGTGGACCTTGAAGTTGGTGGTACCTGATTAACTTGTGCTAAACCACTGCTGCAGTTATACAACCTCAGACTTCCTCTAATCAAATGGCAATAAAATATATTGGTCCGTATAAATCAATGATCATCTGAACCAAAGGCAAACGTTGCCACTCTATAAAAAGAAACCAAATGCTGAAAAGTGACACCATGCTTTGTTCCTGTTGATAGCCTAGTTAAACAAGGCTTTGAATTTCTCAGACATTTAACCATGAGCAGGTAATAAAAACCACAATGCTCGGCTATCAGTAAGCTTGCAATCACAGCTCATATGAGATTTGTGTTTACTCACTCACTCCCTCAGCCTTTTGTTCAACTCTAATTATTTCATTCCATCTGCCATTGACTCACCCATTCTGACACTATCGGAGATTGCATCTTGAAATCGTCACACAATGTTTCCATTGATCGGCACTGGCTTGCTTGTCAGATTCATTAAAAAACCGCTGGCAGATTCCTTCCAGACTGCATCAATGCCTAGACCTTTCATCTGGGACCAATGTGAGTGTATGTGTGAGCAATATACAGAGGGTGAGAGTAAAAGATAGTGAAAGGTACTGGTGAAAAGCAATGGATCTCCCTTCCCAGGCACAATCCTGTATCTGGGAGGAAGCTGCACGGTGTGAAAGTGAAGACTTGGACGATACGTCGGTGGAAAGTGTCCAAGTCAGGAGATTACAGTTTCTCTGCTTAGATGGATCTCACAGTCTCCGAACCTACTGCTGCTCTGTTCCACAGCTCCTCACACTCCTTCCTCCTCTTCTTCCGCCCCCTACCTGCCTTCCTTTCCCCCCAACCTCAACATAATTGACCTTGGCTCTCTACAACCTCTGTCCTGCATAGTTGCTTCTCTCAACACCTTTTGAAATGAAGTGGCTGGCCAATAAACAGAACTAAGTGGCTTTTGAAAATGAAAACCCTCTCTTCTTGCCTCCCTCTCTCTCTCACTCTGCATGGCCTCACACACACACACACAGCTCCAACTTTGAGGGGCTTAAATAACTGATAACCTTTCTGACTTTGACTCGGTAGGTGGGGGAGTGGAGCATGGCGAGAGTTGGACCCACCATACACATCGCTCACCTAGCCAAGCTAGAGGCTCAAACGCCAGAGTAGGGCGGGGCAGTTTATACCTCATGGCAAAGAAGGGGCATCCCTGGAAGTGAATGAGCTTGCACCTGGCTGAAATCCGCCGCCTCCTATCTCCAGCCTTCCCGCGATGTTGGAATCCACAGTGCTAACGCACTAGTCTCGCAAAGGTAAAAGGAAGGTCAGATACCATGTATAAACTCTGGGAGAAGACGTCTTGCCTTCTTGATCTTTTTTTAATCCCTTCTCTCTCTTTCATTTCACACATATACATACACACTGCTACACACCATCAAAATGCCATATTTCTGGGGAACCAAAGCGGATAAAAAATGAGGAGTCTTTGAACTGCCTGGATGTTTCAAGCCCCTTCTTCTTCTCTCGATCTCTGAGCTCCCCTGCTGCTCTGTTGGGACGGGGAGAAAGGGGCTGATCGATGGGTTCTGACAGCAATGAAATGAATGGAACCAACTGATTGATTCATTAGCAGAGGAGTGAGTGGATGTGGATGTGGGCTCTGACCCTAAGAAGCGGGTGGGTGAAGATTTCTTGAGGTGGGGGTTGTGTGCATGTGTATTGGGCGGAGGTAATGTGTGCATGTGCGTGTACGGTTGTGCGATTAAGCAACTGTGTATTAAGTGTGTGTGTGTGTGTGTGTGTGTGTGTGTGTGAGTTGAGAGGTCAGAAGGGATTTCCATAGGGTGTGAGAGGGGAATGGGAAGCTGTTTATGGCCTGACTTGGCACAGAGGGAGGGGGTCAGCCTATATTGTCCGGTGCTTTCATCTGGCTCATTGCAATTAGTCTTTCACAGCACTCGTTGTCAAATCCCTGTTAAAATCACAGCTAACAACCACCATGTCACACAAGCATACAGACACTGAATATATATTTGAAATTGCATGATATATATGAATTACAGTTTTTATCCACAGTTGAGTTTGCAGTGTAGTAAATGTACAGTATTTAAGTAAGAACATATATTATGGGGACTTTTTTATTAATAAGAATTAATATACTCAACCAGTTGCAGTTGATTGCATCTTGCTATCAAAAGGAAGAAAGTCTGCTGGAGAACAGACTTTCTTGTAACAGTGGAACAGCAGCTCTGTGAACTGACTGAAGCTGGTGGCAAACCCACAGGGTGGCCTCACTTCCCTTCCTATGTCTGCTGCTGAAAAAACACATCATGAAAGTATCTGTCACATTCACACGTGCACCGCTTTATAGCTCTCTGCCATCTACGGTTCTACCAAATGGACAGGTGTTAGGGCCATCTGAGTAACAAAAGACCAAAAGCAACACCTCCACATTTGCTAGATCGCCCCCTGAAATGCTTGCCTTAATAATACCCAGTTAGACTTTTTGACCTTCCTTCCATTGCCCTCTAAATATTGCACTCACTTAAATATTAAAGTCATTGTGTCACTGAAACTTCGTTTCAACTTGAGCGGAGGTTAAATAAATGCTCCCCACAGCTGGCAGTGGCTCCAGGAGGCTGCAGCGTGGAACCATGGGGATTATGTAAATATCTTGACAAAAGGTCATGTGTGATTGGTGCTACTGCCACTGAAATGTGTTGGATTCACTGTGTGTGATTTGTGCTGAAGAGACAGTGTTCAAGATGTTCGGAGTGAATTTGGTGCACTGTTGATATGAGAGCAGGGGTCTGGTTTAACCTGCTGCTCTTCTCAAGAAGACAAAAAGGGAATGGGAGAAATATTTAATAGAAGTGGGGAGCCCTACTCTTGCCTGCGGGGCTTTTGAAGTGTAGATGAAGTGCAGGTGGCAAGTGTTTTTGACATCAAGGATGAGAAGCGGGGCAGAATAAGGTGTAAGAGCGGTCTGCTGTAACACTGCACTCAATATGAACAGGAACACTCACACACAGACCCCTTACCAAGTAAAATATACACTGTTCAAACACTCTTGTACTCACACATGCATTATGGTTAATTACAATGGACATTTGAGCCCATCACATCAGTCACGACTTCAGATTTTCCCTTGAAGTCGATCCTATCATCACACATAAGCCCACTACGCTGTTTGAAAATTAGCAAAAGCTGTTTTCCTGCTCTTGAAGGGAACAGGGCCGGGAGCTAGGCCCTGTGCCTTGAAAAGTCCCACCATCAACCACCCAACTATGGTTAAACTCAACAAAGAAATCATCTGCAAAGGCTGAAATCAGGTGATGTGGCCTTTCTCCCCCCTCAAGGCACACTGTTTTACAGCGGCATCCACTCTCTGAGCAGATGTAACCGGCTATTTTTTAAAGACAAATATCAAAGATCTCTTTCTGCTCCATCGGCAAAGTTTGTTACAAGAGTCTGTAGCTTGTAAAGAAATGGTGGGAGGAGGCCCTGAGGTGGATCAAACTGCTGCTAGGAGAAGTCTACTCCCCCAAACTCCACCCTGAGTTCCATCGAATATCCCTGCCTCCTCTGTGCTCGCCAAGTGACGAGTGGCATAATGGCCGTCGCATGTCCATACAGGCTCTTAGTCATCTCTCAAATAGTACAACTGGCCTGATGCACAGGCTGGCCACGATGACAAAAAGAAGTCAAGCGCACATCTCTGACCCAGTCTCCAACTGTGCTTTTGACCTGGTCTGTTCGTGTGAGTGTTTATGTGTGTCAACGAGCCGTGGAAAGTTGCACAGTCGGTCCCTCTAAATATACACATCCTCTTTCAGTGTATTTTGATTCGCCACTGGAAAAGGATAACCCCTGGAGCTTGATTGTGTTAGGTCAGCTATTGTTGAGAAGGAACAAGACTAGCCTTGGGGAGTAAGCCCCCTCCAAATTCATCCAAACAGACCCCCAATCATGACCTCTGGATAGGGGTCACAGGACGTGGGTTGAGAGTGGGTGGAAAGCACAGCAGGTCCTAACTCACTTATAATCTGGACATTTTGACACATGGTAATTTCAGCTGCACTTTATGGACATCCGGTGCCGACAGGGCCTATAAAACGCCAGCTCTGATGGCCATTAATATTATGTCAGACATTTCATCAGTATTTTGAAAGCCATTAATATAGTCCAGTAAGGACCAAAGATGGGGGAACATCCGTGTCTGAGTAAGCTGAGCAATGTGAAATACCCATCATACATCCACACAAACACATGCATGCACACACGCTAGAAAACTTTAATATGCTGGGCTTTCCCATGACAAAAATGAACAGGTTCTGAATAAGTTTAGACCAATATAAATATAAGTGGCTCTCAATTAACTGTTTGGTCTTTTACCTCATGCAGGGAATACAATTATAACAGAAACATTGAGTCTAAAATGGTTTAGGTAGTTTTGGGTCTTGAAAATGGTCTGAAGCCTTTAAGCGAAAGTTTTTCAGTAAAAGCTTTATGCTGAACTTCTTAATGACAAGAACTAATACAGAAGATGGTTTCTCCATGTCTCTATGCGGCCACTACATCACTTTATTTTTAATTCAATCCACCTTAGTTAGAGGAGTAGACATACCGTGACATACTATACCTCCAGCAATACACACACAAACACTCCCCAACCTCTGTAACCTCCCAAACACACATATACACACTCCTACCCCCCAGATGTACCACCCATCTTGCTCTCCCTGTGAGTGCAAAACCTCTCCCTTACTCCTTTCTCCCACTGTCTTTCACTCCCTGTGTCTGTGTGTGTGTGTGTGTGTGTGTGTGTCTCTCTCTCTCTCCCCTGTTCTGCTCGGCTGACTACAGACACCAGCAGTGTGTCTGTGCAGTGGGCAGGCCCAGACACATTCGCCCTCCTCTGCTTGCTCTCGACAGTGGGTGTCAAAGACCTGCCATCCCACAAGGCCCCTCTGTCAGATGCCAGGATGGACTGCACACACAAATATAGAAAACAGCCATACCCACGAGCTGCATACACACATACAGCTTCGAAACATATCCAGAAAATATCTTTTGAATATCCTATGCTCATAAAGCTGACATCCTGCTCACTATGGCTTGTTTCATGAACACAAGTATTTAACTTTAAAGCAATTACAACAATAGACATAGCCATTGACATTTATCTCCAAATATTTATGAAAAAGATGGTATGATTTAACTACGTGACGGTCACTGTAAACTAACACTGACAACCTACAAAACAGTATGACGTTGTTGCTGGTTTTATATTCTGCCTCTGCTGATCCTGTTTTGCAAGATCCAAATGCTATAGAAACTGTCTTTGCTGTAAAGCCCTAAACAAATACAGTAAAAGAGACATGACTTGACAACATCCCCAGCCTCATATTTTCTCTCATCTCCAATAAAGTCTCCGGTACAGTGCCACAGAATCAAAACTGAGTTGACAACATCCCTATTTTCATCCTCGCTGCCTTATTTTCACCGGTCATCCTGCTTCGTCCACTTCCTGGTGTGTGAAGGCCCCAGTAGGCCCGACGCGGCTGTTGCTTGCCTACATGTGAAATTCCAGCTCGGTGAATCTTTTAGGCGCCGCCATATGAGCCATGGACCATCAGACGGTGCACATGAGCGCTCCCGCAGGCCCGTTGCATCTGTAAAGTCTGTCAACTCCGCTGCTCTCTGGGTCTCTGATCCAAATCCGCCCCATATCCCAACCACACCACTTCACAGCTCTGCCCCACACCATCCCACCCCAACTCCCAACATGTCGTCATCCACTCCCCCCTTCTTGCTGAGCGCCTTACGCCAATCTGAACGTAAGTCACTGTACATCTGTTCAACATGGCTGCTGCCTAGCATATGACCTACCCGCTGGCTGGGTTCTCTGTCGAGGTCAATATACCAGGAAACTGCTGAAAGTGATGGGCCGATACTGTCGTTTTCTCTTATGTCTTAATGGTTTTGTTTATTCTTTTAAACAAGTGCACGCCTGTGAATATCTATACGCTCTGCATTGCGGTGCCAAATTGTTACTCTGAAGCAAGTATTAGAAATGTTAAATGTTCTATCAATAGGAAGTTTGAAAGTGAGCATGAAAATCCAATAAATAACTTATTGGATTTAAAATGTATATAGACTTTATAGTAAGATGCAAATTGAGTTGACCGATAATAACCACAACAACAATAATAATTATAAAAAAAATAATAATACAGTGAATCATTTTTTATAATCATATTCTATTTTTTCTTATTATTTTCTATTTTCCTGCTAATAAAATACATGACTTTAACTTGATTTTATTGTCTGAAAGTCTAAAACCTTAATTACATATAATGATAACAATAATTATAATTATAATTATAATGCCATCATTATTAATATTATTGTTATTGTTATTATTATTATTATTATTGTTGTTGTTGTTGTTGTTGTTATTATTATCATTGTCGTTATTATCATTGTTGATATTATTATGTTATTATTATAACCATTATGGCCATTGTTATTGGAAAGGCAGAGACCCTTTGTGCCCAATGTGCCTTCGTGGCTAATTGCACAAGAGGCGAGCTCATCCTTCACCCAGCAAATTGATTCAGGACGCATAGATAAATATCCTTATGAATTGGTAATTGCTTCTAGCAAGACGACAGCTAGGCAGTCTCCCGCATCAAACCTGATTCTGCGGTTTTAAAAGGCTGAGCAGCGCTGATTCGCTCGATCAATAAAACCGCATCAATTGACACTTTGAACACTCTGTGTGTTGTGTGTGTGTGTGTGTGCGTCTAAGCGACAATCTCTTTTACATCTCTACCAGCAGTATCTTATTTCCTATGGTGAAAAATCGTGCATTTCTGTTTGATAAGCCAACTTTTATAAAAATAAATAAATATTTAACATAAGTATGCCTGAAATAAATCAGAGATAGATAGATAGATAGATAGATAGATAGATAGATAGATAGATAGATAGATAGAAAGAATTACTGATCCAAGACATTTAGCATTTTGCTGACCTCCCCAGTGCCCTCGGGAATGATTCATTAGTAGAATTGCCAGAGTGACTTTGCTTTTATTTTGCAAATTCTCTTCCACGCCTCTTCAGCGCGTTTCCACTCGGCCCCTGAATGGTCCGTGTGATGGCCACCATAGAGCCACTAATAGTCCCCTTTGTCACTTCAATTGTGACCCTAAATACATTTGTTCAGTGGTTTGCCTTTGAATGTGATAAGCTAGAGGAGCTCCTGAAGTAAAGTTTAACAGAGCAGCTTCACTGTGAGTCCTGCTCAGGCCACACAGACTGATGCTGCGCCCTTAAATAAAGCCTGGCGCATGAAGGCCTCCGGACAGCAAGTGTGCCGGACAAAATGGCCCCATTACTCCCTTTATCATTAATGTGAATAGAGTTTTAGCAAGACGCAGCCCTCCAAAACCATCAAAAAGTCCCACGTTTGATTGTGTATTTTTTATTAATATCATCAGGAACAAATATCATTTTTTAGTTTACGGATGTTTCATATTTGTGGGAATAGAGTTCACGCATATTTTTCACTTCTGGCAGAAAATGCCCCTGCATTCTATATCCTACTATGTAATGAAACATTTATATTCTTAAATTAACATCAACTCTTTTGTACTAGTGTTTTGCCTGATGATCACCAACTACAAATAATAATTTACAACCCCACTTCCCTCACCTTCCATGATTTGCCACTGCCTCACTGCCAACGTCTGCTAATATTGATAATAAAATAATGATGCTGACGAGGGGACCTCCTCTGCTAAAGAAAGACCAGGGGAGAATAAATCATGGGAGAGAGTTCGATGAGAAATGTGCCAACTGCAAACAGGCACAGGAAAGCTCCTGTGGAGGTGTGATCTCACCCACGTAAAAACATAAACATGTGCGCTTCAAAGGCCCCGGTTGTGCGTAATCACTCCACCAAATACACCGCCGTAAATAGGGGGAAAAAAAGCATGGAGAGTGAGTGGGGAACCCTGAGCTGCGACCATAAAAGCCCATTTGTCTTAGTTTAGACTATTCCAGGTGAGAGTTGTTCAACTGAAAGTCGTCGAATGAGGTTTGGGTTTTGGGCCAAAGTGCAAGCATAACAGGGTTGAGGTGTTTGTCATAATAAATACACGTAAAACTTTTTTTTTTTTCAATAAACACAAATCTATTCAGCTGTGGCTCCTAAACTGAGAAGTTTGTTCCCCTGAAACTCCCTCTAATGCTTACATGCTGGGAGAGTCTAGATAAGAAGCAGTAATATGTCTTCTCTCGCCATCATATAAACTAGAATGTCATACAACGAGGATGCATGAAGACCATACACTCAGATAAACGGCGAAGTGGGTTCACTGCTCGCTGCCCCGCCTGAATATCATTATGGTGCCTATATGTTCGTGCCTTTTTTCCGTGCTTCCTCCCTCTATCACAAGTAATTTACACCGAGGAGTAACCACACCGCCTGCGTGCTACAGAGGACTGTCATCGACGCAATTTGTCTCCTGCAGCACGCTGATGAAGTTCAACAGCCAAGGCCACCAAATAATCTGACCTCACCAGCACTGCAACCATCAACTTCTCATTTTGACAAAAACGTAATGAATTTCATTCTCTAATGAAAACAGAAAATAACTGAAGTGGAATTAGAGATCATGATCGCTAGACAATAATAATGCATTAATCACATTTGAATATCCAAACTGTAAAAAAAGAAAAAAAACCCGATTATATATATATATTTTAAAAAAAAGATGTGATCTGGATGTTTCATTCTTTTGCACAGAGCCACAAAACAGGACAACTGGTCATTCTTTTATGGGCCTCATTTGAGCCACGTAAAAGCCCCCAATCAGTTCAATGAGATAAAGTGCATGAACAGATTCAGATTATTGTTCAGCGTTGATGTTTGCAGCCACTGAGAACTCAGAAACGGCCCGAAGCCCTGGCTGTTACAGGCCCATAATTAAATAATTAAGAGCAAACTAAATTCACAAGATTGAAGACGTTGAGTTTAACTATTACAGGACGATTTAAGGAGCGGATGTGAACAAAAAAAAGGAGAAAAAGCAAAAAGAAGAGGGAGAGGAAGAAAAAAAAGAAAAGAAAACATGAATTCATTAAGAGCCTTTCCCCGGGGCAGTGTGACCCCGGGACCCGGAGAGACGCACGGTGGGGCCGGGGGTACCTTCCCCGCCAGGCCGCTTGTTTCCCCCTAAATCGCCATAAAGCCAGATATCCCAGAAAGAAGTCCCAGCAGCGGCCATAAATCATCCGGCTGTATTAAAAGCTTTGGTAAACCCCCAGCCAGGTCAGTCGGGTACAATTTATGGCATCACTTATGTAGGGAATAGATTGTTCTAACGAAATACATCAACTTCAAGCCTGTGCGCAGCCAACTCGCTACCACTGTCAAAAAAACACCAAGCTCTCTTCCCCAGTCTCTACCTCTCTCTCTCGCTCTCTCTCTCCATTTTCTTCTCTCTCCCTCTCTCTCTCTCTCTCTCTCTCTCTCTCTCCTTGTATCTACCTCTGGAGCCCCCAACTTCTGCACAACAAGAATCCACTCATCCATTCAAGCCATGTGTTTTAAGTCAGTGGCTCTCAACTGGGGTCCGGCGACCTACAGGGGTCACTGAGAGGGGTCCAGGGGGGTCCCTAGCAAAATAAAGAACTACAATTTCAAAATAATTTTGTTCCGGAGAAGCTGGTATTAGAACATTGTAACACCAGCCATACCCACCCACATACACAGTGGGACTGTAATTAATTCAGTACTTTTTCAACAACATCAGAACTGCATCTAAGTTTGATTCCTGGCTGAGATCTCTGAGCGAATAAGTCACTCCTACTGCGGTCGCACTGTTATTCAGAGGTACCAATAAAACAACAAACCTTATCAGATAAGCTTTACTCTGTTTTCACCCATTGTGCTCGCGTATTCTTCGCGCCTGGTCCTGGCAGAGGAAGCAGGAGCGTGAAAAGCAATTTAGTCAGACTTCATTTCATGAAGAGTTCAAGAAGCAGCGTGATCTTTTCTCAGCGCCGACTGTAACAGGCCCACGGATGTTTTCTCAAATTAAGGTCGAGACACTGGAAAGTGAGTTGAGAAATAGACTCGAATCGAACGCAGGCGCAGCGGCGTCGTGCCAGACTGCAAAACAAAATCTTCATTTTAAATTATTAATTTATGTGGATGTTAAATAAGTAAGGCGACTTTCCATTTGGACTGAAATAAATTAAAGTTTCCTTTCAAAGCAACGTTTTCTACTTTTGCCGTTTCAGCGTATGTATCTGCTGTATATAAGCAGCCTGTCCACTGTATATAGCTGATGTTTCCATTTTATTTCAAATAGTTGACGTCAAGTAGAAAATTGTCAAGCAAAGTAAAAGTTGCCTTGAAAAAAAAAACCGATTGGTCCTTTTAACTCCATGACAGGCGTATTTCACTTGTTTTAAGGGGGAAAAAATCATGTGAACACATGGTGTGGACAGGTCGAGAAACAAGCTGAGGGAGAAAGGCGTTTACTGAGCCAGTGGCCCACTGTCCTACTTTCCTACTGGCATCACAAGCCAACCGGGAGCCTCGCCTGGGCTCCAGCATTCATAGTTCAAGCTTTAGGCCCCTTTCAACCTTATTTCCAGTGTTACTTCTTCTTCTTCCCCCCCCAAACAGAGCAGAGTGAGACGTTCAAAACTGTAGGAAAGGAATAACAGAAGACAGTGCCTCGCTAGGAAAAAAAAAGACAGCTAGAATTTCCCATCGATTTTACGCACGGCAAAACATTAACACTCAGCTTAAACAGATGGCTTTGTGAAGCAACTGTTATAAAATATATAACTGTAAATAATCAATCTATGCCACTTTAAGAAAAAATCATTAACACAACTCAAAATGAAATGAATACACAGATAAATGACAGTTAATTTCACTTTATTTACTAAATGACATTTTGCGTTTCATAGCAATTTTGGATAAATCAGAAAAAACATATTGCAGCTTTTCCAAATGAATTGAGTATAAAAATAGACTGTTATCGTTTTTTGAGTGTATACTTTGACCTCAAACTGATAGTCCACATGTCAAAAGGCCACACACTCACACAGCCCTAAAATACACGCAGCCGACCTGGGGGAAAGTGTCTGGGGGGGCTTGGAGCCGCGACTCCCCGATGGGATACAGTGTGGAGCTAATTTCCTTTAAGCGACGAAGAAAGCGCCAGCAGCCGGCAATAGCTGATCTAACAAAAAGGAATACACAACTACCATTGAAATGGATGAGCTTTCGTTGACGCGCATAACAATTGTGTACTGAAACCTGTACCGGCCACAGCGCTCGGCTGCCTAAAGCCAATAATGCCATTAGTGATCCCTAAGAAGAGGCCAGATGGCCACTTTGAAAATGAAACGTTAGTTTTAATTCAGGGATGTCAGAAAATGAAGCATTTGGGTGTACAGGAGCCTCACCCGCTGCGGCGCCCAGCCTCTGAGAGGCATGGGTGCTGGCTCACTTGGTATGGAGGAAAATACGCTTTAGGCATCCCGCACCCCAACTGAAGATGAAATTTCTTACCTTCAACGGCGGACACCACGGGCAGCAAGAGGCTGCATAAAAGCAGAAAGTAATCCATTGTCATAAAGCGGTCAGGTCTGACATGTAAATAGACCCACGAGAGAGAGAGGAGGGAATACAATCCTGGGTGATCCGACGCTCCACGCACCCAGTCCCGTCCCAGTCCCTGTCCCAGTCCCAGTCCCAGTCCCAGCAGCGTCAAGCCTCCAGGAACAGAGTTACCCCCATTCACCAAAACGCTTAAAGGTGAGTGTTCGGAGGAAATAGCACCCTTGGTGTAAAATGTGTGAATACAGCAGCCTGTCTCCTTCTTCAGTGATCTCCAATGTGCCTTAGTAAACCAGAGAGAAGGCTACGGGCGCAAGTCTTCCAGTCCCTTCCCCTCGCACTGAGCGAATCAGCTGAAAACAGGTAGTCCAGTCCGTGGTCACCATCCAGAGAATATTTCCAGCAATATTTCGTTGATAGTCAATGAACAAAAAAGAAGTAAGAGCCTTCTCGAGGAGATCCAAAGACTTTCTCTGTGGTCAGAGGAGCAGAGGCAGAGGCAGTCGCACTTGTGTCAGAACCATGGTGTATAGTCCCAGCTAGGCATGTGCGCGCTCACATGCGTCCACGATCGAGTGGTATTCCTATAAAGAAACAGCCGCGCGGTTTACAGATATTTATTCCCTGAGCGAATTGATCAGCTTTGGCTGCTGCGTGAACCGCCTGCTTCGCTCGGCTTGTGCACTGGAATGAAGCACACGGCTGTGGAGGAATAACGGGAGAGAGAGAGAGAGAGAGAGAGAGAGAGAGAGAGAGAGAGAGACCAAGGGGGCACCAGAAGGAGGAGGGGTTACGGTTAAAGCAGCTGCATTGAAAAAAAATGTCTACCTTGACAATCATTTAGTCTCATATTCATTATCAAAATAAATTCATTGTCTGTTTAAAACGAGGGTGCATTAATAGCATTTTTTTTTATTTCTTCCCAGCAGTCTTTGCTTCTCGCATCTCCTATCGGCACAATTAAGGCAGCATGCCAAACGCTCTTCTCTTCCAGACACTTGATTTAACACATTTCTGCAACAGAAATAGAATCATTGGATATTTTTGGAATAATTTGCGCAATATTTTTGAAATGTATCTTCACGTGCATCTTTTCAAGGATTTGCAAATGAATGGCTTAATTTGTCAAGTTGGTCCTTTTTTTTTTTGTACTATATCTGTTTTTTTATTTGCAGCGTGTCAGTCTGCCTTCCCTTTGCTGGGACTCCCAGCTCATGTGCAGGCATGGACACACAGCGCCTCCCTGCGGGTAGCTCCGTCTCGATGCAGAGGAGAAACGAAGTTTCTGCTGAGTTTTTGCTTCAATTAAAACATTTTGTTTCTTCTCAGCTGCGTGACTTCAAAATACAAAAAAACATTTCGAAAAAGCTCCGTTGGACACTGGACACCCCTCTCCCCACTCATTTAAAAAGCACCTCGCCCGTTTTGAGCTTTTCTGTGAGGATTAAAGCGACATCATCACATCCAAAGCGTTTTTATTCTGGACTTCGTTTCAAAAACATTATACGGATGAATAAAATGTGCAATTTAAGACTAAAAATTTAATACTATTCTCGTGGAAAACGTCAAAGTTTTCCACTAGTTTTCGTGCCATCGAAGTTTTCTGTTAAATTTAAAGTAATAACAAAGCTGAGAAACTTTCCTGGACGCGACGCTCTGTCTTGAGCGGAGCATAAAACTGCGCAGTTGTTTAAGCCGTCCGTTTGTGTTTATAACACGAAACATTTAACTCCATCGGCCGGGCAAAAAGGCAACAGGCAAAGTTTTTTTTTTCCTGCAGGATTACAGACCTGCAATCTACTTTTCCTCTTCCTTGGATATGCTGAAGAAGGGGGGCATCAGTCACGAGCAGGCTTTTACAGCCTTTTCTCCCCAATCTCGCTGCCTTTACAGTCGTTTTATTGTATATGTAAGGGCTTCAGTCTAGTCTCAAAACAGCAGTAAACAAAGTTAAGGAATCTGCCAAGAAAATATGCATTTCAGTCCAAACGGCAACCCCTAAGTTACTGTTTATTTACAGAAAAAATACTTTTGCTTCGTGCACATTTTTCACTTTTAGGGCGTCATTATACATTATTATAGTGCTTTAAATGAGCGGAAATAGCCATTTGTCCACTCAAATAAAGTCCTGTGATCTGTGGGGGAATTACAGGACTGCTGACAGAACAAAAGCCGACAGTAAGTCAACACACAGGTTATAGACACACCCTGATGTATAGGGAATATTTCAATAATATTGACACGTACTTTAATGCCGAGTAATATTTTATCCAATTTGTTTTGTTTAATTTAGTAATAATTGATGCATTATTAAGTCAGACATATATAATAGAGCCAGAGATGACGGGCGCAGCTCTACCAGAGGCTGAACTTGGCACAGTCAGCATTAATACTAGGCTGCTAAATAGCAGAAGTCAACTCCATTATTAATTATGTTGAATATTGATGTGTTCTCTGCTGTATTTAGAGATAAGAAAGAAGTGGAGAGCTGAACATCGCTCTTCAAAAAAAAGTTATTAAAATTAATGTAAGGGATTTACAGTATATTGTCAGGCCGCTTCTACTCCTCAACTTTTTTCTGTATGCAAAGAATAACAACATCGTCGCCTGGTCTGCAGGTAGCCTATATAGAGAAATGTTTTAGGTGTGTCATGAGGAAACTAGACCTGTGAAATGTCGAAGTGAAGCCAAATCTGTTAGTGTAAAGTTGAAAGGTGATTGGATGCCATTTCCTGAGAGGTGCATACAGACAGATGTAACCATGTGCTCTGGTGTGTGTCTCTCTGTTTTATGTGTCAGTGTCACAGTGGCTGGTGATAAATAGTGTAAAAACTTGATTTTGTGTAACTTATTTTCACCAGAGCTCCCACTTCATCACCTGAATTAGAGTTTGTGAGAATTACTTAGATATTTTTTCCTTCTTTTACATCGGAGCTAGTTTATAAAATGTCACAGCTCACGAGGAAGAAATATTTAATTTTATTGATCAAAACCAGACAAGGACATGGTACACCAGTGCATTATGGTTTCCCAGGTAATTCATGTTTTAAAGTGAGAATGCAACCCCCCATACAGACTGAATTGTCAAAATACTGCAAAGCAAGTAAAATAGAAATTGTACTTTTAAAGTGTTTGTTGCAATTCTGCTTTCAGAGTGTTGGGATTCAATTGGCTTAAATCTCTCAGAACTTTCTTTTTTGTTCAAGATTTTGGAGCGACCACCTGGCTGATATCAGAGAGGAAAAACATGAAGAAATGGTTTCTGGATGTGAATGAGAAACGCTTCAAAGTTTTCCAGCTCGGTGTTACGGGCCAACTTGTTAATGTTTTCACTTTGTGTTCACTCATGTCTGAAAACTACTTTTATGTTTGCATAATGTGATATATTTCTGAGGATGGCTATAAAGATGATAAGAAGAACATTTTTGGATGTAAATTATTGATCCACATGGTTCCTCTTCTTGTGAATAGAGATCAGCTAAGAGACCAAAAATACAAAATGAAAAGAAATAAAAAAAAACCAACCTCTACTGGTAGTATAAGTAGTGCATTTGCAACATTCCCTTTAAACAATTGTTCATCTGTTTTTCCCCTTGTGATTATTATTGCTGTTGTTTGATGACATAGCAGTCCAGAATGTACACTGTTAAAATTTTTACTAATTTCAACAGTAATATTATTACCAACAGTTATTTGATGTTTGTGTTATATACAGGATATTTCTGTACAAAATGTAATTTTAACAGTAGTGTGTTATTAACAGTGCTGTTGGTGTCGTATGCAGGCTGATGCTGTGAATATCTAAGTTTAGAAATTCTAAAAATACCATAATCAGAAGACGTGAGACAACTTTTTCTCTTCTGTGGTAAATGACAGTGATTTTACAGTAACATTCAAAGTCAGCGTTTTGACAAGACACTTCACTACCACCAATTGTGTTTTTACAATATGTAGAGTTGTCAAAAAAAAAATCCACATAAAAAAGTGTACAATTTCCTGCTTGTTTTCATTATATTTTCTATAATGAATAATTTTGTGTTATGTTGTGTAATGTGTTAAAATACTGTGAAACTAGAAGCAGACAAGACATAAAAGTTATAAAGGCTCCCTCAGACTTAGTCAAAGTATTTTGGGGAGGTAGGTCTCACTGACACAAAATTTGTCAGATTCCCATATCAAGTCCCGTATACCTCACAACGACACAGTCCGTTTGAAAGGAAAATTATTTTATAAGTGGAGCGACGTGGGCAAGAGTGTGGCGGCTTCAAAGAAGACTGTCTCGTTTGTTGCCAAAACCACTGAAGCCCCGGCTCTCCTGCCTGGTCGCCATTAAAGGGCAACCAGAAGCACACCGAGTTCACGACTGCCACCTCCGTTACTTCTATACGCTTATGACTGCTCTTAAAAGGAAATGAGGTAGAAAGACTTTAGAGCAACACTGCTAAGAAAAGAAAACACAGATTTTACAGATTTTGGTCGGGAGTCTGTTACACCTTTGAAGGTTTCTACCAGATGATCGGAAAGCAAATATCTTGGTCTATGATAAACAAAAGATTACCAGGGGTGAGTCTCTGAGAATTCCTGAACCCCCAACTGTTTGCCAAGGTAAAAAATAAGTGTGTCAAACCATAAATATGGGCTTGGTATAAACCAACACACTGGGGGGGAAACTTTTTCCAATGACTGGAACGTCCACATTAATAAATCAACGGTTGTGTACTTTATAGCTACAATTGGGTTTCTACAAAACTTATGGAGCAGGTTTATTTTTCAACATTTTATAGTGTGTGTCATTTGGGTCCGGTTTGACGGTTGAGAGTTTTCTCGTCTATGAATGGCAGCAGTAAAACCGTATATACAGCCGTGTTGTTATATAATGACTGGAAAGGGGCAAGATTAGGGCTGAAAATACCCACCAACATACACACAGAGCTTATTTCTGGAGACGATGCATTGATATTTTTTTCCTGGAGTCTTACAGCAACCATTACCCATAACCAAAACATGCCTGATCCTAACCATCGCCCTTACCTTTACCCTATAATCTAACTCCAATGAGAACAAGAGGATATTTTAGCTGTTCCTGAATTCAGCTGCTCTGAAACCAAATTGTGGACATCAGTTTTGTCCTGAAGCGGTGGCTGGTTTGGGGTCCACAATTTGTTCCAAATGCGACTTAAAACAAACACATATACACACATACTGTACGCAGACATGGTGAAATGGTCCACTAAGTGCTCCTGAGAAGCACCTGGCACACATTAGAAACTCAATAAGTAAAGTGGCAGACATTTTACTGCCATATGGAAATTTCTCAAGCTTACACCTACTGCGCCCTCGTCAGACCTTCGCTAACCTCATCCATCCTTCCTCCCACTCATCTCGCGCCAGGATATCAGTGTCTCTACTTTCTCTCTTAAAACGCAACACGTACACACACACACACACACACGCACACACACAAACATAGACCCAAGACCTTTTCTGACACACACTACACTAAACTCTAACCCTTCCTCCCTCACAAATCACATGCCCGGACGCAAACACAAACACACACAGTCACCCCCCTCTAGCGTGCATAAAACTGTGGCAGGCTTCACACACACACACACCCTGTAGCTCTTATGTCTGGGTATGGTCTAATAGCAGCACTAATGTGATGTGAGTGTGAGGGGATCGCTTTACTCTGGCAATATTAAGGGAATGGTGAGCCGTTGGTATGTTAGAGTGTCTTTTGACATGTGTGTGCGCACTAGTGTGTGAGTGTGTGTGTGTGTGTGTGTGTGTGTGTGTGTGAACAGGCAAAGAGTACTGGTAGTGCTGGTGGAGGAGGAATTGGTGGTGGGTGGCTCTGGAGAATATCACAAGGGCTCAAAGCTGGAATCCAGGCAGAGAGGAGGTGCATGTGTGTGTGTGAGTGTGTGTGTGGAAGAGAGGGGGGCTGTTTACAAGAGTTTTGGGGGTGGGGAAGGGTGGGGGTCTAATCCTGAAGGCCTTCACCACTGACCGAGCACTTAACACAGGATCACAAATGCAGCCCCAACTGAACCCCCTCAAGACCACCATCATCTACCCTCCTCTACACACACCAGCACAAACACACACGCCCAACACCACATCCACTGTCTCGCCTCCAGCTAAGGTCCTGCTGCTGTAAATCAGCACCTCCTTGCCAACCCCCCCCTCCACTCTCCTCTTCCCTTACCACCACCAACACCCCAACTTCTGCCACAACCAGCTACTGTCTGTCTCTGGTGAGTATCTATCGCCTTTCAGCACCTTCTCTACCTAACAGAGAGAAGATATACTTCACTGTCTCAGCTGACTGCTGATTTATGACTCAACCTCCCATCACCCCGACCCCGCCGTCTTTGTGCCGACAGACAGATACACAGGCAGGCATTGAGGCAGACAGGCAGTCATAGATAGACGCAGTCATACACATATGAGTATGGCGGTGTCACGCAGGCACACACACATGCGTAGCTGACACACAGCCTGAGCATGCAAATTACACGCTGTGTGGACAAAAGGTGAGAGAAATAACCTTTCACCACCATGACAGGATATTACGTAGAGAACATGGGCAGGAACAGACAGTTTCAGGTATTGAAGTTGAGTAGGTGGATAAGTGATTACATTTGCTTCCAACTCTGGCAAATGAGGTTCAGTTCCTGACTTCAGGGGAAGCTTGTAACTGCCACAACAAAAGCCTTACCCTAACCTCAACCAAGGTTTCAGTTGCCTAACCTCACCTGAAGTTGCTAAATGTGCTTAAACTCAATTAGCTAATGTTTCGACACGACTTGAAATTACCATGTTCATTTTGTCACATACTGCTGTCACGACATTTGTGTCCGCATTCATAATCTCCGCGAGTCTGTGTATATTTAAAAACAAAGCTGTTGGATGACAAGATTCTCTTACAAAACTCTTACAAAACAAGTCACTACTTTGCATTATCTCCTCTTCCAAAACCTAATCTGTCGCTGTTAAACATCACTTGTGTGTCAGACAGTCTTCAGAGCAACTACAAAGGCTGCACTGGGTAGGTGTATCACAACTGTAACCTGTAAAAGAAAGTCTGAAAATTGATATTTAAAGTGCCCCTCCACTCAAAAATGTGTTTTCCTTATTGTTACTTCACTTGAATGTTTAAACCTCACCGTGCAGAATGATGTATGTGCAGTGTTTGACACTAGAAGGCTGTTGTCACGTTCATCTGCTGAAGGTGGAAAGTTTCTCTGTACTCACCTTAAATCTGAAATCAAGGTGTTTACCTACCTGATTTGGTGACATCACAACTAGTTCGGAAGCCAATCATGGTCCAACTTACAAAAGTGTGATGTGGAAACTTGAACCCTCCTGCACACAAACACTGAGAATGGATATTTCAGTGAAGCACTAGACATCATGTCCAGCAGTTAAACTTTGGAAAAGAACGATATTGGCATATTCCTATTAATTTTTTTAATGACGGAGAAGGAATAGATGTAATTGAACCTTTTTGTGGAAAAACTACATGTGAAACAAATTGTTACTCCAAGCGGCATATTTTTTTTTGTCTTCAAACATGTCTGGAGGGGATCTTTAATCATCATATTTCATCAACTTGTGTCCAAAATGGATATGGTCTTACTGGTAATTCAAAAGCACTTGTTAAAAGTCACATACAAAAGCAAACATACGTAAGTCCATACACCTCTCTCTCAACCCTTCATTTCTCAAACATGTTTTTCTCCGCCTGCTCTTCTGCCACCATGCCTCAGTATTTTGTCTGGCCTGTGAGGCAGAGTAGGTGGGAGGAGGTCAAGGCAGGCAAACTGGCCAGCACTACTGTACGCTTCAGAGCTTTTCCCATTAACACAATGGAAAAATCCTGTGTGCCGTGTGTTGCTGCTATCATTGCCATTGTAAATGCATGGCCTTCCCAATGTGCGACCTGCTCCCTCTCTGCTCCCTCTCTGCTCCCGAGGTACGCGTGCCTGTACAGTCCAGATTTATATGCTGTCTCCTTACATCCATGGCTGAGCTTGAAATATCTCGAGCTCACCTCGTGCCAACAAAATCGCTTTAGATTCATAAATATTCTAGACGTTTCCATCGCGGCAGTGGATTACTTTCACGTTGGACTGAGAAAAGAACACTCAATTTACTTTAATAACTAAATGTTTTGAAGAAAATACAACCATGACAAATTCCCAAGGACAAAGTCCAGACAGAGAGGGAAAAAAGGAGGCTCCGTTGGAATCATTTGACGTCGGCTGATATCAAAGGTCCAGGATGAATAATCACCGGTGCTGGTCCAATAACAGAATGATTGATTGGCCCAGAGCCCCACACTGTCTGAGATAACATTGTTCAAAGTGTCCAAACACAGTGTCAACACAGTGTCTCCCTAGTGGGCGCCGTTCTTCCTCCATACCCAGAAACCCACTGTTGACCCTTGACCTTTCAGCATGTCCAGCTGCAAAATGCAATCTTCCATGCAGTCTGTGACCCTGAGGGTTGCCAACAGGGGCAAATGGTGGCAGATGCTCTCTACTGTAGGTCATTGGAGGTCACTATAAACATCCCTCAAAAACAAGCCAGGAAATTAACTTATTAAATAGGCCTGGAGGAATTTTCTGCTTTTTGAAAGAACATCAAAATCCATAATAGTGTAGTTACTGCTACACTCATATCTCATACAGAAGACTTACCTGAGGCCATTGACAGAAGCAGAGGTCAATAGCTTTGCTGTCTACTTTTTATGAGCATCAAATCACAACAAATCGTCTCTGTCTAGTTACTGTCAGTCAGGCGAAAAGGGATTTTCTTCCCCCTCAGTGTCCGGCTCTACTCTGGCTCTCCCAGAGGTAGTTATTCATGACAACGTCTCTAACCACAAAGGCACATGGTTTCAGTTTAGGCCTCGCTACCATTCAACATGGCTCCCATCCGGTTGCTCTCTCTCTCTCTGCACGATCACACCACTTGTATACGACATACCATGACCCAAAAGCTGTGTAATGGGAAGCAGAGAGCCTTAACCACCACCCCCCCCAAATCTGGACACCCAATTGGAAATGTCATCCACATCTTTGGGTAAATGCTTGTAATATTTCCAATGACTCTGCCTTTATGGGTAAGAGGGCTCTGCTGGATGATCTGAAAAGCGAATAAACGCATCTAAATGACAGTAGATTGTTTTGCAGAGGTGCTCCTGGTACAGGGTGTCAGCTGGTCAATTGGTTAGCTGGTCTTTTGCTTGGCCCGCTGGCTGTTGGGCATGTGGTGAGAGAGCAGACACTTGGCAAGATGGTGCAAGTCATTCAGTGTGTATGTCTCTGAGTGTGTTTATGTGTAAGCCAAGCCCTTATTACCTCAGTGTGGGTGAGTGTGAGGTGGTCTGTGTGTGTGCGTGTGTGCGTGCTAACTCCTTATTACCTTAGCGTATGCGTAATGTAACCAAAGTACTTATCACCCTGGCATGGCATTGCGTGTGTGTGGATGAATTTGTCCCCATTAGCTTCTTCCTCCACACCAGATACTCCCTGAGCACTAGTTAGCATGTAAAGCAACTAAACACAGCAGGAGCCTGCCACATTAAGGAAAAGCATAATTTACTCCATTACAGGTTAGTAACTGTCATGATACTCACACAGACACAAGAGGGTGGATTTTTGATCCTTTAATATTTAATAAAAGTAGCTTTTGCTACCTAAGCAGCAGTTATATCACATGCAGTATTAGTAATAGTAGTATTATTATCATTAGTAGTACTGGTTCAGCTACCTAATGCACATGCAAAAGAATACATTTATAAGTCATAAGTCAAGATGCACTCGGTTGTTCACATGAAAAGTGACAGAAATAGTTGTGACAAGAATGAAAAAAGAGAGCTTGAGAGAGAAGTTCAATCCCTGTCTCCTTTCTCACCGCTGCACAGCTGGCATGAAGTGGGTATGAATTTTGGATTGTCGGTTTTGGAAAGTTACAGAAATTGTCAGACATAATTAATCCAATGTCAGAAAGGTATAGGGGTTTCTGAAGCTGTTCAACCATCCCAACAAGCAGTTCTGATTAACCATACGGGCAGCTTTACTCTGAATAACCCACAGACTTCACTGTGAACAGTTTTCACTGGAACTACTTTCTGCCAAAGAAATAGTCCTTATGAAAACTGTTTAAATCTTATTCTGTGGATTATCCAGAGTAACCAGGACAATGTTCTCTGGAAAAAGATGTTGCTGTATAATTTTCAAAATGTAATTCGATACTGTGATCCCACCAATAAAATTTAATTAATCTACATTGTATTGAGGTGGAGGCAGAAATGTCAAAATGGATCTATCAAAATCTAGACAATAAGAGAAACTTACACATGGCTGGATACCACCAGTAGTACATAAGGTCATACGTTTTTTGTAATTTGGGTGATCCAACCCTTTAATATGGATCTTGTGCTGTACTGGGTTTAAATATACAGATACAGAAACTTCACAACATTTTAGAAATTTGTTTCTCCTCTGGTGTTCAGATGATGTATCAAAGCCTGTATGCAACAGTGAAATGTATAATAGGACGTACACAAAAAAAGAAAAGTTGGCAGGACAGAAAATACTTTCATCTAGAAAGTGAACATCGTCTGAACACTAAACTATCCTTATGTCCAGCTGCAAACAGTTGCAACAGTTAAAATTCCATCTTTCATGTCTGTGCAAATGCAGCACAGTTCCATGTTCGTATGACTGTACTGTCTCCTTTTTTTCATTTCTGCTTTTGCATTTTTTTTCTGCTTTTGCATAAATATTGCCTAGATGAGTACCCTAACACATAAAAGTCTAGCCATACATGAAACAAACACTCACAAGCACCCTGCAGTTTCACAGTTGTCTCGGCCTGCACTAGACTGGAGGCAGACAAAGAACGGCAATATTATTGTTTTGCCTCAGGGCTCTGACTTGTCCGTGCACTTACACATGATTACATCATCAATATTTGGGGCAACAAGTGAAACTAGTGCTGCTAGGCTGCAACTCATAATTTCGCCTACTTATCACTTTACTACTGTCAAATGTCCGATCCTATACCATCCTGTCTAAATGCGATACAAAATCAAAGCTAAAAGCTGAATGAACACTGCAGCTGGTTGTGTGGGTTTAAATATGAGGTTTGGAATAACATGGGTATAACATGTTGCTCTCTCACTTTCTCTACTCATGCATGCTGTGACAACCGACTGGCAGACCAAGAGAAAGGCAAGATCCCTGGCAGAGAAGGTAATCTGGTAAAGCGGATATGTAATTCAAGAATGTGCACCCATGCACAGACAAGCCTGCACAGTATGCATATGGCAGTGGGGATGAATCCACGCAGTTGTGCAGGCGCGCACACACACACACACACACACACACACACACACAAAAACACATGACTGTACCCAACAAGCATTTGACAGACAGCAACACGCAGGAGGTGGCCAAGTCCAACCACTTTCCAATCTCCAATGACATTTACATGACACACAGGTTGGCTCTCTAAGAAAACATTAAAGCAGCTTTGGAAAATGTTTGGAGCTGATGTCATAATGGTGTTTAGTTTCAGGTTATATGAAGCAATGCATGCAGCACGAACCGAAAACATATCATAATAACGTTGGCGCTACATTTACATGGGCGCAGTCCCTCATATAAAGATTTATTCAATGTTAAAATGTTTGCTAAGTATGCATGCTTCCATACACACATGCACAGACACACAGAGTTATGAATGTGCAGACTTTCCCCCCCCCCCTCTTAAGCAGCCCCACCCATCTTTATGGCACACATATACACACAACAAGGAAACAGTTGCACTGCCAGCACCTACCCACACACCAACTCATAACCACCAGTCAGCCGCCTTATGTCTGCCGCTGATACAAACAGACAACACAAAACGCTCTGCCAAGAAGCAATCAGTCAGAAAGAGTGCGTCAGTGATTTGTTATGAGCAGGTGCTGTGAAGAAAATTGACAGGCAATGTTTTATCAAGACAGAGTGAATTTACTGCGGGTAAATTGATAGTAGACATAATGAAACAATAAAAATGTCTGCAGCACCAGCCAGGACAAGGTGCTCTGTGGTTGCATATATGTGTGCGTACATGTGTGTGTGTGCACGTGGTGAGTGTGTGTGTCAAGAGAGATCCATTGCCTTGCAATTCACCAAAACCCCCACATTACATACTCTCATTCATGCCTCATTGTTTTCTTAACTGATAAGGAAGTACTTGAGCTGCTTGCAAACAGTGTGTCAACAATGGGACAGGACAATAGAGCTATTCAAAAACCAGAGAGAAGGAGAACGGGGTAATAAGAAGGAAAGAGGGGAAAGAGAAACGGAGAGAAGAGCATGAGTGTGTGTTTGGGAGGTATGTGTGTGTGTGTGTGTGTGTGCGGTTTGTGGGGACAGACAATGGCTGCTGTTCAAACAAACAAACTTACTCTTACAAACCAAAGTGGCTAATTTTCAGCATTGTTGCATTATATCATGTCGCCCTGCTGCAAGTCATCATGGGGTGTTTAGTGACTTTGCCCAGTGCTCTCTATATCCCTCTACCCCTCACACACACACACTCACACACACAGGTCTGTCACCCATGGCGATGTGAGTGATCTCTGTATGGACGCTGCTGAGCAGCACAAGGGGCATCTGGTCTTTTTCCCTTCTCAGTCGCTGAAATGTAAACACCCCAGTTGCCTGGATTTGCCAAATGAGCACCTGGTATTTCAAAGTGGCCTCCTGGCTGCGACTTTTTTTTTCAAGTTGGGAGTCAAGGCTGTTCTGCATTATGTAGACATACACACAAGCATGCTTGCACGCATACTCACTGTTGTTCACCACATATGTAAAGTGGGAGTGGAAACACAGGGAGAAACAGGCCAGCAGGCCCACACACGCACATGAACACACATTGACACAACTACTTTAACCAAAAAAAATGCATGCTTAGGTATATGCACACTATGCACTCACACGCACACATACACCACACACTCCGTCATTCCCTCACCTGGCCTTGTGTTTAGTCTATACCAAGTGTAATGGTATACGGTAGGATTACTGCGACCCTCTGAGGTGCTGCAGTACAGCGGTGTGGTGTGTGTCAAGGCTGTCTGTCCCCGTCCCTGCGGGCTGCTGCGACTTGTCATAAGAACAGTTAGCCACACAGAGCAAAGCCAGATCCCAAACCTTCACACTGTTAATCTGAGAAAAAAAAATTGGGGTCATCACACAGAATATCCATTGTAAAAATGAAAACGGAAAAAAAAATTAAAAAGCGTTTTTTGTTACATGGTCAAAGAAAAGGAGATATTTTTCGAAACTGAGAATGTTGCCTGAGCTTCAAACAGATAAGTGCTCACTGGAGGGTGAGGTATCCAAACATTCACAAGAGTAAAGTCAAACTAAATTGCTCAGAGGGAAGTGTACCAAACACATTTTGGCACATCAGGCTTCATCCGTGTGTAACAATGGATACCAGAACTACACTGGGCTAAACTGAAAGTTGAAATTACTACGGATTAGCTGATAAGCTTGAATGGATTCATATGATAATCATGCCATACATGTTAATATCCTCAACACAATACACAGAGAAAAAAAAAGAGGAAAAAACTGAAATTAGTTCTGTTGACAATTGATTTATTTGACAACACTATCTTGAAAGTCATCAGTCCTGATTAAATTTTATTATTTTTGATAATGAATCTGTTTTTTATACCCACTTATGATGGTTCACATCTTCCTTTGCCATTTTTAACGAAACAGCATATTTACGGTGCAGTTATGTACACCCCTGCTGTTCTAATATTTGCTAACAAGCCTATGGTACCCCTCCTATTCCCTCTGCTGCCTTTTTATACTTTTTCAAAATGGAGAACAGATAAAATGTGTGCAGTTACTTTATAATTTTGGCGGACTCAGTTCCCCGTGCCATAAAGGAGGATGCGGTCCCCTGTGGTCTAATTGCTCATTGTGTTGTTTATGGTGACACTTGCCAAGATGACTCTTGGCAAGATTATATTTTGAAATAAATAGCATGTCTGTGAAAATATTATTCTAGTTCTTTTTTGCCAAAAACCAAGTGAAAAAGACTGCAAATGAGAATGACTATAACAGCCATAGCGCAGTATGAGAAAACAAGTGAAAAGGTATGGTATCATTTTGCACACCCTCAATGCCTCACAAAATGTAATCATTCTTACGCCAAAACTGTAGCCTGCTACAAAAAAACAAACAAACAAGATATACAGACAACATCTCCATTTGGCCCGGGGTGCCTTTTACTCATCCCCCTAACCTCTTCCTAAAATGGAAAATGTTGTGTTGTTGCTTTCGCTGATGTAATTTGTGGTCTGTTGCTTTTGGGGCTGATTCACATTCATGTGATAACAGACTATGTCATGCCACTGCATGCCTCGACATTGACAGTGTAGGGCCAGCATTGGCTGTCTGTCATCGGTGCATGCTGACACATCCTGGCCGACACCCACTCATACCTGAATGAGGCATCGTGAGTAGAAAGCAAGGTGTCTCCTTTTGGACTCCCAAACACATTCCATGGCGCTTAATCACCAGAATCACCAGTTTGAAAGATGAGTGAGAGTCTGAGTTGTGTTTATTATTTATCTGTGTATGCATATGTGGTGACAGTGGTTTGTGCTTACTCGACTGGATGGACGAGTACAAAATTTGGGCTTGAGTGGGTGTGTGTCTAACAATCGGTTTTGTGGGACAAGTGTTTGAGATCATAGATCAAAGTATGTTTTTTTAAGTCTGTGTGTGTGTGTGTGTGTGTGTGTGTGTGTGTGTGCAATCTTGTATTATGTGGGTCTGGATGTATGTGAGTATTCTGACACGTCTCAGTGAACAAATCAGGCACACTTCTCCTCTCAAGCTTTCAGGAAACTTTTCACGAGGGACTGTGATGCTCTTCTCTTCCCACTCCAGCACAAAAGTGGTGTTCTGCCTTTGTAGCAAATCCCTGTTTTCTCAACTGGCTGCATCCACTGGGGAAACAGAACACATTTTGCAGACAAGCATGAGAAACACCCTGACAAAACAGACTACAAACAGCGAGCACGGGTACAGAAATGCTGATAACGTCAGTCTTTTTTCTTTTTCATCTCTTTTCCCCTGTCTCCATCCGGTAATACGGTATCTGTCATTGTTTGTCATTTAGTCTTGGGCATTTTCTGCTGTTCTGTGTGAATGTTCATAAGTGTCCCATGGGTGCTGATGGGAAAAAAGATCCTGGCTGCATTTCATATAGACTCCCCAAGGTTGCAGGACCTTGAGTCTTTCTCCCTCCCTAACAACGGCCCACCTTTGCCTTTCATTATCTCTCTTTGTCTTCCTCTCCTTCTCCTTTTGCCCTTCCTTTTACTCTTTTTCATCAAAACTTCAGCAAAACGGGAGCTCTGGTCTCCTCCTATGCGCTGGGGGCAAAGGTGCTCTAGATTAAAAAGAACCTCGCAAATTGAATTCACACTTGATGAAACAAACAGATTTGCATGTGTCTATCCGCCTGAGACGGGGTGGCCAGCTCCAGGCAAAGAACTGTCCCACCTCTGAACAGTGTAATGCGCTCAACTAATTAATGGGCTGTTATTGGAGAAATGTGTCACAGAGTTTGAGGTGAGGCGATGTAGAGCGGTGCGACCCCAGTCCAATAAAGGTCGAGGTCCTTGCTAATGGGATGGAACCAGGTCATTTCTTAACCTAATGAAAGTTTCCAACCTAAGTTTGTAGTGCTCTGTGCTAAGTTTTGTATCAATCTACCTCATTCACATCTTAGAAAGCAAAGACTGATTCTAGCCCTGTTGGTCTGTCTTGTCAAAATGGCTTACATCGTCATTTCTTTGTATTACGGTGGCAATATGTAAAGTATTCAGGCTGCTTTGAAGCCATATTGTGGTGACAGCTGTGCATTCGAGCTGACAGCTGAGTCTATTATCCCTTTCCTTTTTTTCATCAAAGGATGTGTTTCCTCACATTACATCAACTTAGAAATTACAGTGATATGCTGAGGCAATAAGAATTCTGTGCACTCTTGGGTTCATTTATGTGATGCATTTTCTTCATTTGTTGCCCTTTGCACTCAACTGGTGGTGCTATTTGATGATGTACTCCAAGCTATTTCTGTAACGGCTCAGGCCACACACCACTTCAACAAGGCCTCTTCGCCTAGTGTTTTGTTGGCCTTTATGGCAGCCTCCCTACTGGTTGCCGACAGAGGTCAGTGGGAAGATCGGTTGGGCATCGGCGACCACAGATAAACCCTCCTCTCTCCATGGGCATGATGGGAAGGCTCATGGGAGCAGTGTGGGCAGACAGGCTGACGCGTTTCCTCCCCCTGTCTGTCCCTACAGCTATTTACCAGACGGAGGTCCCATCCAAGCAGGAATTTCACACCCTATTGACAATGTGGCTTCTGTCAGCTGCCGCTCCAGCACCCATTACCAGGGGCTCATCCTTTCTTCTGTCTCTTCCTCGTTTCCCTCTCTGTCTCTCTCTCTCTGCCATTATTTTAATCCTTCAAGGGGGTTCTGCCCCGTAAGTTGTTAAAAGAAAAGGCAGGATCCGTACTTTAAAATCAAGGATCAGCGGTTGGTCAAGGATGTGTGGCTAGGGTGTGGCTTTGTTTTCAAGGTGCTCTATTGGTTTAGCTGGGGGAGGAGGTTGTTGAGAGTCAGAGAGTTGAAAACAGACAAAATGATAAGTCACGCGAACTTCTGGGAAGGAAATAAACTTTTGCAGTTCTCAATTGTATGCTTTAGGATGATGTATGTGTGACTAACGTCATGGAAAGACTAACGTCAGCTTGTTTATTGACTACTCGTGAAACAGGGTTTTATTCTTAACACTGACTTTCCAATCCAGGTTCAGGCTGTACTTTACCCAGTAAGGTTATTCACAGCTAACAGTTATCTACTATTCTCATGAAGGTGTTAACCACTCAGTGTCGCCTTCCACCCTGCTGGAGTGTTAGGGCTTCTAAAATTGCCTGAAATGTACCTACAAGGGTATAGTTTTCTAGAAGGATGTGAAAGATTAATGACGTTAAAGAGTAACTTAACATCAGGATGAAAAAACAGATGTACAGACAACATCTCCATTTGGCCCAGGGAGCCTTTTCCTCATCCCCTTAACCGCTTCCTAAAATGGAAAATGTTGTCCTGTTGCTTTCGCTGATGTGATTTGTGATCTGTTGCCTTTGGGGCTGATTCACATTAATTTATCTGATAACAGATATTTTATGCCGGTGTATGGCTCAACATTGACAGTATAAGCAGTCTTTTGCTGCCCTCTCTGTTTGAAAGGTCCGAGCCGGGTTCCCCGATGACCATACCCAGGATCACTGATAGGTGTGGTTGAGTGTGGTTGGAAATGTGCTCTTTTGCACCTGTAACCACACCCAACAGTGATGTCATGGGGTCCTGGAATCCACCTGTACATCACTGTGGCCAGGTGAAAAGTTAAACCACAGGAGGTCAGCAAAGACAAGATTCTCAGGGGGTGTTAAGTTACTCTTCAAACATTCCTTTTGTTCAGACAGATTTTCCAGACAGCTTATGGACCGGAGATTCAAAATGGCCAACCATTCAGATCCACTCAAGTTCAACTGTAATACATAAGGAAAATGGTAGAAATCTTCAGAGAGGCAAAGCAAATAGAGATACCCTCTCTGTGTACAGCTGGGGGTGCAATAGGAGTTGCATATGAGGAATCACAATTGCAGAAATGAAAATGTCACAATGAAAAGGTCATACACTGCCAGTATGATAAATCCAGTAACTCCAAGTCCTACATAATGAGTCCAATATCAGTTCTTCATATCATTCCAGCTTCTAGAAGTGTCTGGTGGGGTGGGGTAGCTGGGTGGGTGGGGCATTTTGGATGATGAGGGCAGGTACTACTCAAAACTAGTTCATATGATGTGTTGTCTGACCATGTTGGAAATCAAAAGTGTTACTCAGAGGAGGGGTGTACAGACAGCCATCAAAGAGAGAGGGGGGGGGCGCAATATTGTTTAAAAATGGGGATAATGGTGCTCTTTTTCAGACAATCTCTCCTGGAACACTTTCATAGTGTTTCACTTGGTTGTTCACATGAAAAGTGTCAGATCGTTGGTTACGGAAAGATACAGAAATGATTGGACACGAAAGGTGTGGGGGTAGGGGGTTTCTGAAGCTATTTGACCATCCAACAGGCAGTTCTAATGGAATATATTGGCCCCTTAACCCTCCATGCAGACATTTAGCGGGTGTTTAGACCGAAACAGCTGCAATGGTGGGAGTGTGTTGTTTCAGGCACTGATCAGACAATAAAAATACGATCTAGGAAGGACAGTTTGAGTAATAGATCAATGACTTTGACTCTCATTTGAAATTAAAACACACTTGACAAACAGCTTTGCCGTGCAAAAAAAATGTACTTTGAGTTGCATGTCCAATTTTTCTTTCTGTATTGCGTTGCAATGCAGCTAGCCAATCATGGCTCACCCTGAAACAGTTTTGAATGGCAAAATAATCTCAACTCAAAGGTCCACTTACTAGCTTTTTTGGAGCTTTCAACTGCATCTCACAGTCTTCATCAACAAATGAAGCTGGCTCAGGTGTCCTAAAACAGAGCATTGTTGTTGAACTTCAAGAGAAATTCCAAGATTGGTTGAACGCTTTGAGTTGCAGTTTGAGGTGCATTTCAGCCCCAAATGTCTGCACACAGGGTAAAGGCTCCAGTATTCGCATTTCAAAATCAAATGCGACATGTTTTCAAAGGCTGGTGAATACACTGCTCGGTGCAAATACCAGTATCTTCTCTCGGAAAGGAGGTCACTCCTTCTGCACAAGAATATGGAGTTTGCATGTTATAGTGAAGGAGGTGACACTCGAAATAATCCTGAAGGTGAAATCCAGACAAAGACGACATGAACTGTGGCTGCAGTTACAGTAATGGTACGGCTCATAATTCAGGGGGAAGAAGATTATTTAGAACTGGGATTATTAATTTTGTCACAGTTAAGTTGAATAATAAATAAGAGTGCCAATTAAATATTACAAATGTAAATGTACAGTTGGCCTGCTCTCTGGCTTAGTTACCTCCTTCCAACACATATGACCTGTTTTCCGTAGAGGGTATTAACCGGAAGCTGGTTGTATGTGTTTGTGAAGGCAATGTAAAACATGCCATACCTAAATAATCCTACCTACATGATTGTTATTCTAAAGGAGGGCAACCTGGATTCTCTTGACTAAGACTGTCATAAAATGTCTCTCATCACACTTAAGTGTTCCTTCCTGAAAGGGAAAGGTCACATCCTCTCCAGCAACGAGACGTGTGCTATACGGGGAAGGGGAGTGTTGCTTTCTCTTCCCTGTGTGTTTATGTGTTGGCGTAAACACAAAGGCCGAGGAGATTAAAGGTAGACTGCACATGTTTATTTTAAATTTCACCTAGCAATCCACGGTATGTGGCGTGATCGATAGGCATGTCAAGGTAAGCTTACTTCAAGGTGTGTTTTTTTTGGTTTGTGATGGAAATATTACAAAGTTTCCAACAGCAAAGCAGATGTGTAGAAATAATCTGGCTTGTATAAAATATACAGAGAACCTTTAACCGCTGCACCATTTTTTATACTGTCTACACACTTGGATCATGATAGATATATAGCTGTATTCTGATAAATTACAAATTACATTGATACAGATATTAACATCTGATAGTGAATACTGGATTATTTCACTTCTAAAATAGTATACAGTGAAAAATAAACCCTTTACCAACCATACCAAACCCACCCTCAGCTTGCAGCTACTAAAAATTAGGAAAACAAAGATCTTCTATCAGATTATGTTCAGCCAGTTTATCTTCTGCTGGTCCCCTTGCTTGAGAAAAAGTCAAACCTAAAACACTCATATGGTATGCTACTTGAAGCTCGACTAAGACCACATTGCCATGGAAACAGAATATTTTTTGGTCTCATAGAGGCATTTTTTTTTCCTTTTCAGGAGAGACAGTTTGAACGAACACACTCATAATGGCAAGCTCATCTCTGTCGCTCACCGCTCACATGATGCCTGAGAGCAAGGGTTCTGGTAGAGGTGCATTAAGTTTACCTTAAACGTGATTAAAGAAGGGGCCGGGGATGGCAGAAGCAACTAAATGAGATGGAATGAAATTGGTGGAGGGGGGAAAGAGTTAATTAGCTTAATAAGATTGGGGAGACGGGGAGTGGTCGGAGCGCAGAGGGTGAGGAGCGGGGGCTGTGCTGGTGTTTTGGAGAGGGTTGCTGTGCCGTTGTGTGTCTCTGGAACACGCCAGAGGTACAATAGGGGTGCTAATCTGGCAAATTGAAAGGTTCACAGGGATGGGTGTGGGTACGGGAGTGGCACTTGGGCTCCCATCCCTGGAATGAGAAAAACAAATTAAATTTTTGTAGCCTCAGAATAGTCCCCCCTTCCACCCTACACTCGTTTCCTTGATTGAATTTGTGCCTTGCGCACAAGCCTGGGTGTAATTTTAGGAGGGAGTGAGGGCTGTAAAGGTAAAATTATGTCCAACATTTTGTAAGGTGTGTTAAGACCTACCTTGGTCTTAGTTGTTTTATTTAAACAATGCGGTGGTCTAATTTTATCCCTGCTGATAAAATATAAAATTGGGGTGTGACATGTAAAAACAAGCGTTCCAATGAATGACTTGGACTCCTTGGAACTCATCCTTGCAAGACATACAGCAGAGGAGAATGTGGAGAACATGCAAACTCTCCACAGAAAGGATCTGATATTTAAATTCATGATCTTCTTTGTATAAGGCGAGTATAAGGCAAGTCTGTATAATTATATAATATATATATTTAATTATATATTTACTGCCAATATGCTTTTCTACCCTAATTAGAATTACTTAATTATGATGAAAAAAAAACAGTGGTGTATTGGCACTTTATTTAATGGTGAAAAAAAATACAGAAATGTCAACCATGATCCATAGCAATTAAGTCAGAACATTTACAGCAGCCTTTTTGTTGTCCCTGTGGCTTTGATGCAGTAAATGCAGTTCATTCAAGAGGTGCTCCAACAGCCATAAAAGCCCAATCTGCAACTTTAAGCATCCCCACTCTGCCTTTTAGCATTAATCAATACTTATCAAGCTGCCCAAACTCTCATCCATTAAGACGGCTTGTCATTTCTTGTTTAAAGGCCAGATCGGCTCTTTTATCAAGCACCTGTTTGATAAAATCACGATTTCCCCGGAGAGGTGTCTACTCTGCCAAATCTGACAGCTTAAAAAAAACTGAGGCAGCCTCATCTTTGCCTGTGGCCAGTGTCAAATTAGTTACAATTATCCACTTGTTGTCAGAATTAGACATATTTTTTCCTCCACCTCATTGGCAACAAAATGAAGGGAGTGAATGACAAATTGAATCCACAGGCTTAATTGTGGGGTCCTTGATGGATGAGGGTCCATTCAAATAAGTAGATAATGAATGAGAAAGGAGATAGGAGAGCTGCTGAGCGGTGAGGAGGACAGATTACCTCTGTGCCTCGAAGAAAGCTTTGATTGGTGGGATTTGTTTGTCAGTTGGACTGCCAGGAGGAGATGAGGTGATGTTCCTGTTTTTTTCAGGTGTGTATATGCACGGTGTGAGATACGTACTGTCGGCAATGACGTAACGTCTGAACATAGCTGATGTTAAACTCCTAGAGAGAGGACCTAACAGCAGAAACAAGCCTCAGAGAACATAAAGACATCATGGGGTTTTACAACATAGTTTGCTGGTGAAGTTCAGAGTTAGAATATTTTTGCTCTTTGCTGGCTGTGATATATCTCATATACAGCATTGTTTCAGCAAGATTCATGGCTGTATAGAATATGTCAGTCATACCACATTTTTCTCCTGAAACTACAAATACTTTGCAGGAGACTGGACAACCTTCTATAGATAGACTTTGGCGCATCAAAGCAAGATTTAAGAGAGGCATATATTTTTCCTGTCTCTTATGCAGAAAAATGTCCTTGTTGAGTTATTGAAAAGACATCGAAAAATAATCAGTATACATCAAATGACATGTGAGACTTTACAGTAAGATGAGTAGTTACAGTTTTAACATTGACGGCAGAGAACCTGAAGGTGTTGCTCCATCCAGCACTCCTGCATAGTTGCATAAGCAAAGTCTTTCACACAATTAAACGGGTGTTACATTGTTTGAAAGATTTTTCAGGTCAGAAAGAGGTCTGATGAGAATGTGGTTTATGTCTAACTGGATTACGATGTCATCTATCTTTGACAAAACCACTATGTGGAGTTGCTAGTGGCTACCACGCAAACAAGGAGAGTGGATCCCAAGCCAAAACTTTATGGCAGACATCAGCAATTCCTTCATGATCTCTGAACTCATTCATATTAGCTTCCCTCCGTCTCATTCTCTCTCCTTTCCCCCTTCCAGTGACTCTACAATATGTTGCCCTAGAAAAATGCAAATAAATAATGCATTGTGTGATTAAATTACAATTTCCCTTGTAAATGTACTGATGTAAATGCGAAAAGTAACTTGCTGGCAAAGAATTAAAAAGAGGGTTCATTTCATTATGTAAAGAAGTGCTCTCAGCAGTCAAGAAGTTGGCAATGATCTGTTATTGGAAGGGCGGACCTGGCTCATTATGTTGTGTGTATTAGTGAGCCTAAACTCACAACATGGTGATGGAGCCATTTTGGAAAAAGCAGTATGGCATACAAGATGGGTTCTCGTCCATATTTGCTTTACACATTAGTGAAAGTTAGACTTTACAACAGACATCTTATCACTGGGTTTGATCTCTCTCTAATATGTTTTTATTGTAAACATCTTTTGGCCCAGGCCACCATTTCACTCATGCCCTCTCATCAGCAGCAGCTTCTTTGTCCTGGTCTGCATCCCAGCAAAACATATGATCTGGGGTTTCCACTGGCATTGGAATCGTTTTACTGCCACACCATGCCGAAAATAAACAGCATTCACTCCCATTATGTGGCTGTCAGTAAAATGCACATCTATCCCATTAAATAGACCACAGACAATAAGACTGGGTGTCAATCAGATGGAGAGTAAGAGGCCAATGGGCTGGGGGAGATGAAGGAACCTGAATTGAAAATTCTCCAATTGAAATTCCAACTTTGGATTTAAATGTCTGAGTGGAGGCTCAGTGTGGATTTGTCATTGAAATGCAAACCGTTTTGCTTGCAGTGCTGTATACTAAGGGATGAAAATTAACATAAATTTTGATTTTCAACACATAAAACCGACGCTTTTTCAGCCAACATGCCAGGATTGGAAATGCATTTATTCAGCATGCAGTCATTCATTATTCATGTTTATATGTGTGCACCTCATAATTGCTTTATTCAGAGTCATGTCTTGTTTCGGCATGGGGCCTTTTGATGGCTTACAGACTAACTACTTGAAATTTGGCCGCTTTAGATGTAATGAGTGTCTAATGGACACCTGCACTCGGTCTGCTGGGAAGACCAGCCATCCAAAAACAGCTTGGCCACTGTCCCTTTGAAAATGAGTCACACAGGACGTCCTGGTGGCCAAGTGGCTCACACTTCCTGCCTCATCTGTCACCTCAGGTTTTAGGGCCCACTCTCTACTACACCAGTCTGGTTCACAGCACAAAGCTGTGTGGTATTGTAAAACCTCTAACCCCTGACCATCTGTGCCTTTTTGTCACCACAAGGCCAGACATACCAGACACATTTTGTATATGGTTCAAATCTTTGCAAGTGACAAGAGGTGAGGCATTTCCTCACATGGCCGCTGCCATCATTCCTTTAACCACACTGTCAAAAGTGACCTGGTTCACGTGTAATTAAAGAGAAAAATTGGCCCAAGCTTGAGTGGGGTAGAGGATTATTCCACTCGATCCCCTTGTGTTCTTTTATTCATCCTTTTTTTTTGGATGACTACATTCCTTTAATATGATGAATGGGAACGCAACAGCCCAGTAATTTCATTCTCTAGCTACGGCCATTTTATTATTTCTTGAGGCTTAAAGAAATGCTGCTGAAATTTTTTGGAACAAAACCACTTCAAAGTCACACCAGACCTCAGGGCTATCAAGACTAAGAACAAACAGTCTCCAGAATTGAGTTGATACATAGCAAGCAATGAATTTAATCCTTGACAAAATTCAGACCAACATTCACATGGAAACGAGAAAAAAACACATCATGGTTATTACTTTCCATTTATGTTCACTTTGCATTTCAAAGGCACGGCCTCTCCTACTTGTCACACCCTAGTCAACAGTTTAATCCTGACACGGATGAAGTACACGGCCCTCCTTTGTGAGTCGACTGCTAAATGTCCAATGGCTTGATGGTAGGGAAGTGATGAAATCAGCAGGAAGGGATGGGGAAGGAGGGCAGGGAGGGGGAGATGATCTGAGGGTTACTTTATCTGCCAGAAGTCACACCGAGTGATTGCTATCAATGAGGCAAGGAGATTAGCGAGTGGGTGTTTGGGGGGGTGGACAGGGGGAATAACGTAACGCATCAGAGACTGCTGGAAGCCAGGAGGTGAGAAAAGACTATGTGTGAGCATGTGTGTATGTTTTCAGTGAAAGGTGGCAGTTACAAGCAATGTGTCTGATCCCACTATACTTAACCTCAATGCATTATTCATAAACCAACTTCATTATTATCAATCCATCACCTTCAACCCCCTGGATTCCAAAAGTGAGAGCTTTCCTTTCATCTAAAGCAAGATAAATGTTAACCACCGATAAAGTATGAGATGCACCAGTAATAGGTCATTTGTAAGATAGTGCCTGCGCTGTACCTTGGATAATAACCTACACAAGTGGATATCATCATCTTATCTGACTGCAGTGATGTTACTCCGTACGTAAAAGATAAGTCTAAGTGTACCATATAGTACCTTATAGGTGTGGTTGCCACATCCACGAGGCAACCACACGAGGATGTCCATGAGGATGAATCTTCTGAATTAGTAATTGAATTAGCAATTTGTTATATCAATTATCTTTACTCCCGGACCTCATCACTCTCTACGATCTACCACACCTGGGATGCAAGGCAAGCGCAATTAACTACGCTCAAAATATGATGACTGATAAACTAAACTTAAGAACTCGCGCCAAACCTAGCATAACATTTACATTTGGAAACGTGTCCAGTCAAACCCCAAACCCCAGCGATGATGACAGAGCATCTACAGTTACTGTGGTAAAAGTTTGGGGATAAAGATTATTCTTATGTTGGTAATGTGAAATACAATCTTGCTTTGGCAGATATTGACTTTTTGTCAAGATGCCAGAGGTCTGCAGAAGGGCACAGAAGTTGGTTATGAGGGCAGAGACACGGTGGGCTGTGGTTGGACTTTGTTAAGTGGACAGAGCCATGTTTTCTCCACACTTCTGGAGGCTTGATGATATGGAAGTTTGGTTATGTAGGGTATAATAAAATGTGGTAGTCTGAAAATGTGAACACCCTGGGTGCCTGGGCTTCCAATATATTTGATCCCTGTTTGAATCTAATATAAGTCAAATGACTACCAGTGGAAAGTATGTGGAGTTCTTCCTCTTTTTCAGTTTTAAAAGCAAATTCTGAATCTTTATTGGTACACAACATACGGTACTGTGCAGGTGGAGTCAAACCATAATGTTTGAATCAAAATTCATCAGACCTGCAAACTCCAAATGTATCAGCTCATTCCATATGCTTTTGAATGTCTGCAGAGTCTCTGTGAAGGCTGGATAAATGAGCAGGAAAGATATTATTATTTCAATAGGAGACATCAGGAAATCAAACCATGTGGCAGGTTGTGTGAGTGAAGAGAGGAAGTGAGGGTGACTGTATGTCTGTGTGTTTGTATGTGCATACATCTGCATGTGTCTGTGAATGTGTGCATGTATATATGCAGGCGTGTGTCCTTGTGTGTGCGACTATATGAAACAGGGGAAGGGAAGAGCTGATATACAAAAACAGGAGATTGAGGAGTTGATCAAAGAAGAAAAAGGAAAGACATTCATGTATGCATATTGACACACTTGCGAGAGTCCTTGTGTGATTTTGTGCGCGTGTGTGCCAGTGATTGTCTTTGAAGTCAGAGGAAAAGAGACTTGTATTTCCGTGCCTATGCTTTATTCAGCAGGACACACACATCCACAGGCCTAAACATATCCATAATGAACTGTGACTACACTCTTTTGGGCACAGAGAGGGAGGAGTCTTATTTATTCATTTACTTTACAAAGCACACGCACAGCAAAGCACAAGCCAACGTCCATTATTTGTCAAGCAACATAACAGCTTGACCATTAGTAGCACACCCTTGTGACTGAAATCACCATGCTGGTGCCCCTAAACTCTGGCCCCCCTGGAAGTGGACTTGATCTCTTAACCTCTCCCCTGCGACCCCTCCCAGTCACATGGTTAGGTAAGCTGTGACCCTTCGCGACCTTGTTGGTTAAAGGGGAGGCAGCTGTGTTGGGGAGGTCAGGCAGAGCCACTGCTAATAACACTTTACACACGTTTAACACTTGGAGCTGCTAGGTGAAGCAAAGCATGCTTATTCACTCCTGATACGGATAGACCCGGCAGAAATGAGTTTAAGACCATGTCAGAGTCTTTGTGGATGTCCGTGAAGAAATATGCATGTCTAAAAAAGCAGCCTTGGGGACTGATCTTTTGTACAATTATTAACGTTATTCATGTTTCTCTCTAAAGAAAACGCAATTAATACATTTCAATTTGATTCATTTTACGTGTGGGTTACGCACCAGTTAAACAAGAAACAAGGATGAGCATGGTGATATATGATACCCGTAGCCTTGTCGCCCACCCTGCTGTGAGATGGTTGGATTTAATTTAATTTCTGTCTCGAGTTTGTGACCTTATCTTGGACTTCCCTGTAGTGCCATTATATACTGTACACTGGACTATTTTTTTGTCAGCAGTTTTGTAGTGTGAGCAGCCTAACACGCCGATTTGTCACTCTGGCCAATGTCAAGAAAGAGATTACACTGGTGTCCTGACCTAATGTGGTCTTGGCTGCAATGATGGACCACACAGTTCCCAGTGTGAACAAGCAGTCCATGTGAACACATCCTGTACATGTTTATGCACGCATAGTGCGTACAGACATTTTTTTGTGAATTGGTTTCATCTATGCACACATACAGACAGACTCAGATATTACTGCACTCAAGGTCTGCCAGTTTTTGAACGTATCGAGGAGTGAACCCAAACAAATCCAGAGCACGGAGTGTTTCTAGAAGTGAACCTGACATTTATTGAATCAAATTGAAATAAAAATAGTGAAATACGAGCCAAACCTCCGTAACCTTCTCTTGGCCTTCTCACAAAGATTTGAGCTGTTAGAGGGGTATTCAGTTTTCCACAGACATCTCTCCACTGCCACACACACACACACACACGCACTCACACACATTAAAACTGATATGCTCTACCACAATGTGCTACTCTGTACAAATTGTTACATATTGCCGCAGTTACTAGATACAGCAGAAAAGGATTTCACAGAGCACTTATAGAAAATCCTTACTTATTCCCCATAATCCATGATAGACCTGATGTTAAAGGGTCTTCATAGTATTTTCCCTCAGGGCGAGTTCACTTTACACCCAGATTAGGTTCAGGTTAGGACTACTTTATATGGAGGTTTTTCTCTTAAGAGCTGAACTGGCCTAGTTTCACTTGTGTCCAATTGTAAGGACAGTCTATTCTTTAAAGAGTAAAGAACTGTTTGTTTCAACTTATTAGTTTGACTTGGCAGAACTTAAAAACAGCAGGATCCCGCAATGCAGACGAGCCCTAGTGGCACAAACTCAGCACCATGGTGCTGGTTTCTTTCAGACGAGTAATACGGTGTGATATTGGGGTCAGTGCCACCGGCTGTCTGCTTCAACCCTACGTTCAGAAAAACATGACTGTTTTCGTTTCTCTGTGTACGTTTTCTGAGCTATGTAATTACCCCTGTCATCTCTATCGCACAGCCACTGCAGCCGAGCCAACACAAATGTACAACAGCGACCTGGAATTGGGTAAAAAAAGAAATATCTTGGCTCATAAAATCCTGCTAGGAGGAGTTTCAGCCTGCTTTCTTTGTTCAAAGCATATGCTGCAGAAAAACTGTGGATTGCCCCAAGGGTTTAATTCTCCCTCTGTGCTGTCAGTGGAAGGGATGGGTGGGTGGCCCGGGGAATGCCGCACAAATAACATGCTTGTTTACGCTGCTTGGATGCAAATGATAGACTGAGGTCACAAACTTGGAGAGTTTGTGAGACAAAAGGCGTCTTGCATGCAGCCATGCTTTGTGGATGAGATTGGAGGTTTCACCCAGAGATTCATCATTACTCCCTAAGGGGTGCGTTTGATCTGGCCCCTCCTCGCCTTGGTCTGATGTTCGCCACTCTGTTATGGCCGCATCTTCTTTGCTTTGCTGCGAATCATTACAAATTCTGATTCTGAAAGTTCAAACAAGCAGTCCCCAAGGAGGACGGCTGATTCTACAACAGAGCAGAGAGAGAGAGGGCGCCCCGCTGAGAGTTCCCCTGCTTTTCTGAAAACTGGGGAAGACGAGGGTGGAAGGGGGGAACTAGAGAGAGAGAGAGGAATGTTTGAGTAGTTGATCATCCTCCCATCTTCTCAACAGCTGTGCAGCAGGATGGGCCACAAGTTCACAAGCGTGTGAACAAGTATATGTCTGTGTGTCATTCATCTCATGTCAAACACATGGAGAGTATATAGTAGTTGGGAAGAATGCAGATTGATCTCACAGCACACAATTTGAGCGCTGATTCTTGTACATTGTCTTTCAATTGCATATCCAGTTGCTCACATACTAACAAACACAATGATTCTATATTGTGTGAAAAAGTACACAAAGGGAAGTGCAAAAAAGTCATAGCAAGTGAGGCAGGCAGAAAAGGGACTCCAAGGACTCTGGTTTAATGGAAAGTCCACCTCAGTCTTCCATGATCATTGCTCAGCTAAGACTGAACTGTGCCATATCGCAAGCAGACCGGACCTACATGCCAAGTGGATCAATTGCAAAAGGTGGAGAGATGATGAGAGACAGAGGCTGGAGGCAGACGGCAGACAGACAGAGAGGGAGACAGAGAGGGAGAGCAGACCTCTGTGTCAAGTACATCAATTGCAGGATGTGGAGAAATGATGAGAGACAGCCAGAGTGAGGGATGGATGGAGAAGGGGAGAGAGGACAGGCAGAGGAAAAGTGGTGAGACAAAGCGAGAGGAAACAAAGAGAGAGAACAGGCCTCCATGACAGCAGTGACAACAGCAGGAAGTGAAGATTTGATGACAGGCAGAGAAGGAGCCAGTGGTGGGCAAATGTTGGGCAAATGTGTGAGTAGATGGATGTCACTCCCTGATCGCTTACTGCATGTTTCTGCGCTTTCAACTTTGTTATTTCTAAAACTCAAAGAGGAGAATTGAGGAGTAGATAGATTTTCCCTCCAGCTAGATCTGGGTGCATGCCTCCAAGACAGATTCCCGTCCTTTAAACGATTAAAGTGATTGTGATTTTAAAATGAGAGCCAGTCGGATGTTTACATGCTCCATCATGTCAACCTGAGAGATATAAAGACATCTAGGAATGGATAATGAGCACATCAATGCTGCATTGTCCTCAAAGCACTTTGCTGTCCCTTGAGAGAATAACAAAATACCAACAATGTATCAGTAAAGTGAGACTAATCTAAATGAATGTGTGCGTGGCATTTAGAGTGATTCTGTTACTGAATCTTTCGTTTGCATGGGACATGCCATTGTTGGCTGTGCGAGGATGATGAGTGGGGAGGAGGAGGG
>NTHP01000021.1:2604815-2628870 GCA_003416845.1 Oplegnathus fasciatus
ATGTTTACATTTGAAAACCTCAACTGGCCAGGCAGCAGAGTCAGCAGGAGGACAGTCCACAAAGCTGTCATCCCTATCCTGATGAGTAACCCGTAGTTACACGCCAACATTGTCCAATATTATTCACACAAAGTACAAGTAATATTTGTAAAAATAAACGTAAAGAGCATAAATTTAGCAGATCTAACAGAGAGGCGACTGAGGAGGTCCGCGCCTTCTAGAAACATTCTAAGTAACCGTTAAATTACTGTTAGGCTAACTGTTATGTACATCATTTTTACAATATTTTTGGTCTAACCCTTGTTTATGGTATGGTATGGTATGGTTTATGGTAGTGATTTGTAATCACTATCATAGAATTTGTCATCCAATACTGTTTTCACAGTTTCACAATTGCCTCCAGTAAAAACTTCAAAGGCCAACTGTTGTCTTTAACCTTTATTGGAAGTGTGTTTAGCTGTGCTCTGACACTCATAGTGAAGGCAGAAGACTGATATACACAGGAAAATACTGACTTTTTGAGTAAAATAAACCCCGTAAGCCCATATTAATCAACTGTGGCAATCATTTCTCTCAAAAAAATGTCAATAATTTGTTCTTTGAATGACATGAAAACAGACATGGGGCCGGTGTTCTTTGCTGCTGGATTGCAGTTTAATAACCGGACTTTCCCAATGAATTCTTTTATTCATTTTAAATATTCAACCATGCACCGGTATGATGAGCCCCTGGGCATGACCACCACACTTCAGTGCATAAGTATAAATCAGCATAAACACGGCAACAACCATCTTTTGATTTTGATGTATACAGTACATCCGTTCAAGCAGGAATCATGTCCTCATGCAGACTGCCTGTTTAAGCAGATGAGAGCAAGGAAAGACTAAATTGTAAAAAAGCAGGATACAAGGAGGGTTAAGGGGGTCATAAGACATGGACATAGTGAAACGGCGTAGACAGGCACTGTCACAGCCAGCCATGAGAAGGGGATGTGTGTGTATGTGTGGTGGTAGTGGGGTTGACTGCTGTGAGTAATGGCTCCTGTCTGACAGGGCCTTGGGAAATGGAGTCGAAGCGATCGATACGTTATAATGTTAACAACGATCCCTCCTCCCATTGTGCTGCCCGAGACAAATCTATTAAAGATCCATCCCATCCCGTCGTCACCATCCGCTGCCGACAGCATGCAGAGACAAAGAGAGTGAGAGAAAAGGAAAAAGGGGAGGAAGTAAGAGGGGATGAATACCAAAACACGAAGCAATTTTCGAAGTTGCTCTGCAGAGCGGTGGTTCACATTGTGTCAGAAAATGTTCACTCACATTCAATGACGAGACGTTTTTTGGCTTGCACTTGTTGGTTATTTGCTTTGGTCGATTTGCAGCTCGATGGAATGCACCTCGCAGTGAAGTGATCCCCTTGCCGCAATTGATTACCCATTAACGAAGGAATATCGACAAACACATTTTGATGTCTCTGAAATCGTTTCTGAAAAGGTGTTTGGATGACACTTCTCACAAACACGCAAGTTTCTAGTGTCTTTATAAGTAACCCCTTTGAGGATAAAAGAGAGTTTTGTTCAGAATGACTTCATTTTAGATCCTAGGGACAATAGCTTGAAACATGTTTGGAGTTAATGGTCGAGGGAGAGAAGTGCCATGAAAAGTTGCCATTGTCTGAGCGAGGTTTGAAAGTGCTGGCTTAAACAGTTCAGCCTGTCACTGTATCTCCCCAGAGAAAGGCGAGTGGAGAAACATTTGTCGTTTTTTTTTTCTCCAGGGGCTTTGTGTAAGTGTGTGGGTGTTTGTGTGTGTTTGTGAGTGTGCAATCTGAGCGTCCCCTCAGACCAGGATGAGCAGCGAGTAGTGACGACAGCCAACGTCAACCATGTCTGATGTGCCACATGTGGGATTTTCATTACAGAGGAAAGTCAAACAGTCACACATGCATGCAACGCCATCCGCATGACAAAGATGAATGGGGGTAATATGGTCAGCTGAGGTTGGGCAAAGTGTCAGCTGCCCCAGGACCTCCTGCTTTCCATCACCACCCACACACATCAATGTTTACACAAATTCTCACAGTGAAAAATTGCAAATATTTCTTCCCAAAGTGCACAGAGAGGATAGAGGTTGCAGTCACAGCGAGTTACGTCAGAAAAACTTGGGTCTCTAACCCCCTCTCTAACCCTGCTCCCACATTATAGGACAAGCTGTGACACATACAGTAAAAGCATGCACACAAACAACCAAACATGTCGACACACCAATGGATACAAATAGGTCTCAACTCACCCCCCGCCCTGCCCATGCAATCAGGGGCCCCGCAGATCCCCTGCAACCCCAGCAACTGTACATTCTGAGGTTTTACGATCTTGACCTCATATGTAAGTGCCACAGGGTTGCATGGAAGGGATCAGCTTAAGTGAAAGGGCCTCCACTCGTCCTTCCTGCTACGACCCCCCAAGATGTGGACACAGATCAAGTTGCCCCCCTCCAGATGTGAGCCGGGGGCATCTTGAGGCTCCAGTAATGCATGTGTGTGTATGTACGACACACTCCAGTGTCTGCAATGTCACACCCCCGGCACTTGACGCCACCGGCCTGTCAATGAGATGGATTGGCCTGTGATGCCGATGTAATGTTAGGGTGTGGGTGAGGTGCGTATGTGTGGATCCTCTTGCTGTCTGTAACACCCTTGCTTTCCTGTAACAAGCACCCTCTGGTTGCTTGCCCTGAAACACTGAGTCCCACCCCCGTCCCCAGGGACAGCGCAGTCCCTTGACTCCTTTCTTCAAACTCAACCTCAGCGATCCCTCACCTCAGGGGTCTTTATTAACGGCTTTATTTTAAGCCCTGCGTCCAGACAGCACTGTTCGTGTCAGCATCCCTCCACATGCACAAGAGTTACCACCGGCGGTGAACCCCCGCCTCCCTGCCCATTCCCCATCGGTCAGACACTACATTGGGTTCAGATCAAAAGAGGTCTGGGTGTTATGATGGTATGACTGCGTACAGTCAGGACGCCAATGCTGTTTATAACTTAATTCACACATCTGTTTTCCTTATTGATTGCCCTGCTCAAATTTTAATGGGGGGCCAAATGTAGAGAGGAGATTGTATTTCTTGTTCTGAGTGGCCAGCTTATCAGATTTTCCCTTCACACTGACGTTGTCAAACACTGAGCACAGGTTTGAGCATTAAGCAGGCAATAAGTCAATACGAAGACCAAAGTGGTAACACTTAGAAACCTTTCATCCCCCCTCTGCCACTTGAATATTTAATATGTTGGTGTCTGGTGTTATGAATCTCAAGATGGCTGCTGAGGACCTGTCATTACTTAGCATGTGCCAAGTCCTTGCTAATGCAGGATTGGGTTTGCATGTCAGCGGGTGTTAATTTATGTTCAAGGCACAGAGTCGTGGTCAAATTCCGATCGATAAAGTATCACCAGGAGGTTAGAGGATTGACCTGACCCAGGAATCAATTTCCTTATCCATACCCGGTTAAGGGGGTTTGGCACTGGCCTCAAAGCTAGGTTCCCTCGTGTGCTTCTTTTCAGCACTGCTTTTTAATTAACCATTTATATTTTGAGTTTCAAATTAATCTGATGTAATTGTTTATTTATCAGTTTGAAATGTGGAAGAGTAGCGTAACATCTTAATGAGCTTTTTTGCCATTATCATTTAGGCAGCACTAGATATTACGTTTTCTACTCTTTCTATCCATCCTTGTAGCGTGTCAGTGGGCATTAATGAAAACTGAGTGTGTGCTGTGGTCTAGAGATTGTTCTTTTGCTGATCATTTTTCCATAAAACAAATTATTTTGAGGACTCTTAGAGTGCATTCCACCCTGCATGCGAAACCCTCCCCGCGCAAGGAAGACGAGACACGCCACAAGTTGCTTCTTCACACACACACATACGCGTGTTCGCACACACGCGAGGAGACATTCAGACAGACAGATGCTTTCAGACAGATAGATTTGCACACACAGAGCCAACAACATTCTCAGCAAACCCCAACACACAAACAGTCACACTCACACAGCCTCTCAGTGGATACAACCTAACCCCTACCCTCTTACATTGCTCCCACATAGCAGAGCAAGCCTAATGAGTGCATGCTGTGTACAAATTAATGCCTATGTGCTGCTGGGGTCTATGGGAAGAATTGTAAAGCATGCAAATCTTTGTGAGTACACACACATTCACCCAAAACACTAACTCCAACAAGACGATATTCACCCACTCAGACAAATGTGCTCGTGGACAGACAAATGTACCCACACAGTACACATTCCTATATATACACACATTCTCAAGGGATATACTTTCTCCTAGGGTGAATCTGCTGAGTGAGATACACATATATCAGCATATGCTCTCTGGGTGTCACAGGCAGAAGTCATGGGACGATTTTGGCATATTTCTAAGCAACATGGCATGCTGAAAAATGTGGTTATGTCAAGTCCTAACAAGACAGGTGTGGCTGTCTAGCAAACTGCCATACTTCTCAGGGTGCCACACACAGATGTTTTCCTTTTCACAGTGGAGAACAAAAACAGAGATTCAAAGTAAAGACTTAATATGGTTTATAATAAGCCTCTGATTAACCGCGTTTGGTTTGTGTCCGTTTTTCAAGAGGCGTTGGCAGGACAGGTGGACGCTCTGCTAAGAATAGAACAGAGACATGAAATATTACCAAGTTTATGAAGCACACGTGTACACACACATGTGTGAGGAATCACACACGTATGAACACAAACACACACATATACACGTCTGGGTCTTTAAAATGTATCCACGGTAAACAAGGCCACATGCACTCAGGCAGATACTGTTACATGCGTATCAAAATTAAATTAGCCAACGCTATCTCATTTCTCCCAAGAGCAGCAGGGCCCAACTGCAAACATCAGACAGCCTCTCTACAAAAGACCTGTTGGTTCTCATTGTTTAAAGCCAGCCCCCACCTCCCAAACCCCAACTCAATAAGCACTCCTGTGTTTATACAGAACGCATTTTCATTAACTGTCGCAAATTACATTTTAATCCATGAAGCTCATTTCATTGAAGAAATTGTTTGACTGGTCTAAGATTGGCATTGAGTTACTGCTGTGCAAAAGGCAGGGAAACAAAAGTGAGAGATGATGAAAGCTGTTGTTTGTTGTTCTCTTTTTTCTCTCTTTTTCCTGTCATGCTGATGGAAATTAGCAGAGATACAGGAATCTCAATGATGGCTCAGAGCTGTTGAAATTCTCTGCAGACTTGATTCCATCCAACCCTTTTCTCTTTTTAATCTCTCATCTTTGACAAGTTGAAAGATTGAGATATCCCCACACTGAATTGAACTATACTTTGCATTAATACAAAAAACACTACGTGTGTGCATATCTTGAAGAAGAATAACAACTAAGTTGCAACAGCAAGATCGGGTGGTTAAACAGTATCCAGCCCGTTTTAAAACAATCCTCTCTTTGTTTCACTTGGACATAACAGGGAACAATATGATGTATTTTCATTGGTTAGGTTCCTATTAAGCCAGACTGTTGCTGCTTTATAAAAGTGCTTAACTCTCCAGAGTGGCTTCTCCTCCAGAAGTCTACTTTGATCTCTCTGCTGTTTCAATGCCTTAATTGCCCCTTAATTCGTGTGACCAGCAGACCCTGATGCTGGGGGCTGATAAAGAGGCAAAGCTCAGTTGGGTAAAAACAGTGACCCACTATGTGACATAGTCAGTATGCTCCATTGCCCCATACAGTTCTTCAGTGGCCCTCTGATGCCCACTGAGCCTCGGGGCCCTGTGGTAGAATAGAGAAGCACTGGCACCGGGGCTTGGACCAAAGGCCCTTAATTAGCAGTGTTGGTTGGGCGACTGAAAGTTGGAGAAGATCTCTAGAGCAGAAATCCTCTCCCTCTGGTGTGTTCTGCTTGGAGTACTTATAATATAGGAGCGCTCTTTCTAGAGTCAGCAAACCAATAACAAACTTAATTCTACACTCAGAAAACGCTCTGACTCTTACCAAAAACATGTGCACACCACGGAAAAATGCACATCTTCACAACAGAGGTTTTGGTACCAGCAATGTGTGGTGACTCGTAAGAGAGTCTGGCATGCTGTGGAAAAGAAAATGCCTCATGTTAATCAATGCTTTGCCGCTTGATTTGCATATAAACAATGAATGCATTACTGGGACACATCTGTTTGCAAACCGGTAATGCAGCTGTACAAGCAAAATGACGCATTAAATTGGGGTCATGTTTACAGTGAGTAATGCATAGATCGTGTTTATACGAAAATGAATTAACAGTAACAGGGAATTTATGGAATCTTGTCCCTGCCATCCAGACATTTGTTGAGATGATGTAAGGATGAAGCGAGTTTATGACTGGGATTGGGTTTGTGGATTGATAGCCCAGTCTGAATACCTGGACAGGTTGTGTGTGAACCAGGAAACCTCCCTTTCCTCAACAATGACTGTCACAGTGCAGAGCAGTCAACCCCAGATTTTTCCATTCCGTAAAAAGTAAAACAAGGCCGCAGAACCACTGACCGCTATGGTCTTTGCTGTTTGCACATCACAATGGTAAACAATAATGTATCTTGAAAAATATTGTAAATTTTGTAGGGTCTATCAAACGGGATTCTTTATGAATTTGTTTTTATTGTGGTCAAATAATGAGATTTTCATATTTCCTATCAGTTAAAAACTTTTTAGGAGGTTAGGGTTAGATTGAAGATGGATGTTAATCTTGCCTTCGGCCAGCTTTGACTGCACATGAGAAACTCAACATGAAAAGAATTTTGGAGCAACTTAAATTTAAAAAAAATTGCCGTGATTATTGAAAATATATTTTTTTGACAATTAATGTAATTACTTTTTCAGAATTTTTCAAATTCAAAATGATAGCTTAGTGAGAGAACTAAACTAAACAACGTTAATTAACTCACATTGACTGTATTTATAAAATTACTTCTATTTATTGATTTAATTTGAATGTAAATGAAAAAAGATAATACAAGATAGAGGAATAAATTCTACAAATAATAATACAATAATAACACTAATTTAACATGAATATAATGACCACATCTAATTGTAGCAAAACTATTATAAGCTACATCAGGTGATTTCTTCTCTACATTTTTACACTCTTGGTGTAACTTATTCAGAGTCAGAATAGACTTCAAATAGCAAGACTGTGTAAATCCAACAAGACAAAGACATTGAGATGAAGACATTTAACAATACACAACAATCCAATAATTCATTGTTTTTATGAGTCAACAAGAATGGGAGGTCAAGAGAAAACTTCATATGAAATAACAAGCCATACCCACTTTTTCTTTTGCACTGAATACAGCTGTAAACCAGCTCTTTCGCTTATTTTGTCGACATTTTCTCAATGGAGCCTGTTACTGTTCTGTCCACTGAAGCAAGGACAAAACTGTGAAAGTGAAAAGCATGTTCCAAGCTGCTGACAGTCACTGTTGAGAGATCATGCCATTAAAGTGGAAAATAATATGCCTTCTTGTCCAAAAAGCAAAATAGAAACTGACAGGTAATGGGATAGGGTAGAGAGGTACAGTATTTTAGGATTGGAAACAATTCAACCTGATGTCTGAAGAGAACTCAAGACTGTAGATGTAGCAAAATTCACACTATTTTTCTCTTACTTTGAGGTTGAGGAGTAAGAGGAAAAGATGTGAACTGCTGACATTAAATTGTTGGATTGTTCCCTAGTCGGGCATTTTTGTGGCTGACCTTGGATTGGACCCCAAGGCACAATCTCAGAGACTGGCTGAGAAGCGAAGACACAAGGTTGAGAGGAGTTGAGTTCTGTGCTAAGAAGCCATATTATTTTTGACCTTGTTATTTCGAACCATCCCGCCAGAGGGGTCATCACAGAGTGCCTCGACGATGATGTAATAGATGGAAAGTTGTCCTCATGCCACATCATCGTTTGGTCCTCCAGCTTGCTAAGCCCCGAGCCAAATCTGAGCTGGAGAAAATCCCTTACTAATAGCTGTTTATGAGTGGCTGAGTCACCTTAATAAATTCTTACTTCTAGCCAATGGCAAGCGACAGCCCAACAAGCGAGAAAATATCCAGCGCCACCTGTTTGTTTTGGACAGTGTGGGCCTGGGGGCCTCATCTCCTGTGTCCTGGGCCAGGTGTAGGCTGAGAAACAGAAAGGTCCAGCTCCTCTCAGAAATCTGTGGCTCGGGCCAAAATCAACTCCGCTTCTCCTCCCCGTCCTCAGGCCTTCCCCTCGTCCCCATCAGGCCCCTGTGACCCGAAACCAGGACGGCCCAGCAGAGAGGCCACCCCAGTTGCTCTAGAGATGTGCAGACATAGCAGCGTGATTAGGGAAACAGAGATCAGGACACACAACTGGTGTGCATTCAGAGCATAGTGGCGCCATTTGACTAAGAGGCATTTAGTCATACTCACTCTGAAAAATGTCATAATATAAACAACACTCTGGTTTGAATTCTCTTCTCTGGAATGGGTTCATTTGCAATTTTTCTGCATAATCCAATGAAACTGGTCACTTATTACAGCATGTGGGTTACACGCACAGATATACACAAACACAGATATTTATGTCCTGGAAAAGGTGTTACAGTACGTGGGTTGTTGGCTCACTTTTTATGAGGCATAACCGTTCAGACTGAATATGAATGATGCTCTTCATTCAATCACCCTTGACGACTGACGCTAAGCAGGAAATGGATACCTTCACCTGGAGGCTTGTGGCTGGATAAAAAAGAACTTGGTATGTGCAACATTATTATGGAGGGACGAACTTTTACAATCTCTTCTCACCATCCCTTGGAGTCCTATTGACCCTTCAACATCACGCCCACTCTCACCATCATTTGCTCGCAAACCTATAAATGCCACCGACCGCCACATCTTGTTTACCATCTCTCCTCTGAATGCAAGATGTCACAGCTGTTGTCTCCCTCTCTCTCAATAAATGCCGTTTAATACGACATCATTAACTTTGATTGGGGTTATGCTTATTATTCCCCAACACTTGTGCAGGGGACTGTTTATTTTTATCTCTGCTATAATTTCATCAGCCAAGCTAGCCAGGACCCATTTCCATCCCATGTTCCATCAGCCATCTCTGTACCAGCCCCAGCCACTTGGATCAGATACGCCTCATACATTTCAATGCCAAGGTCCATTATCCTGACACAGAAATGCAGGTACTTAAACGTAACCAGGCTATAGAATGGTACATAATATCTTCTCACAGAGCAGCAAAGTGGCATCATTGGAGTGGAGAAGAGGAGAGGGGAACAGGAGGAGTGAAACCTCTCATATGGTTCTTGGTGTGTCTAACCAGGGCAATTACATTCAATCTAAAGCGGACTGTTTCCCCTTTGCCGGTGCTTGTGAACAAGCGACAGTTCTCCCGCAACCCATTCTGCCTTAATTAATAGGGGACATTGGATCACTTTGTTAGGAGTGAGAAAAGAATGCAATGATGCACTGCAAAGGAGTGTTGTCGTTATAAAATAATCCACATTGAGCATAACTATCCTTTCCGTAACAAAGACTTTATTAGATCACTTTATGAACAAATTGGCAGCACGTGTTGGCCACTCAAACCATTCTGCTGCCGCAAGTACCGCTGTATTCTTACACCGACTGTCTGTGGGGCCAACACAAAAGAGAAATGGCAAAGCAACATAAACACAGCAACATCAGCTGCTGGTGCTTCAGGCAGCTCTTGAATTAGAAGCAGAAAACCTCAATAGCATGCCTCATGTGAGTCATGATCAATGCCACAGAGAAATCCAATCAAGTGCAGGATTTTGCTCAAAGTCAACCTAGGTCACAGAAGATACTGTCAATATTATTGTCACTTTTCCAGGGTGGAACAGTATAGATATTGAATTCTTGTATTGAACTTCATATCCAGGAGGGTAGCTCATGCTTTTTTCAAGTTTTTCTGGACCAGAATCAGTGCAATAATATTGAGGTCTTATTCCTCAGTCACCAGGAAGGACGACTTGAAAAGGAAAGGACTTTGGAATCATCTGCCTGAGACTCATTATAAGTTCTAATGACTTTACACTGGAAACAATTGCCCTTAGTTTCTCTGGTGGCAGTTCCAGCTCGCCTTTTTAATAGACAGGATATGAGAGATTATCCAGAGGTATGTTTTTAATAAGACATGAAAAGCAGAGGAAGAACTTTCTGGTTTGTTTCTTGTTTCTTTTCTTGACTATTTCCTTTCAACAAGTGTACCATGCTGTAACACTCGAGGTGATCTTCCTTTTTCATCTCATTTTTTCACCCATCATTTGCCTAAAAACACCATATTTGTCTACTTAGTGGCCTGGATTGGTAAAATAAGAAATGACTTGCTTCCAAAAACAACCTTGCTTTCATGTCTGTGACAACAACGGTACAAAGCAATGGTCCAGTTTAGGATTGTATCGGACCATCTGTTTTACTGACCATGGGAATGAACCAAAGTTTCATTTTACCATCCAAACATCCACTTATTGACATTTGGAACGTTTGCGATGCCTCTACAAATTTGTTTTTTGCCTAAAAATCTACCAGGATGCAATATGTATTCCCCCGAACCTTGTTCTATTGTTTCATTTATATTAGATACAAAATGAGTCAGGAACATGGGGGAAGGCAGACCACACAAAATAAATCTCCCCTGCCCGGTTCCTGTTCCACACTGGGAAAGCAATTGCAAACATCCAATGTAAACAGATAGGGCTGATAGTAATTGAATTGAGCTGAGCTGACACAGACCGTGACAGGATGTGTTTCCTAGTAGTGGCGCTGAGCCTGATGTTCCCTCTCCACTTCCACTGCTGCATCTCTGGATCTGCTGGCATACAAGGAAAGGAGTAGCAGGGCAGCAGAAACTGTGCATGATGTGAGGTGAAGAAAGCAGTGGGGGTAAGCACAGTAGGAAACCACTGTACTCTGTTGAAGGTAGTGTGTGGTATTACTGTTGTTGCCTGCCTCGAAACTCAATGTTGTCAAGATGTGGTAAGATGCGGGACAAGGAGGAGGAAGGAGGAAAGGGGGAAGGCGAGGAGAAAGGTCAAGAAGTGGGGAAGGAAGCCAGGAGGAGAAAAGGGACGTGTGAGGCAGAGAATGAGGAAAAGGAGACACCAAGGCTAAAGGAGAGTTTTGAGCTCAACTCACAGCCAAACGTGGTTCACTTCAGATTCTATTCTCTCAAATATGATGCCTTTTCTAGATATCAGTGCGAACAACAAGTGTATTTTTTGTTTATTAAATCACATCCTGATTCATGTATCTTACATGCCACTTGTATCAAATCTGAATTTGTCAATGTTGCCATGACAAGTAAATGTTACATCATTCACTTGAGAGTATTTAATAATTTTAGCATCCTGAGGAACTTGACTGAGCCAATGTTTGCAGGGAACACAGGAAGACACATATGATAATCAGAATATGTTTCCGAGAAACAAAGTTAAAGAAACAAACGTGACTTCTTCACTGTCAGTTCACATTGGTATCAGATGGGGCTTGAATCCTAGTGCATATGATGATCATGATGTGAGCAGAAGTTGGGAGTTGAGCATGAAGATCTACAATGTGAATATATCTGGAGAGTAAGAAAGAAAAAGATAAATGGGCAAAGTAGAGTGTCAGAGCAGGAGAGAGATGTGAGAAAATGAGAAATAGAGATGGATGGGAAGAAGGAGAGAGGGAATTAGTGAGAGGTTCAAGAGTGAAAGGGAGAGAGATGCAGAGGGAGAGTTAGCAAGTGGAGAGAGAGAGAGAGGAACATGGGGAGAGGAAGAGAGAGGGAGACTTGGGGAAGGAGGGGGAAAATTGAGAGGCTGCGTAGCACTTTCCTCTGCAAGCTGACAGGGCTTGACGCTCAACTAACAGGGCTGTTTTGACAGGTGTCAGATGGTCCATATTACTATTTCACCGCCGGGCCCTTGGGACCCTGCATCACGGGCCACAACAGGACTGGCCAAGCTGGAAAAAAAAATAAAGAAAAGTGGCATGGCAGGAGAGTAAAAAACACTACACTTGACTTCCTCCCTCTGCAGCTCGCTGGCTCTGCACTCTCCCACAGCCGGGGCATCTGCTGCATGTTAGCTATAGCCCGACTGATGTGTGTGTATGTGTGTGTGTGTGTGTGTCAGAGACGTGTGTGTGGACTGAAAAATATGCGCATTCACAGTAAAGGTGTGTGTGAACAAGTGTGTCAGATGGACAGGATAAGATGCATACCAATCATTTTTCATGCTTTTTTTGGAGATGATTTAAGGTGAGGCAGTCAAATGAAGAAAATCAAATCCATCTTCATCTAAAAACTATTTATCAGTGTTACATTCCTTACCCGCCATGCACTAAGCAGATGAAAAAATATGATTGCTACCAGATTGCGACTGTATGCAGGGAGAACAAATCACATCATCCCTGCAAGGGGTTAAGTTGTGACACCAGAGGGTTTCTTTAATGTGGTTAGAAACATCTCACCAGGCAATAAAAAATATCGATCTTATTCTTTTCACACCGGAATCCATTATCTGCGCATGAAGCAGTGGCAAAAAAAATGTGATAAGTGAGCGAAAGGTTGCCTGATTTGATTATTCCCGGTGACTTTTTGCACTCAATGATTTACATCAAAGCTTCAACAGTTTCAAGAGAATTTATTTAATATTTATATTGCAAGCAGCTTTTCTATTGCTAAATCATATAACCCTCTTTGACAGTGATCTTAGCATTCCTGCGCTAGCATTCCTCACCGCTGCTGCCTAGACAAATAGCAATATTTCAAAACCCCTTCAGCTTTGAAAGCGTTTAAAACCACTTGAGTCATTTGACAACTCCCAAATGCACGCGGCCATAATTTGCAACAAGTTTGTAATTGTCCCTTGTTAAGTGTTTCAGGGGGAATACTGTGGCTGTGGCTTAGAGCAGAATTGTTGCAAGTACTTGGGGCATGTTTTATAGTTACCGCATGAAACGAGAGAGTCCCCACTCGCCTGATGCACTGGGACTCAGAGGGTGGATCTGATGCTGCTTCTCGCCGTCGAACAAAGGCTCGGCGTGACCAAAGGAATGGTATGGTTTGGGATGTCAATTTACAAACAAATGCATGAGGAAGGTTGTCTGCGTGGGTTTAACCATAAGAGATCTTACACAGATCAAGAGCTTCTTTCATTTGTGCAGCAATTCGCATCGTGATATTTATTATCATATACTTTATATTATAAGCACTTGACATTCAGAGTGCAAAAAAATAATAAAACTGAAAAGAAAGGTGTTGATGTCTGCTGATTTACATACATTTACTGTTGAAGGCTCTGAAAAATTGCAATTATGAAGTTCTACTGCACCGGACTACAACACTGTATCATCCAGACTGACCTCAAATCAATTTAAAACATGTCCTTATCCATTTACAGTGACAGATGGATGGTGTTTATTACATAAAAACAATCCAGATGGTGTCAGGTAATGTATAAGTCAGAGGAGAGTGTACAATCAAACATCAAATAATTACTTCTGATTTGCTTCAACATTACAGCACAAAACATTTGGCCTGTTCCACCCATCTGGTACTCCAAGAAATCAAAAAACAAAGATTTTTCAGATATGGCTGCAAGACTTACAGTGCTGTAGTTTAACCATTTTTGTTCCTTTTCCTTTCTCATTTCCTTTGTTGCCTTCGCCAGATTTCAGTGCAAACATACAGGTCAATGGCATGCACTTTACTCTGACCTCAAACCTACTGTACACACCACACATACTTTGTGCATATGTGTAAAATCCCATAAATATGCAATGATAAAGCAATCTGGTAAATCTGTAAAGCACTTTACAAGATTGAGTTACCAATGAAAAGTCCTTCGGCCTGCATGATGTCATGATTGACCGTCCTGAGGTACTTTTATTTTTCTTTGTCTCTTTCTCCTCCTCACCCATTCCTCCTCCTTGATCCCTCTGATCACTGATAACAAGATAAAAAGGCCACAGGTTGGCCCATCTGTCAATCAACAAAATTGAAGGTTGAGTTAAAGATTTTTCTAAGCTTCAATAACCCCTCGCCCCTGTTTTTCCCTGTCCCACCAGAGCTTAAACCTCAGAACTGCAGCCATATTGCAGAGAAAAATTGTGTTATATTCTGAAATAACAGGAAACTCTGGCTTGCTTGTGTTGTGTCTCAGGACACAATTTATTGTATGTCTCCCTCCTGAGACCAAATGGTCTGAATCAGTTAAAAAAAAAAAAGGTAGAAAAGGACAATAAAATGCTCCTGAACTTTGCCTGTCCCATTTCATTGTCTTTCAATCTGACACAAGTGCTCTTTTCACAACGAGTCTGATTCAGTTCCCCCTGAGTATGTTAAAACAGGAGGCCTTTTTCAGGGTTTTATGGGGTGTCCTGTTTTTCCAACATACCTCCAGTGATTTAGGTAATATGCCTGAAATAAAGAGTTCTGAAGGGTAGGAGGCAACTCAAGTTTTACTGTGTCCTCACTTAAATGAAAATAAAAATAACGTGAAATAGACGAATGGCAGGCTTGAAAATACGCTCTCGGGAGCAGACTTTATTGTAACAGTACTGAGGGGGCCACTGTCCACGGCCCTATTTGCAGTCCCCTGGTCTGTTTTCCGGTGTCTTGCGCTGCACTTTGACATCACACTCGCATAACTTTCCAATTAAGCCACGGTTCTGTACCGAGAATCTCATCTCCAATGAAATGTGGAATATGGATAAGGCGTCGTAGCATGCAAGGGACTGAAGAGGGTGAGAATTTATGGGAGGCTGGGTGAGGTGAGCTGGTTCTCAGAGCACTCTGGCAGTCTCGTAGCACCTCAGCCTTCCAAGTTAAATACTCTGGTCGAGTTTCCTGAGTTCTCAGATCCGTCTGTGGTCCAATCACGTCAGCGAAATGTGCACACAAAGAGACTATTTATGTCCACTTAAAATGGCATTTTCCTGATGCTGTCTTTATCCATTCGCCCTGTCAGACATATATGCCTTATTTTTAATAAGTTTACTAAAATTACGTTTTGTAAATATCAAAAAGACATTTTCTTAGGTTCTTATTGCCATTGGTATTGTACAGGAAAATCCACATATTAGAAAATTTTGGACTGATTTTCATTTTGGGAAAGTAAAGAAAAAGGAGAGCCATAAAACCCCACAACCACAAGCTGAGAGTCTCTTCTTTTACTTATGTTTTTGTGTGAAATCTGTATAACATTCATGGCTCAGCGCTAGAAAGGACTACATTTAACTCACTGTCCAAATATTTAACTTTAATCAGCTCTACTGTATTTTCAACTGATCTTTGCTTGTTTGTTGGCTTTTATACTTAGGTTTCCATTTAATCATCATTCCATTTATTTGTGCATTTACTTTAACTCAACGTTTTTAATCTACATGTTACATCCTCGCTGTGTCGTGGGTTGATAACATGAAAGAGAGTAGAATTACTAATCTGGCAGGCAAGTCTCATATATCTCAGTATAGAGCGAGTGCCTTTGTTCAGCGGACATTTTACGCTCTGTATATGTTTTACGTTGTTGTCTTTTACAAATTAGACCTGTAGCATGGGTGATTTGTTGCAGGAGCTCGCACCAGCAGCTGGAGGAATTAAATAGGTTCCCTGGCGCTCTTCCAGCCCTTTTACAGGGCTCTTTTGCCATTCCAAGTGTACAGTTTACAGTGTTTAATGATGCTCTGTATTTTTACTGAATCCTCATTTCTCAGTGCCGACTAATGAGAAGGATGGAGACTAAAGCTAAAGCCATTGGAGGTGGTGATGAAAAGAGTTTGTGGCTGTGTTACACATGCTGTAAAAGAAGAGGGAAAAGAAGTTGTGTGGGTGTGTGTGTGTGTGTGTGTGTGTGTGTGTGTGTGTGTGTGTGTGCGTGTGGTGGGATTAGACCAATATATCAGGCTGACATTGGCCTTTCAATAAAATTTGGAAAATGGCCAGTCAGTATTGACTACCACTGATAAGAATATGAGTTTAACCAGCAGCTTCACGGGTCAAAGTCTGTACAAGCTGCAAAATAACCTGCATCGTCCATTTTCATGAACCAACTAACCCACCTGAAAAATTCTGCACAAAGATATTATTGCTGCAAAACAGAGTTTTAGAATGCCGTGATGGTTTCGGTGCTGTTTGAGGGGCAAAAAGAAGGCAGAAAGAATAACATTTTTAGACAAACATTGAATTATTAAAACAGTTGTTTCACGAGAGATTTCTGTATTTGTGTTTTTCTCTGTGCACTTTTTGCTGGTTTGAAGAGGGTGGGTCTCTACTGGACAAAGGTAAGGTCACATACTGCACAGTTAAGCTATTATTCAAGTAATACTGAAGGATGTTTGATTGTTACTTATTTGGACATGAATGTTTAATGTTGAAGAATTTCAGGTGCTTGAAATCAATCGAATTACATTTCAAGCATTTCAGTGTGCATGTGTTATAATTAGTAAAGAATTGTCAATTTCAGTTCGGAATTGCTGGATCATTATTCACTGGTATCAGGTGAAACCTATTGTGGTGCATTTTTCAGACATTACAGAAAAACTGCATGCATTTTAGGACTACCGTTTATACAACATCACATCAGCAGCTCCACAAACTTCAAACATTTTACTGTAACAAGTAGGAGGCAGATCTGGGCCAGGTTTTAAGCTGTCAGAAGCTGTCACATTGTGTTCAGAGGCTCTGGACTTGAGGCCACACTGGCGGGCTGTAACTGAACGTCCATACAGCGACATGTCGCAAGAACATTGACTGAAGGACAGCAGGGGGTTTTGTGACTGAGTGAAGTAAATCCAAAAGCACACATGAGTGATAATGAGGACTGGCTCACTGTTTACTGTGACTTCATCGGGCGCTGTCATCATGTGGTTGCAGAATGCAGGCTGGCCCAGATGCTTGTCTACAAACTCTCAACACATGCACACACACACACACACACACAAATCCACACATACACAGAAAAGAAAAATGTACAGACACAGAGTTCCAGATCGCTACACTCACTGAAAGTCCCAAACTAACATGAAAGGGGGCAGACATGAAAAATGAGCTGTTTTCCGCAAAAAATTAGCTGACGGCCTTTGGCTCCGCAAGCTTTGTTTTAATTTCCTGAACATGTAATAGGCCGTGCATGGAATTAAACAACCATATGGACAGAATCTTTCTCCTTCATATTAGATAGACGCCAGTAAATGACCCCAAACACCTCAATAAATAACATCAGTATCACCACATAACTCCTTGCTGCTGCATTTACGGTCAATTCAATTTTAATAATTGAGTTTACCCCCATTAAACAGCTGTGCCAGCAAAGCCAACTGTATTTTCTTGTCATATTACTTGTCATACTCAGAGGGTTATTAGCTTTGTCCCAATTTCTGATCAGGGAGCGAGACCGCAACTATATCATTCAAGGTGACTGGATGAGGGTGTACAGCAGGAAAATAGAAAGGTCTCTCCTGAAGGACACTGACAATCCCACTGTGGAGCACCCATCCAGCCTCATTTGGTTTCCTCTCCCTGATCTAAGGCATCACCATATTATCCCTCTTTTTATCTAAAATACCAGCTGTTATGGTTTCCAGCTGCCCCCGAGGAGCATTTGACCTTCTCCACCCCCGTCTCATTGCCACTGTTGGTATGGCCCTTTGTTCTGACTAATGTACGTTAATATTCTGGGCTGACCCACACCAGCACCACTCAGGGAGCACGCTCCTCACTAATGTAACTAAATCTCCCCAGTTGACCCTGTCTGCTTCCATAAGGCCGGGCCCTGTTCTTTCTAATGGAGGTTAAAATCCTCTCCTTTCCCACAGTCCAAGTGCACCTTCAAAAATAGAGCAGACTGGCTTGTAGTCGCAGGCAGATGTGCTGCTTTACATCTCATTTGGTGGTTAGAAATGAGAAACAGTGAAGGGATTTTTACACTGTCAAAATATGATGTATAAGGGAAATTTTAATACATTCCGCAGAATAAACAAACTTGTATTTATTCTAAAAAGAAAAAGAGAGATACAACAGCACTGAATTTCCAGTGTGAGGTGCATGTAAAAACATGCATGTATTTGTAACATCATCCTCTACATTATTCAGTGTCGTCATGGGTCAGAACCACACTTCTAGACCGGATTCCAGCACAAGATTTAATTCCAAGCTAGAACTTTATCAAGATACTTTGGCCTTAACAAGGACGAGGTTGTTGTTCTTGGTCTAGTTTTTGATTTCCTCCCTGACCACAAGCCCCCCCACACTGGTCTGGTAGTATCATCAGACACACACAAATCCATTAATTGACCCATTACTCAGCCAAAGCCCCGGTGTGTAAAGTCAACGTCATCTGCAAGCTGTGCTATGGTTGGACCCTAATCAAAAGAGGCTTATGCAGGCAAAACATGATATATCACCTCTCTGACTGCATATCTTTACCTCCTTCCCAGAAAAAAAAAATCAGATATTCCCTGACAAAAACTGCATGCTCATTATTTCTCCTCATAGCTGCGGTAGTGAGAGACAGGAGATGGCCCTAAGTTACCCTGAGCCATTAGCTACAGATGAACGAGCAAGAAAAGAATTCTTGAGGAAGATATTTTTATGCTGATGTGAAAAGTCTTTGATTGCAACAAATGTGGTTTTACATCTTAGAAGATTCCCACAATTTCCAGTGTAATGTATCCTGTCCTCATTAAAAAAAAAAAAGAAAAAAGAATAAAAAGGTGAATATTCTCTGTACTGTCTGAGGGGATTTGCCAGTGGTAGCACAGTAACAGCGCTGCACATGTGCTTCAGGAGATGTAGAGGCCATTATCGTACTGTGTGTGATACTAATACACAGATTTTGGATCTGGAACAATACATCTGAAGGACATGAACAAGAAAATGGCAAAGGAGTCTGGAAATTGATCATCTGCGTTAACAGCCTATAGTACCAGGATATTAGGTTGAAAACTCTAAGAGAAAACCTCTTTGGCAGCAAAGCAAGCATCAAACACAGATGTACTATTGGTGTCAGGGTATATGTGGGTGTGTGTGTGTGTGTGTGTCATTGTCACTGGCATGTTTCTTGCACTGCCTCTCAAAACGCTTTAGACATGAAAGGCTGTTAAAGCTAGGGCAGGCAGTGTTGGAGAAATCAGCAAGAGCGAGCTACATTTTGATAGTATCCAACCAACCCCCTCCCTCCCTCTTCAGGTCTCCCCCCAAAGCCACTCCCCCCAAAACACATGAATGTGCACTGCCTGACTACTGCTGGAGGACGAGTCCACGAGAGAGTGGTGGATAGAGGAGCGCAGCGCATCGTTGTCATCGCTAACTGTGTCCAACTACCTCATGTCTCATTCACATGTTTGAAAACACCTGACATCATCATAATGAATGTAAACAACGAACGTGGCTGTTGTTAATACTCACGGCGTCACAGCCCTTCAACTCCCTCAGTTCTTCTCGCCATAGTTGAAAAGCCATACTGATGTTGACTCTGGTTTGACCTCTTGCTATATCCAAACTCTTTTTGGTCGCAGCCTTTTCTACTTCTGTTTTTCTTTTCTTTCTCTGCCATTCTTGTGCAACTAGTTCACTAGCTTTAGCCGCCTAGCCTTGTGGAAGACTCTGGTCATGCGCAATGAGTGCAGGGTCAGAGTGCACGGTCATAGTTGGGTCCGAATGAAATGATTGGACGGGCTTATTACAGTCCTACGACAGCCACAGATACCGGACTTTTTTCTTTTGTTTGTCAGAGCATTTGATTTATTGATTGCTGTCGGGATCTAAAGAGAATTTCAACACATATAACAAAAATGCTTCTAAAAGACATTGCCTACCCAGGCAAAATAAAAATAAAAATGGTTTAATTCCAACATGAGGTATTCAATAAAAAAAGAAAAGATTTCTGTTTCACTGCTCTCTACCCCAAATTATTTAAGTGATCATTTATATCCTGATCATGAAAAGTTTTTGTATTCGCTGTCAGTGTCAGGTGGGCCTTTTAGAGGAAAACAACAGAAATCAATTTAGAGAATAGTTAGCGTGAGTGGCAATGGCCACCGTGGATACATAAACAAATGGAACAGCGCCACCCACAGAAGCTAAAATTTCATCGACAGAAAATTCAAGGACAAAAGAGAACAGCACCACCTCCACTGTTTCACTGACAAGTTATCTCTGTAAATCTGCAAATTAAATAACAGCTTATCACAAAAGGAGCCAGTAAAACAGAAAAAAATAAAACATGCTAGCATGAAAGTGTTTGGAATATGAAAGTCATTTAAGAGGTTTGAACACAAAATAAGTGTCCTTTAAGGAAGAAACATTTGCACAATAGACATACAATATGCAATCATGCTCTCCAAACCTAGACAATGGATGAGAGATGGTGAGAGGTTGTGAGCATGTGTGTTTGTGTGTGTCTGTGTTGGTACAGTCACGAGTGCAGGTGCTGGACGGGCTTCAGTTTCCACCCTGGCACAGGTTCTTTGGGTGCCGTGTGCACCTGGAATTCGTGGTTTTCTTACAGCAGCAACAGGGCCCCCACCACACAGGCTCAGGGTGATAAATCAAATGCAGTGATAACAATCCCAACCCTCCCAGCACAAATCCCTTTTTAATCACTTCCAACAAGACCAATGCGCACAGGAAAGGCCCTCTTTTTGGGGGTGCCTTCAGTTTTCCAGCACATTAGCAAGGCCCCCGCAGCAAAGAGAGAGCAGCAGGAGAGGGAGATGTGGGAATAAAAAGGGGTGGATGACAGAGGAGGGGAGAAGCTGGGTGGAACAGTTGTGGTTGTTTGTACTTTTTACAACCAGAACCCATACACATAAGAAAATGTGCTCATACACACCGTGAAATTCACTGTGTGTCTGTATTTGGAGGAAGGAACAATTAAACAACTGATGACTCTCCCTTCCTCTTCTTTTCATTATCTTTTTTACACACACAGCTCTCTAACATTTTAACAAACTATCTGACTTATCACAGACAAACAAGCACACGACCTCCTCTACACACCCCAGCTGGCCACTTTGTCTGCTCTCTCTAGTCGTCTATCACGTTGACTGGGAGAGAACTGATTTGCTGTGCTGGTGTAGATTTTACAGGCTTCTTTTGACATATCCTCGTGTCCTCAGGCTACTGGCTTGATTTGTTGTGATAATGCTGATGGTGTATATTTAACATCCCTTTGACATATCCCACAGCCCTTTCTTTTTTGTACAGTAGCATAATTGTGGGGCCTTTTTTCAGTTCAATCATTTCCTTTATGGTCAAGTTTCTGCTTTCAAGTAGTTGCACTTTGGGGTAAAACACAAAACTCTAGCTTCCTTTTTGATTTATGTCCTTGATCCCGGATGGAAATTCACACTCCATCATTGCAATACGATGATTTTATATCTGTCTCTGTGGTCTTGTACCTAAGCGACTTTATGCATGACTGTGGTGCTGACAGAGTAAGACAACCGCACTGGGAGGAAATGATGAATTCTCAAAACCATTGGTTTATATAGAGGATTCTTTAAAGGGACATGTCATCCATTATACGGCTGACTGTACTCCTTGAAATGGACATTGCCGTGGTCTTTCATTAGCTAGCTTTTTGTTTTGATTGGAATTAAAAAAAGCATATTAATTTTGCCTAAAATAAGCAAGAGCTACCAACTCTTCCAATATGTTCTTCCTTCACTGATCCTGATTTAAGCTTTAAAGCCACAGCAGCAATGTTCAAAGCAATGCTAATGAAAGTCAAGTAGGCTGAACACTATGTCAATGAAAACTATACAGTCCGCTACAAACAGTCACTTAACCGTTTCATAGCTTTTGGAACTATATGGTGACGTGCAGAAGTTTTCTCTGCGAAATGGACTTTCACAAGCGTTGCTCTCAACTTCTGCTCACTTTTAATGTCTCCTTTCAAACTGTGCTGAGACTTTTCAAATATTCATGAGGAATCAGAATTATCCTTTAATTAACACAAGTTTGAAAAACGGAAAGCTCAAAGTCGCCAAGTCTGAAGTAAAATGATGTATAAAATTAAATTAATTTGATCTAGACTGGAGCGTTGGGAGATACTGTGGTATTCATCTACACTACTTGGACACAAAGGGACTGTACTGATGATAGTTGGTGAAGGCCATCTCCTTCCATCTCAGGGTCTCACTGAAATCACTTTGTCCATTGTCTGAGAATAACTGGTCTAGGAGTGTTATGATGATGAATTAAAGAAAAAAGAATAGAATTATTTTGACAGTTGTACTCAAGCTGCTTCTTTGCCATTGAGTTTTGCTGGTTAGCTAACCCACGTCACATTTAATACACTGAGAAATACACACAGCCACATAATGGTTACCATTCATTCTTTGTTCATTAGGTTAATTAGAGTTAGGGTTATGTACGTTCTCATTTTTCATTGTCAGATTGCTTTTACAATGTGTCATATACGTGTAAACTTGCCTTTCATTCATGCAGATAAAGCACATTTAAATTTGAGAGAGGGAGGAAGAAAAGATAGAGAAAGGGTTGCTATCACGTCTTCTAATTTTCTTGTCCCGGGTATGAATGCTCTGCAAAATTGATTGCATTTTTCTCACTTTTCCTTTCATGCCCTGGCCTTGTTGTTCAGGAAAATGTGTTTTGCACATGTACATTGAAGTGGAACCAGGTTTAATTGCTGTGCACACACAGCCAGAAGACATTACTATGTGATCTGCTAGCATAGCCGTGCTTTCTTTAAAAAAAATGAAGATCTGACAGCCTTGGGTTATGATTATGTGAGGATGTTATCCACCAAAGCGCCCAAGTGGACTGGGGGCATCTATTCAATCCCGAATCCTTTGATAAAAATGATACACCTGAAAATACAAAGTGTTCAGGGGCCTCGGTGTTTTGCTTAAGTGGTTTTGTTTTTTAACCTGTCGTGATACCGGACTTATATCATTTAGGAGTATAAAACAACTTGTGGAGTGAAGTGCAAAATACATTGCTGCCTGTGTTGTTCCTTAGTGGATTTATGTGATTGGTCAAGGTTTAGAGACACAATCTTAAACCTTTCTGTTCATTACTCTCCAGCACAAAGAGTGATTTTAAGGAGAAAATACGAGGCCCTCCCCTGAACAGGGTTTACGACATATGGCAACACGGCAGTGGATGAAAAACCTCCTGCTTGCTACATGACCATGACTCCAGAAGATATTGTGTGAGTGGCGAGTCCACAGAGACAGCAAAGCTTATGAGAGCATCTTGGAGGCATATGGTTGAGATTGTCTGGGGAATAATAAGATCAAGGCCAAAAAAGTCTCACCTCCTTGGCTTGATTAAATAGGAGGCTAGAACAGAAATATTTGGGAGTAAAGCTTCAAGATTTCTTTCTGCTTTCAGTATCTTCAGTATCCATATTCGCTTTTTGTGTTGTATAAAGTAAAGAATATTAGAATAGTTGGACCTAATATATTCATGAACAACGGTGGCTGCTCTTGGCCTATGCAATGTCAACTTTAACTTTTGAAAGCTTATTCCATCCAGCTCCGAAATGTTGAGCACAGGCCCGCCAAGATTTAAGAAGTCATTCCACCAGGTGTGTGTCATCTCCAGAAAAACAGTTCAGTCAATTTCATGGCATAGTTTGTTGTCAGCTTTGAGAATGTGGAGTAATGTGTTAGTTACACAGGGCTTAACATTGATTCTTTCAGGATGAATACAGCAAATGTTAATAAAAGGTAGAACAGAGGACATTGTTTCAATTACATATTAGGCTGTTAAGTACAAGAGTTCCATACCTGGATATAGACATATTGTATTGTACTGTATTGTAGGATCCCACTGCATTGGTACATGAACCTGCAATAAGATTAGGTTGTGGAAAACTCGGGGAAGTGTATTGACCTACAAAATTCGAGACACCTAGAAAAAGAACCATGTCCTTCTTTACGCTTTCTTTCTAAAGCCTGAATATCACTCCCTCTGATCATGTGAAATCAAATGACGTGTGGCAGCACTATCATTTCTCTTCTCGTGTGCTTTTTTTTTTTT
>NTHP01000021.1:2628992-2709050 GCA_003416845.1 Oplegnathus fasciatus
CATCTTGCCTTGAATTAGATCAGAATCCACAGTCAGCCCTGTCCTGTCCCACGGAGTGAACCCTAACAGTCCTCTCCAGAGCTTCAGATTAAATTACAGATCTTCACGCTCCCAGAACCCCCCACAACCCACACTCCCCCCACACTCCGTCTCTCCCATGCAGATATGACACTTTCCAGAGACTGCGTTTTCTCATAACACATCGACACTGGTGGGGACAGAGATGGAGGTGATGCGGGGTGGGGGGCTTCTGAAAGAATGTGCCAACAGTTTGGAGGACATACCCCAGAAAATGAAACAAAATGCCTCCCCACTCTTTCCATCCCCATTCCTCCCATGCACGCTTAGAGGGACACAATGCAAACAGCTCAGGCGTCTGTGATCTTTGCCAGCTCATCTTATTTGTATTATGGAAAAGCTCTTGAGGATTTTTTTTTCGACATTTCACACTGTAAATCAGGCGAGACTCAGTAACGGGAACTCTGACAGCTCAGAGACACTCTGAGAGGGAACGTCACCACTGAGGGAGCTTAGTCAGCGAGGTTAAGTTGATCATCATCTCAAATTTCCTTCAAGTGGGTTTTTTAGTCTGGGGCTGCAGAGAAAACAAAAACAAAACTCACATTCTGGGCTAGTTTAGTGGTTTTTCCTATATGACCAGTTTGAGCAGTGTAAATGGACACAAATGACGACGCGTAGTGCAAAGGCCCAACATCTGTATGCACGTCCCTGTGGGGGCAATAGAGCTGAATCCTCAGGGGGACGCTACAGGTCTAATCGGACTTGGCATGGCTCGTACACACTTTGCCTTAAGCATGAAATTAATTTTGCATGGCCCAAAACGCCCAGTTTATATACAGTAAGGGGTTTGTGGAGCATAAACCTTCACTGTAGATATAATTTTTGTGTAAAGCTACAGTCATCGTCAGCCTATATCACAGTTAAGCTGCTATTAATTACCTCATCTAACCAAATGTATTTTTGGTGCCAGCTAAGGTCATAGTGACAAATAGAGTAAAGACACAAGATCAACATGCAAACACTCCCCTGGAGAGCATCAAACCACCAGTGTTAGATCTTTTGCCTCTTTGGTGTCTTTTTACATGTCTTTTCACATTTCATATGAAACATCACAGACCCACCTGGCTAATAAGCATCAGCATGCTATATATAAAGTCTCCTAGCATTATATTACATTGTTTCTGGGCTTTGAAGTTCTTACAGATAACATGTTAACAAGGAAAGTTGCCTAGAAATAGGAAGTTCAAACAATACGTTCAGAGTTGGTTCTGTGTGTTTAAGGCTTCGTCCATATTTGCGGAAAGGATGATCTCAAACAGGCTGGCTCAGGGGAGGATGGATTACTATCATGTGGAATTCATCTGACAAGGGAGGGTTATGGTGTGCTTAGCTTCATTTACAGTGTTACTTGTCTCTCTGGCTGCTGTTTTGCCTCTCACAACTACTGTCATGCACGCAAACTGAGTCTCTCTCTAATACTGTTTCTTACAAATGCCCATACACACAAATATCATATTCTTGGTTTCCCTCCCACTCCTTTTTTTTTTTTAAATAAAGAAGGATGAGATATGCAGAGGTTCAGAATAGAGTCAGCTGAATTAAAAAATAGGATTTGGGAGAACAAGAGGGGGTAAATCTTACTTGGCAAGCCGAGTTCTCATGCCTTTAAATAGTGTATCCACCTCCACCTTCACCATACACACACATGCACACAACACAAGCTCTCTCCTTTTATATGGTTTCATCTACCACGGCAAGTCTGTGATCCTGAATAATAAACTCTTGGGAGACAAAGTTCTTTAAACAGCAGCTTACCTCATTCAGAGTGATGGTGATGAATGTGTGTGTTTGCATAGAGTGCCCCGCAGATCTTTCTTTCATACATATTCATATAGCATCTAATGAAATATATATGTGGCATGCATACCCAATTGCCCATCTTGGAGGCTGCTTGTCATTATCAATGTAAGCCCAAAGGTGATGTTCCTAAAAATAAAAATTAGAAGACTTCTGTCACTTGCTGGATGACTGAACAGAGCTTTGACTTATACATATGTATATATCATTATTAATATATGGAAATATGATTAATCAGGTACCGTAATTGGCAAAGATAATAAAAATGACTGATATGCTCCCATTTAAGGTCATTCCACACTTCCATGTCGTTTATAGAGGCTGTCTTTAAATCAACAGTGTTCTGTCAAACAACACGATGAGAGAATGTCGTCCATTGTTTTCCTTTATTGTCATACAATAAACAATGCGGTCTTGTCTGTAATGGCTTTGTAGAAATACAGAGATTATAATACTTGGAGGCTTCCATGCTCTGAGGCAAATAAGGACATGTATTTGAGCCACCGCCGAACCAGGGAGAACATTTGATTTAAAGTCCTTTTTGTTGATTTTTTTGACACTGATATAATAAAAAATGCTTGATCATTGACAACCGTATAGCAGTTTCAAAATAGATGCACTAATCCCTCAACTTTTCTAGAACGATATATTCACATTGGACCCCTTTCTTTCTCTCTTTTTTTGTGTGATAAAGTGTAACATAACCGTGCCGACAGCCAGGCAGGCTGCAAGGAGTCTTTTCTTGGATATTTCCAGCAATTTCATCAAGGTCTCCTGGCTAATGGCCAACATTCCTGATGTTACTTTCAACATTTTTTGGCATTGATTAAAGCTCAGGTATACACAATTAAACCACTTCTGTTGGCACAAGGGAAACCCAATCCCAAAGCCAATGGCCTGTCTGCCCTGCGGTAACACCTATTAAAATAGCTCAGGCCTCCAGCACCGAAAGCTTGGCTGAAACACACTCTAACCATTCTCAGGCCGGCCCCAGGGACATTGACGGGAACCCTGTATGGCAACCATAAACAAACATAGACATAACATCCCCATAAGCTGACGCTGTGACCGTTTCGAAAAAGTAAGCTGTTTGTTAATTGGTGACAATACTGGAGAGCGAGTGCAAAACTCAAGCTCAGCAAGAGTGCTGTGACCATCAGCAGTAACTCTGAAGCTGATGGTCACAAAACTGTAAAAGCTGTATTTTTAGGGTAAAATATGGAAATTGAGACATCAGGGTTTTATTTTCTGTAGTGGCGAGGGTGGCTTTTGCCCTGAGAGATACAATATAATTTGATTTGCCATGAAAGCAGGCTGCATGTGTGTGGGGGGGCAGCAGCAGCCATCTGTGCTGTGAAATCAATAAAGATGTTCTTAACTATAACTGGAGTAAGACTGTCAATACCTGCAGTATAAAAGCCTCCTGACATCGCCCCATACACAGTTCTAGACTTCTCAAAAATAGTCCATCTCAAAAATATATAATGCAGTATCAGTATTGGTATCAGCTGTCAATTGCATTAAGTTGCACAATATCTTCTCCAATTAATTATGTTTTATTCAGCTAGTTTTGCCTTCATGGGGGTGGTTTGAAAAGTCTCTAATTTTCAGCTATGAACAAATTGAGCTTTTTTATATTTTATTACTTTTATTTAACCAGCAAAGCCTTGTTATGAAGATCAAAATTGAACAGAAATGCAATTACAGAATCATGAATAAAATGTCTAATACAATCATGTAAAGGATAGATACAAGCTAAACGGCACCTCAAACACATCGAGATTCTAAAATATCCCAAAACTTTGGCAGCCAAAAGAGAGTAATCTCCTTGATATATGTTAGCCTGTAAGTGGCTACAATACACTATTTTCATAACAGATAGCAGTAAACTACAGTGAAGAGCTTATATCACCTTGCATATTACTGCAATGATACTGCTCTATCATTATTGTCACAATCCTAGTTTTTTTTTTTGTTTGTTTCAAAAATAAAGGATGAACACGAAAAAGTTTGAAAGCCAGCTGCCAAGTGATCATATTTTTGAACATGGAGGTTCATACTTGACATTGGGAACAATAGTGTGGAAAGATACAATATACTTTTTATATTGACTCTATCAACTTTCTGCAGATATACTGTATCATTGTCACAAATATGGAACCAGAAGCTCTCCCATACCTTTTTCAATTCTTCAAATCAAAGGCTTCTTTGGTTGGAAAGTTCATGGACAAAGACTTGGCACCGTCGCATGTGGCCAAAGTGAAATCTGATGCAGGTTGAGATTGATTAATTGTTAAAATACAACCTTTCTTTGCCAACCAGGGCAGCATATTCATTATGAATTTAGTTCAAACCACACAGTGTCCCACTACAGTACACAGACCGAATTCAGCTCAAGTCACACACAGTAGCATCAGCTCACTGTCCTCGCTCTCATTACAACTCCGCTTCCTGGATTCATTACTTACTTCTGCAGTGTGTGTCCCCAAGGGTCATGACCTCTGAGCTCGACGTCCCCCTCCAACATAACACCCTTACTAAAATCAACTGTTAAACTGCTCCTGCTGTCTTATTGAAAAAAATACCACCTACAACAATCCTGCTTCACCACATTCATGCGCACACTCACACACACACACACAACCCACCGCTGTGAGTGCCCTTCTCTGCCATTCACAAATGGCAACCAACTCTATCTTACCCTTTCTTGTGCATACACACACAAAGAATCCATTGAATCACAGACCCACACACCTGCAAGTCACAAAGAAGAGCAATAATTCTCACTCTGTAGATCTATAGTATCGAGCACTCGCACTTGATCGAACAGTGGGTGGGCAAGCGTTTTTTTTGTTGTCCATTACCTCCTCCCCACTGATCTAACTGCAGTTCCTCCCTATTTCCTCTATTATGTCAAACAACTTTGCCTCAGATCACGTCTTCCTACTACAAACGCCTATCCAAGCACATGCCAGATATCGGATTTTGACTCACGCCTGTTATCCTGTGGAGTGAGAAGCGAGTTTATCTGACTTGCCTCCGGGGCGAATGAAGTATGATGCCATGTTGAGGTTTGGAGAAGGTCACAGCAGGGTCACAGAGGCGGCTGGTTCTCATTCTGCCTGTATCCTTACATGCTTAATTACCGCTGTTGTTGATGGGATCACTTTACTGCATATACTGTGAGTGTGGATGTGTGTTTGAATGAGAAAAGGTCTTGACACAACACGGCCACAGCGTAAGCCATAAAAACAGGCTGCCTTGCACTCCAGTTGTGATGTTTGCATTTAGATTTTAAAAAATGAAAACAGATCGAGTTAGCTTTAGTTCTTATTTTTAATACAAATTACTGTGAATTTGTGTCAGTGGATTTGAGCAGTAATCCAGTCACTGACAGTGGTTTCTGCATTTGGGAACAGTTGTCATTTTGCTTGGCTCTCGTTATGTCAGGTCGATAACAATTCTCACATTCCCTCTCCCTTCCGCTCTCTTTCTCCTCTTCTACCTCCCCAATGGCAGAAGTCGGAAATTCCTCTTTTGCTTGCTCACCCAGGATTTATTGGTCGCTGGTACTTTTCTTAGGATGTGGTTCTCAGCAGGTTTGCATTCAAAAATACGGCTAGCAAGTAATGGCTCCTGTCAGGAGCGTGGCAGTTTTTCATTCCCTGATATGCACTTTGTTACATCTCAAGCACACTGTGCTGCCATTGGCCCTTGACCCTGTATGCACACCAGGGTATTATGTGTAGACATACTGTGTGATGTCTGTTCATTCTGACCTGCAGAAAGAATTTTTCTGTTTCAACTTAGGTCTTTCAGAAAATTTATGAAAAAGGATTCATGTGTTGATGAAACTGCTTTAGGTGTTCTCAAAGGGAAATCCACTGATTTTACACATCAAAGTATGTTTACAAGTCTCGGGGAGCACTTCTGTATATGTTAAAAACGTTGTATTAAGCCTTTGGTGACTCCAGAGGGAGCTGAGCAAAGTCTGATAAATTGCCTCAAATGATGTCACTTAAGGCAACGGTGTTTTTAGCCTGCTCCTCATCTCTGCTTGAGGTTAGCGACTCCAGGTCACATTAGCTACTACTAGCATAACACACCTGAATCTCCAACCAAACTGTCCGCGGTGGAATTGCATTGTGGGTAGTGCAGGCACCAGGTTTTGACAAGGAAGAAGAATGCATGGAATAAAAACAAAACAATATCTCTGGTTCTGAAGCAGCAATTTTGATCCCTTTTTCAAACTGTCCATTGTAAGTCTGACAATGTTATAGGAGTGCAATGCTAAATAATATTCTTTTAAATTGAGTAACTGACTACTGGATGAGCTGCAGAAAAAACTATTAAATTACCAAATATTTACTGATGCAGCAGTTGCCAAGAAATAGTTAAGCCACTAGTGATTCATATGCATTTGTATTCATAAATATTTGCCACTAAGGCAGTAGAGAATCTTATTTATTCTAATTGATACATGAAAACAGTCAATTAATCTGATCCACTGTTATGAACTGTCATTAGAAGGGGTGTCATTTGCAGCTGCTAAAAGTGTATCATGAGTGCCTTTAATTGAATTGACTAATTAAAGTCGAGTCCTGTGGAATAAGATCTCTGCCGCTAATGAGTAAGCCTCAAATAGCTCAATTAAATCGTATCAACAGTGTTAGGCTCTCCTTGGCATTTACCTACGTCCTCTGGATATGGATAAATCTCCCGATTCTTTCATGTTAATGTGTTTATTTATACGATCAAGAAACAGTTTTCCATTTGTGCTGAGCATGCAAACTGAGGCAATTTTCAAGTCAGCTTGAAAGCATTTGCATTCAAGATGTTCCTCTATGGTGACATGTGAATCTGTACTTATTGGCCCACATTAGCTCAGCTGACACAGGCCAGCCCATGTGGTAACAGCTATGGCTAATTTACTTGTGGGTCCCTCACTTCAGAGCACTTGGTAGAAATTGTGAACCCTCCTCCCCCCCGTCACCAATACCATCACACACGAAGCCCTCAGATCAGCACTGCAGACAACCCGCAGGGGCACACACAAACAGAAGATTTTCTGCTTCTCTAATTAATAAACAGCAAAACTTCAAAGCCGTGGGCTTGTCGTGGAGCCGCCCACACTAAAAAGTGGCATGAGAGAATTCCCATCACTGAGTCACTTCACATAGTTAGATCATGGCAGCATGGCTTGGAAAGAAATCATTACAGTACAGCACAAAAAGATGTTAAAAATATGACAGAATTTATTGATATCTATCCAAACATCACGGGAAATAAGATGAAAAATGCATTCCCTTCACTTTAAAACAAGGTCCCACGAATTTTGACTTTTATAACACTGCCAAAAAGGAACTTTCTATTATTTAAAAATGATGCTGCTCGATACAGCAAGAATGACTTGTGTTGCACAAAACAGCTATTTATGTTACTGCCAGAATGTGAAATGATTTCTTCATTCATATAAAAAATGTGACTGTTGTTGTTTGCACATGGCGCCATCGCGTCTGCTCTGACAATTTATGAAAACATCCCATCTTCCTCGTTTTGCGCCGTTCCTCTCCTTTCAGTCGAACTTGTTTTTGTGTTCAAGGTTACTTCTGTAACCCAGTCTTCACATTCAGTTGCACTAGTTTATACGTGAAGAATTTCCAGAGAAACATAGTCTTCTGTGTTTCCTTGGCCTCCACCTGAGATTATTCATTAATAACACAAAACTGCTTTTCACTAAGGGCTATAAGTTGCGACTTACTGTACACTGCAGACTGGGTTAAATACTGTCCACTCTTTGTGTGGTTTGGACTCAAATTGTGGGCAAAGAAAGTCTAAATGTTGCCTCAGGCAATTTTTCAAAAGCAGAATGTACCGTGGGCATTCAGAGTCTGTCATCGAAGACTTGGTTGCTGTGGTGCAGTACAGGGGATGTTTTTCAGCACTAACCATAACCCTAACCCATGTACAGACAGAATCTTTCCCTCATAATGCTAACATTACTATTTTTGCTCCATGGCTTGTCTTCCTGCTATTTATGCTGACTGATGGATAATTTTTGCAGACATTTTCCACATTCTTTTGACTTTTCAGTGACCCTGTTCTGCTTTATTGACACAGACAGAATATCTTTTACTTATTTTGCTCTTTTCCTGCCCATCTATCCTCTAGGTCAATACACCCATCATGCGCATGAAAACAGGGCAAATACGTTTAGCACTTCCTGCTAGTGATTGGTAGCAAAGCAATCCGATACACTTTCATGTTTTTCTTCCCCCATCTTTTCTGCTTTTTAATAGAGAAGAATCTCCCCATATGTCACTGTTATCGGTAAACCATCGATGTTCTTGAAATTGGTCAAAACACACTGAGTTGATTAAATTCCAGTTAGTCAAAGCATAAATGTACCATGTAAAAAAATGTATTATAGTTATTGAGTAATATCATAATCACTGCTACTATTGGCATATATTGATCTGCTTAATTAATCAGTATTGTCATTAGTATGGAAGCAACACATACACATACTGAATCTTGTATTTGCTCCCTATCCCACCATATTAAATGTAATGACTTTCACCGTAGGCAGCAGCCAGCACAGCATCCAAAGAATGCCATGGGAGCTGGCTAATGGCACCAACATTAAAAACAGCCAGCATCTGGCCTCCTGTGCATGGACACATATGTCTGAGCTTCTCTCCAGTCTAACCAGCAGTGCCCCAGGCCCTTGGACTAACAATGAATAAGTTAGAGGTGCTGATAGAGTCAACGTTGAGGATAATTGATCGGATTCTCTTCCGTTTTGGCCTATGATGAGTCCGCTTTTAACACACTGGGTCATAAATGACCAATTCATCCAGGGAGCAGCAGAGATAATCGAAGTCTGGATGTGTTTATGTGTAGTTTCCCTCTATTAGGCATTTGCAATTTCCATCTGTAAGCATGCACTCTACAGCTCTAAATTTCTTTGTGGGTTCTCACTAAGAATTGTAAACACAAAAATTAAGCGCAAATTAAATTGTGCATTACTTAGGACTGGGATTTCCATTTGCATCAATGGAACATAAGGATTAAATGAGTCACGTTCGATTCTTAATTGTGTTTGGGTTCAGGGGAGCATCACATGACACCATGTGGTGATAAGCAGTACAGTATATCTTAAGCTTGTTGATTGCCTTGTTTTACTGGGTTGCGGCCTGTGCTTTTTCACAGCTGTAACATCAGCACCAACTCATGTCTGCACAGTGTTTGAGACACTTGTTTACAATCCCCAAGAAAGTCTCTGAAAGTCTGTGAACAGGGTTTGCCAAAGTGGGGGTGGTGAGAAAAAGAGATATGCCGTAATGGAGGAAAAAAATAAGAGAAAAGCAGGGGAAAGGAACAGATGGTGAGAGAATGAGGGAGAGAGAAACCAGGAGAAAGAAATGACAAACTGAAAAAAAGAAAAGGAAACAAATAGTTGAGACATGGAGTGATCATAATGAGGAGTAAAGAATCAGAAATGCAGAAGAAATTGGGCGAAAGGTACAAAAAAAATTCAAGTGCAACAAAATGAGAACGACAGCCAATAGTCAGAAAATGAGACAAAAAGGGAAAAAAACGACTGAGTGACTGTCTGCCGGTGGTTCCAAATGTCTCGCCAGATGTTCCCAGATGCAAACTCTGCTCCTCCAAGATGACTCCACATTAACCTGACTTTATTGTTACAGATGTGGTTCTATTGGCTGCTCCCCTGATTTACACCCGGGCAGCAAGCAGACCGGCCTCGCCTCCCAGGACCCCTTCAAACCAAACGTTCCAGCAGGGAGGAGGGAGCAGCAGCAGGAGTAGCAGGCTGGACGTAGTGGAGAAAGATTGCAAGGGAAGCAGGCACCATACTGCGCCATATAATGACCCTATTTCAGGCATCTGGCCTTGGGAGGGAAGTTGCATGTTTCCCTGACTGGCAGGGTAACCCAGAACTTACTTTCTCCATCCTCTGGATTTAGTCACCTCCTCATTCCTCTTCACTCTGTGTCGCTGTTTCCTCTCAGCTCACAACGAGCTGTGGAAAATGCTGGCAGGAGACAAAAAGACACTGCTTTAATCAATACCAACACAAGGCCTTGGCTGAAGAGCACAGGGAACGATAGAGAGAGGGAAAGGGACCGAGACAGAGCAAGAGGAAGCCTCAGTTGAGTTGCTTTTGCCTTGAGCACAAATTGCCTTAGAAACTCAATGACTCTACGAAGGCGACAGGAAGGCAAAAAAAACATGTGGCTCAAGGAGAGCGAGCGGAACCAGAATAAAGGATGTCACAACCTCCTGGTGTGTGCAGAATGGCGACGCTCATGAATGCAACTTTGAGGGTGACAGCGGCGTCTGGAGAATGAAACCATAAAACAATGGTTGCAATCATAAGCAGCCATGACCAATTTTGAGGATAATTCATGTTCATTCCGCATCTGCAGACTTTTATTGTCATCATCTGTGTATCTCCTAGCCAAGTTTAAAGACTATATTGTGTGACCAGAAATCAGGCTTTGAAGATTCGGCTGCTTGTGTATGTGTATGGGTCTTAGTAGAATTAGATCGATATGCTAGTTTGCTGACATTAGAGTTTTATCAATCATTCAATATTGGTCATCCAGCATTATCCACTTCTGATATGATAAAGGATCCTCCCTAACCACAGGTACATGAAAAAAAATCTGTCAGATCTCCTGAATGGGAGTTACCCAGTAAAACACAGTCTTCTGCTGGCCACTGAGCAGCTGCGCAGACACAAGTGGGAATAAGTGCCTTGCTTGAGGACATGTCAACAGTAATTGCTGAGGGAGGGAGGAGAGTATTCTTCTTTAACATTACCTAACAAGTTTCCTAGCTGCTGTGGGGATCTGGGACAGATTTATGGGGCAGCGGTACCCTCAAGGTTTTGGAAGCAGGTTTGTGACCGGAAGAACGCTGGTTTGAATCCCCAGACTGGTGGAAAAAACTATGGGTGGAGAGCATGAATGAGTAAAAACGATAAATATACTAGTCAGAAAACTGAAATTGGCATGTTTGCACTGACAAAATGGCCCATTTGTGACCACGGCAACATTTGGCGTGGTGTGTTTCCTCTTCACATGTAAGTAAAAAGCGGTTCATGCACACAAATGCTGTTGAGTGATGCCAGCAGGTTCTCGGCAACAGCATATAAGTTAATTATCAAGCTACTTATACCGGGTTACAAATCCAACAGTGGAGTTTGTGCATCATGGCAAAATAGACACAGTTGGAGGGGACAATGAAACTGACGGTAAAAGGCAAATGTGCTGTCCAAATTACACACATAAAAGATGCAAACAATGACACTTATTGCTTCAAATTATAGGGTCAGTTAACCTAAATTACAGAAAGTATTACCGTTAGTAGTTTACAGCTATGCAGATAGATTTGGTTTTATTTGCAGAGGTTTAAATATATCTGCTACCATCCCAGTACAAAGGAGATGGAGAACAACAATGTCTCTGTCCAAATACATTACCATGGTTTCCATTTTTGATAGAAAATTGTTATAATGTCCTCTTATTTTTAAAAATAAATATGCCTAAATGGATGTTCTGTACTAACTCATGGTTTATTAAAAGGAAACCTGTTTAGGTTAGAGGAAATTCAGAGCGACTGGTATCTTTAAAATCTAGTAGCTATTTTGACTTGTGACCCAAAAAGTTAATTTTAAGCCCCGATCATGCTGACAATGTCCAACAGTTGATGCGGTTGATCATTTGCAGGCGATGTCATGTTGGGGTTAGTGTACAATTTTGCAAAAATGGTCAAGTGTGGCCGACCAGCCTGCGCACACTGCAGCAATCGAAGCCAAATGTGGCGCTTTGTTGTGGTCAAATTCATCACTCTGCCTGGGTGAGCGTCTCAGTGGCCAGCAGAAGGCTGTAGTTGTGCTGGGCAGCTCCAAGGTGTGAATGTGAAATAGGACGTAACTGGAAAAGAACAAATGCGCTCAGTTTGCTTTCACTGGATTATTAACAGTTAGAGAAAAATGGTTTAAAAATGTGGTTGGAACCATGAATGGACTTCCAACACTGCCTCATGATGCTTTTTCCAAATGTTATAATGAAGCCCAAATGTTTTAGTGGAGCATGTCTATAAAAATATATCATCTGTTAAATTTAAGATTTAAAATTTATCTTCTTTTTTACGTTTGCCTGAGACCAAACAAATTTGGTGCAATGACCTGGAGCAGGGATAATGGCAGTGAGTTGCAGCTTACTAAATTTACAAGTCTTACATCACAGGATCAGTTACAGAGGAGCAATAAATTCAAGAACACAAATTAAAACCAATTATTAACAAGTCTCGCCATCATCAACCAATGCTAAGACAAAGTACTAACACATGTTGCTCCTCTTAGCCACTCTGTTGAGCTACTTTAACTTGACCACGAGCAACTGCACACTGTAATACTCTCAATCAGTATCATGGGGAAGGAGTTTGTATTTGTGTGTGTGTGTTTGGGGGAAGCATCCGCTGGTTCTTCTTCTCTGCTCATCCCCTTCTCATTCATTTTACCCTTCCTTCCTCTGTCTCTCGTTCTCTCTTACCTCCATCTCTCCATCGCAGCCTGGGGCTCCTTCTAATCGTCCTCTGCTGTGCTGATTGGACTTTTCATTAGTCAACTCCCCAAGGCTCAGCGTGACCTCCTCTAGGTCACTGCCTACTGATTATACCCTCTCTCTTTTTTTTCTATTTCTTCTTCTTCATCAACTCCTTGAAGAAGGGATGGCACGACACTGACGTGATGTATCCTGTTGAATCTGAAAACCAATCTTGTCTGACGGGTTGAGGGGGGTCACCATATTGGAATGCTTTTGAAATACTCCAAATATACTTTTGAGTACACTTTGTTTTTATTGTCAGTAGAGGGTTGGCAGTTTGGAAGGTTTTCAGGCGCACAGCCCCGTGTGTACTGCAGTAAACTGAAAATGTTTACCTCGTGCAGTTGCAGTTGTAAAACCATAGTATGACATGAAATACTGTGAAGAAAAAGAGTAAAATTGGTCTCTACCATGTCGGCTACTGCTTCGGATGGTTAGAGCTGTCTCCGCATATTTGTTGCTTGACGCAAAAACCTTATTGGATCTTAAGCATTACCTACCGCCCATGACATGTCCTTGGAAGTCAACAAACCACCTATAACTCAGTCGCTGAAGGGATTTTAATGATGCGGCTATGCCACAGGCTGCCAGCACTGCTTACAAATCTGACGGTTGTGTCTAAGACGTGTACTGGAGTATGAGAAGCATGAGCGTGTGTGTGAGTGTACACTGGGGGTAGCCATGTTTTTGCCATCTGACTAACCATGACCTCCAAATGAAGCCATAAGCCCCCCCGCCCACANNNCACACACACACACACACACACACACCATCTCATCTCTGTTCCCCCAACCCCTGGCATGCTCCAAAAGCTGGAACAGATTATTCCCCTGTGTGCTTGTTCTGACTCTGATTGCTGCTACATCCAGATAGGCTTTCAAGTGGCCTCCTGTGTGCACAGTGTCCCATGGGGTATGGCCCGGCGCACTACACATGGGGACTATTACCCGAGCCGGCGGAGGCCTGCACGCGGCGCGTCGCCCCCTCCAGATTGGGCCGATGTGGCCCTCATCCTCTCCACAACCCTCTAAACACCCATTTCCACCCCCAATCATTACAGTTAATCACAGTGATAGTTCTGTCCATGGTCTCTCTCTGCAGTGGAGTGGTCATTCTGCTCTATCAGCCCCGTGTGCACGACGTCGGTACACGCTGACAAGCATCACTGGCTGAGCATCTAGAGTGCAGTCAGTGGGTTCAGCTCTAACTGCACACATAAACACAGACATACATCCATTTGCGAAAATGTCCTGTGAATCCAACCACAAGACAAAGCTGGGAGGCTGCCATGGAGTTCACTTCAACTGCAACATGTGAAGCAGTATCAGCTGCTGTAAGTCATGTCAAGACAGAGAGAAACATTTTCCTGTGCTTTATAAACTCTGCTGCGATGCCTTTATGGTCAGCACAGCCCATTTCAACAAAAGGTGTTCTCCACTGAGAATAAGCCAGATTTATTAAAGGAGAAACTGCAGGACTGTGAGGCAGAGATAACCCGCACTGAAGAAGTCGGTGTTATTCTTCATTCTTCTCTTTACTGGCATGTGACTGTGGAGTTGTGCATCTGTGAGATTTCGAAAAGTGGAAAAGACTGTGTAGGATGTGTGTTTAGAGGCAAGAAGAGGGTGGATGTACTTGTTACGAGGTGCCTGTTTTGTAAACACAATCTCAATCAAGCACTTGAGAGGGAAGAGGGACAAATGCTTTGAGTGTTTAAGCGTGCCCTCCTCGAAAACACTTGTAAGTAACCAAGCTTTTAGAATTCCAACAGAAGGCTGTTGCAAAGAGCAATGTAAAAGACACACAAACAAAGTAAAATAGAGAAAAAAATACTTGACTGTGAAGTACTTTTTTCAAAGAATCTGACATACTTTGAGAGGATACAGCAGGTGATTGATAGAAGACTTTACCGCAGACTGCCTCAGAAATATAGTGTCTCATGGCAGAAGAAGAAAAAAATATCTGAACTTGCATGGAGGTAAACCACAGCACCAAATTTATGACAAGTAAACAGACCATTAATGTTGTTCACAAGACGCTAAGCTGCAGGGATTTAAAATAGACAGTGAGCGAGAGAGAGAGACAGAGAGGGAGTAGTTTCATTTTTTCCAGGCGCAATTTAGGTATTAGCCGAGAGCCGAGGGACAGGAAGCCGAGACAAAGACTTAACCAATGAAATAAATTATGAGTCAGACTCGGAAGGTAATTGCTAAGGATGCAGATTTAGCAACGATCCAGCGCACTGGTAATCACCAAGTGCCTCTGTTTTGGGTTTATCTGTGTTGAAATGCTGACAATAATGCTGCAGAAAAAGAAAAAAGGAGCGTAAACAGCTCTCAGATGCGGAGGCCGTGTCAAGTTTGATAAAGTGACGAAAGCAAATGGAAAAAAGAAATTAACATAATCATAACTCTAACCGATCTCCCCAAATGCACTGTAATTTATATCCACTGTATCACAACCAATTAACTCTCCCGTTATGTTAAATATTGCTCATTACAATATTGCCCTCCATTCTACATTTTCTCCCTTTTTGCTCTCATGTTGTTTGCTTTAATTTATGAGTGTTATGAGTCAACGTTGAAGTGGTGTCACAGGTTGCTATTTGCAACTGCCAAGTCGTCACCTCTGAGAGTGTTCACTTGGCAGATCTTACTGTATATGAAGCTGTTAAAATCCTGGGGAGGCCAGCAGTGCATTAGCCAGAATGATAATGGAAAATATCTTAAATGGCGGGATACATTCTTTATTTCACCAAGTATGCGGTGCTGAATAACCGAATTCCACTTATTTGCACACTTTAATATAAACAGATAATTAAATTTAAATACTACTTTTTATCCCATCTCTGGAAGGCACTGGCTTAGCTTAAACGCATACTCTGAATCAACAAACACATTGACGGCATATTGTATGTGAATAGCAACCTGTGCTTGAGCGAAGCAGCCTTGAGAGAAACAGCAATCACATCTGCTTTTGGATACTCAAAAACCTTGAGCGTTAAATGTAATGCATGAGTACAGAGGAGGTCTACAGATGACTACAGGAATCATTCGGGCTTTTATTTCGGTTGTGTAATTTTTTAAAAAGAGAAAATATGTTTCAGACGGTTCCAGCGTGGTGTTTCATTTTAAGTTCTGTCTTGCCAAGTGGGCGTCGTTGCGAACTGCCCTCATGGCTCCAGAGAAAAAATGTTAATCTGTGATCATTTGTGAGCATTTTCCTCACATTACTCAGTGATGGAGGCCTGTGAAAGTCAGGCAAAAGTCAGACGGAAAGCCTTGTAGAACAATTGGCCTGTGTCCTCAGAGGAAGGTTGGCCCATTTAAAATCATCACTTTGTTTTGCTCGGGACTCGGGGTTACCGTGCTGCCTGTGACCTCACCCGTCACCATTTAGCTGACAGCCACAGTATGGTAACCTTGTTAGATGTGGGGCCGAAATGGCTCTTCCCTCATAGATAACAATCAGTGTGTCTGTGAACTTCGATATGACACAAATATGAACAAAACTGCAGCTCCACAGCAAAGCCTACACTGGAGAACATCAAGCATGGACAGTTTCATAGGGCAGTTCCCTGTCATAAAACCTTGTTATGTCTGAGGGAATTTCTTTGGCAATGTCTCAAGCCACTTCTAAAAATGCCTGAGTGGAAGATCTTTTTTCCTCTTTCTCTTTTTCTCAGGACTTTTTTTTTTTTCTTTTTTGTTTTTCACAAAACATTTTTTTCCTTGTGTCACTGATATATGCTGCTAGTTAGGTAAAAATCACTCGCTTCAGATTTCATGTAAGAATTGGAAACAGCTGCTGTCGCCGTGCATAGGGGGCAAAACCGACTGTTCTTTTTCACCTTTGCTACAATTTGTAAAGCCGTGGTGAGGAGCTAAAGAGGCGGCGTGGCAGCACTCTGCGCTCTGTCACAGTCACATCGTCCAAACTGCGAGCAATTAAAAGCAAGACAGGTCAAAACGAAGGGTCAAGTCCTCCACTCTCAAAAATGGAGGGCCATTTTCAGCACAGTTATGTGCCTACTTTGGACCAACACACGTCTCTGTTAAGCTCTGACTCAGTATATATTCATAACAACACATACTGCATTCTTGTTTCATGGTAAAGAGTGTTCTGTACTGTTTGAACTTGACATGTCCTTTCAGAAGTACATCATAAACTATCTTTACATACATTTTTCCCACCCTTTCAAGCAAAAGGGTGCTCTTGGTTTAATGTGCAGCTGTTGATGCAGTGTGCTAGAACACTGGGATGTGCATTATGGATGAAAACCACTGAAAATCTGGCCTACAGCGCAGTTGCTCAAGAAGGACTTCATCATACAGATCGTAGATCAAACTGACAAGAGGTCTGAAGCAGCTGAGTGTTTTACGGAGTAAAAACAAATAATTTCAGCTGTATTTTTCAGCATTGAACCACACCAGATTCATTTGAACAACCTCAAGGTATGACTCAGACCCCACTAACTCTCAACTGTTGCCTTCTAGCCCCGCAGCTCTGTTTATTGTCAATAGGCTTGGTAATGTGATATACAGCACCGCAGCGATAGCTGACATGCTATCAGCAATGCCATAAATTTGAAAGAAAATCAACTAGTTGGACACAGGTTTGATTCCAGTGAAACTCCCTACTGCTGATACCAAAAGAAAACTGATTTATTAATGGCTGCTCGTGTGGCATTCATTTCTGTGTGAGGAAAAAAAACAAATCAATAAGACCAAAAGTCTTAAGTGGGAATAAGAATGTGCATATGCTTGGCTGCTGTACAAGGCGAACTTTGCATTAGTCAGGCGGAAACACACGATAGAGTGCTAGTAAACAGCCAAAAATATGATTGAAAACACCACTCCAAAAGGGCTGATTAAGTGGAAGAAAAAAACATTACAATAAAATAACTCCCAGATTTTCCCCCAATTCAACTAATAGGGGGAACGCATATTTTTGGAAAACAAAAAGGATTTACAAGAGCTGTGGGCTAGCGCAATTAATCTCCGTATGTACAGTTGATGTTTTGCGACAAGATCTCACTGGAAGAAATAAAGGGACGTGCCACACAAATTCAGGCAATCTGTCCTCATTTCCAGGGCTGGGAAACAGTAGAGAAGAGCTCTGGGTGTTCCATGGCCACGTCTTTTTTGATTTGAGAAACACCAGATCAGTTCTTTTCTGTGGGCGTGATTTCAATGAACCCTGTAGTATTTTGTACAGCAACAGCTTTCACAGTAAATTAGATGATATAATGCGTGATGATTGAGCCTAGAATGAGAACAATGCAAATATGCAAAATGCAGATATGAGCTCCATGCAAGAGGAGTTCAAAATATCCACCACATAAGAAATATAGAAAGGAACCAATTTTACACTGAAATAATGCAGTGGAAAGGAAAGGTAGTGGTTCGGAATGAACTCATAGACAAAAGTACACTTACATACGTACAGTTCCTCTGACTTTGGTTCAATTACTAACTCCTGATTTAAGGTTTTGTAATGAAGAAAGTATTAATTTAATGCTTAATGTATTTTTTCCATCTGACTTACCTTAGCCATTTTACAAATTGCATAATCTATGCTAAATGTACCCAAATTTCTTACCTAAAAACAGGTCATTCTGGCATGTCCAATTTATATATACATAATAATTTCTGTCAAGGTTGTATTTATGACTTCATTTAATGCTACTGCCTCATTTAACTAATTTACTGGTCATGAACCTTCTTCATTGTCTTTGTGTTTTTCTTTGTTTAATGTATTTCTGTGGGTTTGTTATGTAATTGCTTTAGTAGTTCTTTACTTTATTTCTCTTTTCTTTCTATTCATTTGTCCAGTGATACATACTTACAAGCCTGTATGGTTGTATAAATGTATATATGAATTACCAAAGAGAAAAATAAAAAAAGAAGTTAGTCTTCTGGTAATTTGTGTCCTCAATGTAACGTATGTTTCACAGGTTTCATGTAAAAATGTTTTATAATGTTTATTATTCTAATTATAACTTGAGGACCGTTGCTCTTAACATCTCTAAACACAAACAGCACGCTGGCACTGCCTGCTGAACATCAAGCTGGTGGTCTGTAACACATACTGTACCTTCAAAATGGGTTTAATTACTTTGCACCTCCTGCTGTGTTGACATACAACAGCAACAGCTCACAGTTTGTTGCTTTCTGCTTTGGCACTCAAGAGGCTAGCCAAGTAACAAGTTCTACCCGCTGATGGCAAGGAGATACCACGAAGAGGATTAACAAGAGGTGTGGAGAGCAAAGCTGTTGACCTTTCTGCAGGAAGTTTGCTTCTCTGTCAATCAATGACAGACCATGTGACGCTAGTGTTGGTGGTGCTTCAGTGTCCTACATATCGGTGAGACACCTGCAGTCTGTCTTGGATCATTTCCTGCGGCCAAACTTGTACATAGCAACAAATTTCCTGCAAGCCACATGGCCTTACAGCTAAGCATGAGCCAAGTAACAGTAACTAGATATTGATATATGCCGACACTATTTGAGGAAAGACTACGCCACGGTTGTAATTCACCTCCTGTTGAAATGAATCAGCCACAAAGTGCAACTCTTGCAGCACTGTCTCCTCCTACTCGTTTTCTTGCTAATGAGAGGGAAATATTGGGTCTGTGTTGATTTCTTGTGGGATCCAAAATGACTTCATTTTCCTCCCAAATTGACCTAAGAACAACAGTAACATTTACTGGGGATATTTTCTCAGTCAAACCACGACTGAAAGACCGCAAACAAAACTAAAAGTGTTAGTGGAAAGCACTGCAGACAAGCTATACTCTGTCTCTCGTGTCCCTAAAATCACGCTCTCACAGTGTGTATATACATGCACATGTGTGTGTTTGGGTGTGATTGTCTGTGTGTGCATTCGAGTGTGGGTGTGTATCAACCTACAGTACGCGTATATGTCACATACACATACTGGAAAATAGGAAAAGCACTTTCTTTCAGCCAGAGAATAATTGGTCTCCTGAGCCATTATGAGTGGCTCACCCATGTGAGGTAAGAGTCAGGACTGACCAACACTAGCAAACACTAAGTGCCTCAATTATTGATGATCTTCCTACAGAAAAAAAAAAAACCACTGGATTATTTTCAGCCATTGCCAACTTTTCCTGCAGTTACAAAATGAAACACCCTACATCGTAATTTATGTAATTTTTATGTAATTGCTTCGACCACTGGAATCCTTTCTACAAAATACATGAATCTTTTAAATTGCAGCTCCCCTAATGTCCCTTTTAAAGTGTGAATTTTTGCACTGAAACTAACAGTATGTGCACAATTCAAATATTTTGATAGTCCTCAATTTGTTTGCTACAGTATGTGTATTTATATCGCTGTATATGTACCTACATATGTGTAATACACAGTATATTTTCAATGTCAGCCCAGAAGACACACAATGTTTTTCTATACATTTCATAATTCAGCATATGTCTTGGAAGATTTATAAGAATGTCAATCGTCTCAACTCTTGTTCCATTAATCCTTCACATGAGTTTGGCTGATTACTTCGTCGATGCAGTGCCTTGGAAGTAAGATGCAACTTTCCTGGGTGAGCTGCGGCACATGTGATTTACACTATCGATCCAACATCCTGATTAGAATTTTTAATTAATGAAGGAGGCTAATTGCCTAGAGAGAGGAATCCGCCCGACCCTGAACGAGCCTGATGATTTGCGTTGCGGCACTGAGCCTAAGTTAATTGCTAGGCTGATTTGACTCGCCTTGCCAGAGATAATATGCTGTGCCACGTTTGAAAAATTGACCTCACTCGCTTCCTATTTAAAGATCATACAAGCCCATGGCAAGAAGGGAGTGAAGGCAAAGGGACCCCAGTGGTGTGAAGTTACGTACATGTGAATAAGTGCCATAAACAAAGTGTAAAATATACACCAGATTTTACCAAGCATGTGTGCCAAACATAACCAGTGTTTTTCTTATTTAGGTGATGGAAGTAAGATTCAGAGGGTTGGGAAATGGAAGAGGAGGGCTTGCTTTGCGACAGGCTCTGATACCTTGACAATAATCCCTGCTTTTCCCAGAGCAGGGATAAGGGCCACTAGGGGTATTTCCACAGCCTAAAGGCCTTCCATTAACTATTAATCTTCTCCTGGAGAGCAGTGGGGGAACCGTGGAGTCACAGCTGCCATCACACTGCTTCATTTTCTTTCCCTTACCCCCTTCTCCCCCCTATTCTACTGTTTCCATTGGCAAACAATCCACGGCTATGAGTTGGGCTAATTAATTTTAAATAAAATACATTGGTTATGCATAATTTATGCTTAAAGCCCAGAGCTACCGGTGTTAGACAAATACACAAACTCCATACTGAATTACCAGCCACTTGAGCCGAGAGGAAGAGCGCGGGTCCTTGGCGAGCTATCAAAGTCAACCCTTGCATTTTTTAGGTTACGGTTATCCAAACCAAACAAACACAGTTGAATTTCAGTTGAAGAACAAGCATTAAAAGTGCCTGATGTTTTCATAGAGGGCTAGTTTGGATCGGAGAGAAAGGTACATAATTCCTGTACTGTATATCTGGTCAATAACAAAGATTATTCATTGTAACCCTACAACTGTGAGTAGAGAAGATGGCCTTAACAAGGTCTGTGGGCCTGCCCTCTTACTTCTGCACAACAGAACCAGCTGTACCTTAACCAGTAATCCATAAAGTCAGTTCCTCGAGTTGTAGCAGTGTGACAAGGTTAGAGAGCTTAATCTGAGCTCATAAAATATAGTTAAGGTGTGTAAAAGTAGCTCGATTTCATGGAAGCGTTGCCCTCCAACAGACTCTAGGACCTCAAAGGGTACTTTCACTGCTTTCCTTAACATTAACAGGACAGAAAGCCTGTGACCTTGGATCCAGTCAAAATGGTCGCTGCTACAGTAGAACTCTTCAGCAGTAGGGGCGAGACGACTAAAGTCACACAAACCAAGCCTGATTGATGCCAAACAGCCCAACCTCAATCAGCCTAGAGGACAGGACCAAAAGAAACAATTTCCGGAACTTTAAAGAACTAGAATATTTAATCGCCTCAGGGACAAAGGTTGGGTTTGGTAAAAGCATATGCTGCTGCTGTCTCCATAAATGAGAAAGCAGCTAGGCCAAAGTGACAGGTCACACAAATCATTTTCTTACTTTGCTGAACTCAGTGCCACAAAACTGTCATCATAGACATCAGATCCATTTCTGCCCATCCAAATCTGGCCTAAATCTGGCTCATGATATCCGTATGCAGATGCAAGCCATCTGATGGAGGTCAACCTCTGGACATGGCATTGGTGCAGGCATTTTAATATACTAGCAACATCAGGGGTTGTGAGCATGTCCAAAATCAGCCCAAATCCAGAGGTTCTCTGATGGTTTCAACTGTACAGAAGACCAGATGCACTGTTGTCCTTTGATATATGTCCAGTTTTCTAACCTCACCAGGTCATTAACGTATCTTTGCCACGTAGGAACTGTTTAAAGTTTTGGAGGACATGTATCAGAGCATCTATTTGCAGCAGCTTGATGTGGAGATATTCTGCTTTTGGCATGCAGGTGCCCTCACATCTCACCAAGAAGTCATTTGTAAAAAATGCCACAAAAAGAGACCATCCTGAGTGGTGACCCCTGTGTCAGAACATGAGGTTTGTCCAGTGGTCCAGCTGTTATGCTGACCATTTATGGCATAGTCAGGTTATGGCGGAGCAGGAACCCCAGTGTAACCACTGGTTTAGCAGAAACATGAAGTGCAGCGCTTTCACTCTTGGCCGCAATAAGATATTAGATATAGATATAATAAAATATTTTGACCATGAAGTAAAAGATAGTAAAGTTTTTCTGTCAAATTAAGTCTTTTCCAGTGCAGCTGAAAAATGTTTACCAGACAAGGAGAAAACTATAAGTGCAGTTTGGCTTTAAAATATATTCTGTAAAGGCCACGGGCTTATAAAGCTGTCACTGGTCGTTGTCAGTGCATTTGTTGGTTTAAGCCTCTGGCGGCCAGTGGTTTTGCCTCAGTTGTACCTGTTGACCTTCTTGAAAAAGCAGCTAAGGACTTTGCTCAGGCTTGTACCCTGGCTTAGTAAAAAACCCTAGGAACATAAGAAACTTCCGCCTCTTTCCCAGCCTTCTCTAGCTGTTGGCATCCGAGTTTGAAGCACTCTGCACAGGGCCAGGATTTATGGCCTACTGGAGCGAGGAGATGGGGAAAGCACTCATTTCAGCGAGGAATAAAAGCACTGTTCAGATGGTTATTGTACGGTAACCAAGAAAAATACAAGACAACTTTTACAGAGCCACAGACCAGACTGCATAAATAGCTGTACACATCGCTCAAGTAATATCTACAATTCTGGCGTGTGCTATTTTGGTTAAGCAAATTATTGTTGCAATTTCTTTTTCATTCCACTTTGAGGTGTCTTTTCCAGCAGCTGGTTCATCTTGCAGGCAGGACCATAGCAATCTAACTGATGTCCTGCTGTGGATCAGTAAGAGAGGATCAGTTTTTATGAAGCGGCCCACCCAAGGAAGGAAACAAACATATCATGAGATTCTACATTGTTTTGATTCGAGTGACAGATAAAGAATGACCATCTTCCAGTGGACTGAGGGCCGAGAAGAAACGAGACAGACAGAAAAGGAGAAAGGGGCAGAGAGGGAGAAAAGTGGAGGAGGATGAAAAAGAAAGAAACATTCCCAAGCTGGCCTGGTTAATTGCACGGGATTGGAAACAGATGCACAGCCGCAGTGACGTTATCTGAGTAGACCTTGAAAGTCCTTCTGGTTTGAGGGGAAGGGGGATCGGAAGATTTGAGGAGGATGGCGATAGATAGGAGGGATGACAAAGAGAGAAAATAGGGAAGATCGAATGGTGCTGTGGCATGAGAGCAGGCAAAGGAGCAAAATAACAGATAATGAGGGGCAGGGCTGGTATTTGAGGCTTTGATGGAGAGAAAAAAACGACTAGAAATGACTGACATCAAGAAAATTGACTCAAAGTGAACTAGGTTAAGTTGGCATCGCACACAACACAGTGCAATGTGTTGATTAATGTGCATTTTTGATTTATGTGCATTTTTCCCATCTCTGAGGTGGAGCATCCAGATATTAACACTCCACCTGTCTGATCAAATTAGGCCTTTTCTGCCTCACTGTTCATCATTAATTAATTAAAGTGTCTCCCTAATAATGTCAAGGCAGCAAATGAAGTTGTAACTGTATTTCAAAATCATTTTCAATGTAGACATGTTCCCTCCCACCTGTGGGTCAGTTACCAGGTGAGATAGCAGAGAAAACATGTCGGTTCTATGAGAGTTTATGAGGGGAGTTATTACATAATACAAAAAAATAAGTTTGTCACTTGTGACAGCTCAAATCAACTTCAAAATTCAAGCTACCTTTTTAAGACCAATGTCACAATGTAATCAGTCTTTTGAGTCTAGCTGTTGTAATTCGAAATAAGTCGAAAGAATGTCCTGCTGAGGATTGATTCAACTTACTGAAGTTGCTTAAGAAACATTGTTAGATTATTGTCATACTTATCTATGTCATCATAGGTAGATATTAAACAGAAAAACCTGTTTAACTTAATGTTTTACAGTACACACATGCACAAACTCGACTGTAAATTGGTCACAGGACCGGTATTCTGCAACTAATGTCAGTGCTCTCTCTCTTTCTCTACCTCTCTCTTAAATACACACACAAACACACACATAGACGGTCACATCACACACACAAACATAACCTGACTCCCGAGTTACCTTTGAATCTGACCTTTATCCATTAAAAGGTTTTTGGTTCAGTTTCTGAGGGAAGCCACCTCCTGCGCCAGGGTTGTATGATTTGTGATTAGTGGGTGGATCTTAGAGCGATGGGGCCCCAGGGCCCTCACTCTTATAATTACACTCCATCCCCGGGGAGGGACCCTAGAGTGACAGCGATGTAGCTCCCATTTTTACCAGGTCAGATTCGGCGATTGAGCACATCCTGTACCCTGCCAATGGCCCTTTCCTTTTAAAGAGCGATTCCCTAGGACCTTGGGACACAGGGACTAGCTCCACATTACCAGCAGGCACCTGTTCTCCAACCTACTTTAAAGCTGTGAGGCCATCACTATCAAGCTGCTATTCCTGCTTTTAAATAACCATCAAATGTGTGAGAATCTGGAGGCATTTTTGAAGCATTTTTTCCAATCCTTTGTGAATAAGACACTACCAGTCTTTTCTTCATCGTTTGACAATGCAGACAATATGTTTTATGTTTTACAAGCCAAATGTTTGCTGTTCTGGTGATATGCCCAAACCTGAAACATTCTGTGAAAACAGATTGTGAAGAAAAGAGAAAACGAGGAAGAAGAAAATGTAGAGCACAATAAATCTTGCAGTTAGGCAGAAATGTTAAACAGATGTGTTAAAATTCCTTTAGCACTTGAGGTTTGGTAATCCAAGGAAAAATATACTGTTTCACTGTGGAGGATGTGTAAACACCGATTACAACAAGAGGTATTATTATTTAGATAATGATATAATACTAAAGCAACAATAAAATGATCCTTCAGAACAGCATTAATGTTTTGCATTAATGATTCCAGCAATGCAAACTGCCAAGATGGCAAATCCATCCTGAGGATAAGTTACACTTCATCTTCTTCAAGATCCTCTCCCATTTTTCTTCATATTTTTACTCCTTTAAAGCATACACACATACATGCCATTTCATTAAGAGCATTGCTATTAAAAGCTGGGCATACTGCAGCTCCCACAGCACAGAAAACCCACACATTACGTATTCTCCCTTGGCTTCTATTTACATTGGAAGGATCTGTTTTAATTTCAATTTATGTTATATTACACAGCACGTCAGCAGGGCTTTCATTGAAAAATCATTACATTTGGCCCATCTAAGGGGGCGCGCGGTAATTGCTCCAAAACTGCTCTCAAGTGGAGGTCCTTGGGAGAGGGGCTCTCTTTGCAGGCTGTGTGTTTTTCATGTCAGTTTAATTAATCACACATATATCCAGTTCTTAATCCCCAACACAGGGAAAGATGTATACGAGTCTGGTTGGAAGGATTCTAGCTATTGTTAGTGATGTAGGCTAATCAAGACCAAGTCCAGGGTTTAAAAATGGATTTTGGAAAATGCACTCACTTTAGATTTAACTGGTCAAACAAAATCAAATTTGAAATATTGTCAATATAACTGGAGGAAAATCTAATTTCCTGTAATATGGTTCCTCTTACTTCTTGACCTTCAGTGTTCTCAATGTGTCTCTCAAATTTCCCCTTAAGCAGCTTAAAAGTTTTCTTTTAAGTCTTTTTTCCCTACGTTGTATGACCGTCTTTATCAGCTTTTTACGTGAATTACCTGAAGTAATATCATGCTTATGAGCTAAACATCCATGCCATTTTGTATGACTGCACCATTACATTAAATGGAAAATTATAGAAGTTTTATGCATAATTTAATTTCCCATGATTCAGCATGAAATGTTTCTTTTATGTTTGGAAATTTAATGATGTGAACTAGAATTTAAAATGAAGTTCTGTGCGTCTGAAGAAAACTTGGCAATACTACTCGACAAGCCTTTGTAGTAATGACCCGAAACTGTTACATTAGTGCTTCAACTGTGCAATGACAATACACTAAATCTGGATCTGACAAATATGGCCACATATGGAGGTGTACTTTTAGGCATGCAACAGCCAAGAGAAATGAAACAAAGTGGAATATTTGATTGTGTAATAGCTAGATAGTGTAGCTGACATATTTATCATTGGATAAATCACTAGTTTTACTCAATGTCTACTAAAAACCACCAATAGATTCCGCAGTATCACATAGATGCTGGCAAAGTTAGGAAATCCTTTGAAAGACTAAGCACCACTTTTAATCAGCTTTTCAAAGGAAAACTTTTCTCCTTCTGTCCAACACTGACAGCCACCGCGTACACAAGTTTGAATTGCTGGCGCTTGCATCTCATAAGAAAACTTGAGTGTGATCAAAAGAACATGAATTGAGTTTTAAGTCTCTTTAGTGGGATGTTTGGAACAAGGGCAAGATCAAGGTGTCCTTAACCACTGCAACACACTGCTTCATTTTCCACAATTAAAATATCTTCTCTCTTCCCCTTTTTATTTCTTATCAAGATCAAATGTGGGAATAAAAAGTAGAAAATATAAAATTCTGACAGATTGCATTTTCTTTCATTTTCAAAACAGTCTGTGGCACATCTGATACACTCTTTTTCTTTAAACATTAAACACAAGCTTCAGGCTCCCCTATACTCTGATGGTCCCAGACGGGCCATTACAAAGTTGGACTGTGTCTGCAGGCTGGGAGACAATGTGTGGCTTCTTTGGCATCATTTGTCTCCTGAATGCCCAAGCATGTTGACAACATAGACTTAACCTCGGGAGCTGGTGTCAAGCTGATGCTATTAATTTATGTCCAGAAGGAAGCCTCTTTGTCACTGATAGCAGCAGCCACCGCTCCTCTGTTGATACTCAGAGACAGGAGCTGCTGCAGCAGTTCTGGACAACAGTTCTTTTATGGATTGTCCATGCTACAGACTGTTCAATGACGGCATCATAAATTCAGCAAATAGCAGTACTGATTCTACAAAAATAAAAATAAGTTTGTCTACATGTGTGTTTGTTGGTATTAATATTTTTTTTTTTTTAGAAAATGGCTGCTTGAAAATATGTCCCACTTTTTCCCCAAGTTACTTACCCAGAATCAATAGTGACTTACATTGTGTACTGTATAGAACACATTTAGATAGTATTTTAATAAATGTTTTAAGTTACAGTCACAGGCAACTACAGACATCTCAATGTTCATTTTTTGCCTATATTTACATGGGTTTTTAATGTTGGTGCAGGCTGTTTTGCCAACTTTTATTAAACATGAAAATATTTGCTGGGATGTGAGCAGAGCAGAAGGATCCACAGATTCATTTTATGCAGTTAGTATGCTGAGATGTAAGATGCTTTAAATATTCAAAGGCAGATGCTTGCATTTTAGCCCTTAAGAGCAGATTGACTCACAAATCTCCCTGCCTCTCCCTTGGCAGATGTTTAGAGCACTTGATGTTTCATGGCTCCACTGTGCAGCAACTGACTACAGTACATAACCTTATTTTATCCTCACTATTCACAGGCCATTTGAAAGGTAACAAAGTAAAGCAGACATTGTGTTGTGGTATAAATCATCGCATGGGTGCACGCACTTTGGAAACACAAGTTTTTACGGCAGAGAAAACGTATTTTGTAAAGTTGTGAAGAGTATTGACTGCACATAATACTTCATACACATTATTATAATTATTATTATTATTATTTTATTGCATGATTATTATTCCACTTATCATTTCTGTTTTTGTTTGCAATAGTCTCCAGTTGTTTTACTGTCTATTTTTGCTGTCACTGTATGAAAGGTGCTGTACAGATGTGATTGACTGATTGATTGACTGACTGGTTGCACTCAAAAATGCTAAGGAAAAATCAGAATCAGAATCAGATTCAGAATCAGGTTTATTGCCAAGTAGGTTTTCACATACAAGGAATTTGCTGTGGTATACTGGTGCATAACAATAAACATAGTAGGTAGAAAATATGAAGAAAGATAAAGCAAGCATGTCAAGAAGCATAAATAGTGAATAAAATATTAAGTATGTGCAGGGATGTACAAAGTATTGATCAGGGAATGTGCAAAAGTTCACAGTATGAAGTATAAAGAATATTTGCTTGATTGGAATAGAATAGGTTTAATTTCAAACTCTTTATTCTCAGTTAAACATGTAGTGTTTTGCTGATTTAGATTTATCCAGTTTGAAATGGGAGGTACCCAGTATAACTCCAGTCTGTTGCTAATAAGCACCTCCACTACAGCAGTTGGGGTATGGGCTCGAGAAGAATATAGTTGCTCGAGAGCACTCTGAGCAACTATATTCTTAGAGTGGGAGGACTCATTCATGTTTCTCACCCAGATGTTCCCAGTTGACACTGGAATTAGCACCGGCAATCCTTTTGTCACAGGCCTACTTCTCTGACCTTTAGACTATCGTGTCTGCCGTCTCTACCGGTGCAGAATTTACCTCCAGTCTCCACTTTGCAAACAGCACGCTCTGCTCAAAATAGCCTTTATGTCACCAGAGAATTCAAATCTCATCATTAAACTCTTACATTTATCCTTCACTAAGCTTCTATATACCTTAGTCTTTCATATGAATTCCCATTGGGTACTAGCAACATCTGTTTCCTCTCTTTACCACAGTGTCCCACCAGACACTCACTGAAGTACCCACCACCTACAGTAGAACACATCTCAAACACACTTCTCCATACACGCAGTGAGCCGTTAATCTGGGTGCCCATATACTTTCACAAACTTGAGCTCACTTTGTAGCTAAAGCAACTGCAGTATGAGCGTCTGGAGGAAATCCAACAACTCTGCCCCATCTGTACCGGCTCCCGCTGAATGTCGACATGTCTCCCTGGCAGAGAATGGGCTTTATTTTTCTCTGACTGGAGAGAAAAAAGAAACCTGGGAGTGAAGGAGAGCAAAAACACACGGTAGTAGGTCAGAGGTCCTCTAGGAGTGATGAATGAGCAAATAAATATGTGTCCGGGCCTCATAGAGCAGCATTCCGTTCTACATTCCCCTACTGGAGATCATGCTCGCGACAGGATTCCTAGGAACATCGCACAAATGACTTTGGCAAAAGTTTACCCCAAACTTGGAGCAGTTCCATGAAATATAGGCGGAGAAAATACATGACATGCTCTACTGTAATTCCATGCTATGTGTTTCACACCGACTAAAAAGCTGTTACCGTGTTTCTCCGCACTGTGAGTGAGTTCACTCCTGTCCTATACAAACCAGAACTAGCTCAGCGCCTCTTTATGCTCATCTCATGTGTCTCACAGGATTCAGGTTTGACATCTTGAACGCAGTCTGAGTTTCAGTGTACACTTACAGTAGCTACTGGTTATTTGTGGCCTGTTTCAGCATGGACACAGTTTTACAGCAGCTCATCTGTCATGATATGTTTCTGCTCTGTACAACCTCTCAAAATCCACCTGTTGTCAGATCAAACCTGTGGTCAGGAAAACTTTGGGAGATGGCGCCCTCTGTTGAAAACACTGTCACTTTTTGTTATTTATTTACATTATTATTATTGGGATTTAAGCGATTTTCATTCTGACTTTTACTGTAACTACATGTAAAATAAAACCACAGTAAATTTTTTTTAAGATATAATCAATACATGTTAAATTTCCAAAACAAACATTTTTACTCCATATTCTTACCACATATTTTACAGTGTAGGCCAACAATATTAATGCCATAATTCATTTTATAAATTATCCCAAGTAATAACTTTTTTTCATGAGGCGTAAGTGTACAATATGCAACAAACACAACAAAGCGCGACAGAGTAGCCAATGTGCTTGTAAAAGTTGTTAAACCCTGCGCTTGATGTGCAGGGAAAATGTGACTCACCAACTGAAACAACAACATCAATATATAATTTACTCCAGTTTTAAGATTAGGTTTTGTTGGCAATTTTAATAACCGAGTACGGAGGGAAGGGATAAATGCTACGTTTTTGTTTCACCAAAATCCACCATTTTCTATCACTGCTAATTAATTGGCTCACACGAAAGCGAGCCTCACATGAGTTACAGCAGGATGGCATACCGAGCAGGAGACCATCTTTAAACATAAGGCCTGGGTTAAAGCTGTCATGATGACAAACACCCACTGAGGTGCCATTCAGCACATTAGTGAATCCTTATAAGCTCCAGGGAGGTTGTTCAGTAGTTAGCCTTGACCTTTGACCTCCCAGTAGTGGGGGTCATGCAGAAAGGTAACTTCTCCACTATAGATCAATATGGTGCTGCAAATAACAGTCACAAAAGTCTACTTCCATATGGTGTTGCGTCACTTATGACATCGGTTTCAAATGTAGCATCGTTGCCAAGACAGAGAGCTGGCAACTCCTGTCAATTACCAGTATGGAGTCTCCGTACCATTAAACATGCCTGGATGGACTAAGCTCTTACTCGTGTGCCAGATACCACACACAGATTTTAAGACCTTTAATGGCTTCATCGCCATTCAGCATAAAAGATGGGGAGGGGGTATAACAGCGAGTTCCTCAAGTGGCCACAGCCAGCTTGTTTGCTAATCTGTTTATGTTAAGTTCCTTCATTTATCAAAAAAGCAAAAGGAAGATTTCCTCCTGCCTGGTCAGTGTGCAGTCAATCCTAACCTGGCACTTGGTTGTTTAGTAAAAACCTGCCAGAGTCCCCATGAGTGCTAATGTAGGTGAGGAGGTGCCTAAGGAGGACTGGGCATAAGAACCTGCCAAGAGATTATCAGTTCATCTGAAGCACTTTGCAGATTCACAGAGAGGTGAGAAAAGTGGGTGGCACCAATCCATATGGAGAGAAACTGAGAATGTACAACCTACATATACAGGTTGTTGCAGTGGTCTGGCTACCTCTGAGTCACATCAGTGAAGTCTTATATAAGAATATATATTCAGTGGAATGCATACCGTGTCTCAAATTCTGATAGTTTGATAATTTTGCAAGACTTTTGATGGCATACAGTAAAGACGCAGCAGTCATTTCCTTTGTATTTTTGGCCAAAAAGAAGAAGGCATTGGCTACACCACATGTCAAGTGGCCACTTTCTTGAAGCTGCTAAAAAAAAGTGATCTCTACACTAGGAGAAATGAAAAACTGAAGTTCAAATAAACTAGTGAAAGCTCTGAGCAGATAAGTTACTGGAAGAGAAAGCGAGAAATTGAGAAGGATATCCATAACATAGGTCCCTGTGTTGAAATAAGTAAAAAAATTTTTATTTTTTACAAATCCAGCCAAGGTTACCCCCCAGGAGAAATGTATATTTAAATGTTCTTCAAAACTGCAGCTCATAATGTTTTACTCTGTGAAGGAAAAGTTTATTTAGTTCTATAAAATGCTGCCTAAGATTTAATTTCCACTCTAAAAAATCACTGCCTTCATCATTCAAAGTTTCAGTCTCTGTACAGTATTCTCAGCCAAGGGCCTTTGTTACATACTGTCTTTTAAAACACATTCTCTAATTTATTTTCATTTTGTGCCTGCATTGATTAGGTTAAGCAAGTTACCCATTGATTGTTCAGTACATTTTAATACCTGATTTTGAATACAACTTTAAGCTTTTAGTATTTAATGGGTTTTTTTTCATTCTCAAATCAAAGAATCTGATATTCAAGGTCAACATGATGTGACTTGATGACAACACACATTTCTGTTCTGAAATGTTGTGTGTCCATGGTACAGTCATGGTACGTTAGCGATTTGTAAGTAACTCTCAACAAATGTTCATGATAAATTATGTGATAATCACTTTCATACCAGCAATTACTTAGTCAGTGTGGATGTCATATTTTTCACTCATTTTCGACTGAAACTCTCAAATGAATTTTGCAGCACTTTGCAGACTTCTGCAATGTCAAATTCAGCTCAAATTGAGCTTTACAGATGGAGATGCTGTCTAAGATTATTGATAGATATCATTATTTAAACATGGTGCAAAACAAAAGTGCAGAGTCAAACATTTTCACATCAGCAGATTGTTCCGATAACGTCAGAGAGGCAAAAAGAAAGTTTTTCTACGTTGGGAGAGCGGAGCATCCTGAGCGAGGAGGAAAGCAAACTGGAAGGACATGAAAGAATTTGCAAATCCTTTGACTTTCAAATAAATGAGATATATCAAATATGTAGTCCTGTTTTATTTAAGACAGTGCCAGTGCAATGCTAAATAGTTCCCCTGCTATCCACTAAAGCCCTGGCCAGAAACATGATTTGCTCAAAACCCCTTTTTCTCTACCCATTCTCTTCAAAAATATAATCCTGAATACTTAAATATGCTATCAATTTGTTGCGGGTTAGTTCCAGTGTGTGTTTTTGGCAAGGGTTTTTGTGGGTGGCAGACAGACAAGTTAGAGAAAAAAAGGGGAAAAAACAGAGTATTTTGGTCTTGGACAGCAGAGCAGTAGTTAGGAAGCAGCTACAAGAAGCCGACTCTCCCTCAAGTAATGAACTGGGCCTTTTTTTCTTTTGCTTGGGAGCTTTTGTTGCCAATTTGGTGGTGCCTGTGGGAGGCAGTTTTTTTCCCTCTTCTATTTTTCTTCTCTCCATCTCAAAGTAAAATCACCTGGGATGTAATTAATTAATTAGAATCAGTGCGCCGAGCTGGGGGGTGGGGGTGCTGGGCACATGTGTTTTCGTGGTGCGCTGTGGTCGATGTGTTCCGGGTGATTGGGATTAATAACAGGGGGCCAATTTGAACTGGGAATCGGTGTGCTTAATAGACATTGGGGGGATGTATGGGGGAAGTGGAGGAGTAAGGAGGGGGGTTCAGGGGTGCACAGACCCCCCAGCCGCTGGAACAAAGGGACCTTTGTAAGGGGGGCACATTACAGTATGCACTTTACTTTAGGACATCAGATCCCAGTTGTGGTTGCAGTAATCATACAACTTAATCTATGGCAGTAGTTTTTTGTTCGCATGAGTAAATATGCTATTACTAGTACTCAGATGGTCCACTGTATGGGGAGTCCACTATTTCCATAAAATGAAAATATGGGATGTTTCCATATATTTGACAGTAAAAAGCCATCTGAGACTACTGAATACTCCATCATCCCCCTTGTGTGTTAACTCACCCCTCAAAACCAAAGTGAGAAGAGGTGGAGACTGCTCTGGGCTACAGCGCGTTATCAAAATGCTAATATACTTTATCACAGCTCTGCTGCAACATGACCTACAAGTTTGGATTGTCAGATCTTTTCATAAGAGAAGGTTCCCTTCAGGAAGTGAGAGGACACACACCACACATCTGGTTTGAGACCGCTCAATCAATTGCTCTAAAATCCTGAAATTGCTACTCTTGGCTATGCAATCAGGGCTGTGGTCAGTGGGTTGATGGTACAACGATGGAATAAGCTCTTGCTAAGATCGGGCTTTGACGATGTCACTGGTATGGATACGAAGACTGAAACAAGCGGTTTCTCACAATAGGGTAAAACTGAGAGTTTTTCCCCGAATCCAAGGACATTTATCCTTAGAGTTTCGCACAAGTTTATGAAAGCTGCTACCAAACTCCGGTGTGGTCCAGAAAAGAGCTCTGTACACACAGTACAAATACTGTATATTTTTCGTATAGGCCTAGCTTTATAAAAACACAGTGTGAAAAGAGAGATGGACTTTTGGGGTGCAAATGCATAAATTAAGAATAAAGTGCAAAATGCAATGCAGTTACAGTAAAAGCCTGGACTGGTATGAGCAGCGTTTCACAGATGTCATGGTGTACAGAGTTGCTCTGGATGCCTGTTGCAGAATTGATCTGACTGAAGAAATGAACCTGGATCTTGACTCAAGTATTTGGGCCAGAGGGAAGAATTAATTTCCCTTTGTAATGCTAAGGTTCATGAAAGCACAGCATACTTTAAGTGCTCTGTTCATTAAAATGTACAAGTGTGTAATGTCAAAATTAATGTTGAATTTGTGTTACTGTTCCCCTTATCTCTCTTAATATGTGAAAATGGCTGGTTGTGCTGAATTTGCTGCAGGTCGAGGGAGGAAATGGCACATTTATTCGATGTTAGAAAAAGAAAACAATCCAACAGCAAAACGGAAAAAGAATAACACGGTAACAGGAATGAAAGGGTTCACCACTTTATGTTGGCATAGCCCAAATCAGTCACACAGGCACAGTGACAACCTATACATAAACTTAATGGAAATGAAAACACTAAACCAAAGGAAACGTACTTGTAACTTCCTTCCACCTGGCATTCAGTAACGAAGGCTGAACACAACGCAGCCGTCATCCTGACCCAGAGCCTCTAATACTACATAAAACATAGGAGCTTTAATCTTTGCCATGGCAAAACTTAACCCAGTTAAAATGAATGCAGGGAATGTACAAAACAGTCATTCTGTCCAGTGATGACTACATATCCTGATTCAGATCAAATGTTAGTATTACCATAAATTAAACACAAAACAAACACAAGATTTGGTCTCTTAGTGCTGATTAAATCCTCCAAAGCAAGCTGTTCCGTGTTTTCACTGCAATACAAATTTAGCAGGACTGTACAACATAAATGGATAGCTCTAAGTAGAACAGTATGACATCATCACTTCAGAGACGATTTCACCCAGCAGTTGAAAAAAACATGTTCATTTCACTTTGTAAAAACTAGAAACGGGAAAGGGACCAGCCTTCATCATCCTTCAACTGTTGTTTTCCTTCAATTGTTACCTGTAAAAAAAGAAAGAAAAAATCAAACATATTGCAGCTTTCTCTACCTCTTTCCGTGTATTATTGTTACCAGTGTATGTTGGCTAGTAGCCACACAACTTTACAGAGCAGTTGCTGTAACAGGAATACACATAAAACAGAAAAGTGTATTACTGCTTCACCCTCCTGCTCGCATTCAGCTCCCACACATCAACCTTGCTGCCTTAGTAGGAAAGTGAATTTGAAGGGCTCTTCATCTATACTCTGTGTTGGTATATGCATATACGAGAGTCCTGCATGATTCACTGTGGACGGCACAGTGCTGCTGACATTACCGAGATTTTAATGTGGTGTGCGTGAGATTGCTTTAAGGTTGTAAAAGAGATCAAAGCCCAGAAGAGGATATGAACCTGGACTGCTGTGCATTGTTACCGGTCGACTGTGGGAAGCATAGAGGCCAGGATAATAGATCCCCTACAGATGCCCTGTGATGGATGCACCATAAAAAGTCTACACAACCTCCTGCAGCTTTTAAAAGTTCAAACTATTAGCAATTCAGAGCAATTTCCTATTTTTGTTCCTTGACATAACCATCAACGACACACTGATGTACATTTCATCAGAGTGAAAATCCTGTTTATGGTTTACTGTCTTGCGAAGGGGCATTTTTGTTGCACTCAGCTACAACGGCTCATGAAATGTGTGCAAACTCTGCAACATAGATTACATGTTGTAGAATAATGCAAAAATGAATAAAAATGTGTTCCTTTAACACAAAGAGATTGTGGGGCAATGGAAAGATGAAGTGGTTTTGTTAGGGTGGTTATGGTTTGGTACTGATATTGTTATAAACTAATACAAGATTTCAATCAAAACTTCTTTATTTGGGTCGAATGCAAATATTTTCACTACCCCGACCATGATAGCCGTACCCTCCAACATCACACTCTAGCTTGTTTGCATGTATATTGCATGCAGTCGTTTCTCCTTCATGTAATCTTTTGTGGGTGATGAAATTTTTTTTTGCACATGTAGTATGTTATTTGTACTTACAGACAACTTGCCTTTCATGAAATGTCATGGCAGCAGGCTAACACCCAGTGAGGTGTGGCACAGTTACATGCTACTGTAAACTCCATGGCACCAATTACTTGATTATAATATAAATACAAAAATATAGCCTTGCTATAAATACAGTATGATGGTGAAAAGTCATCCTGATGTTGCTGTGTGCTGGTTTACTTTTCGGTGCAGTATATTTCCAGGCGTAAGAACTGCACCTCTGCAGGTGAAGTGTTATTGTTTCCTTGCAACAGAATCTCAAAGGAGGTGTTTTATTTGTAGAAGCTGCACCACTTGACAGACACAACTGCGAACAGAAGCAGATTAACCTCCCCAGACCCCCCAATTCAACACTCTCTGTCTCCGTCTCTTCTTCTACTCACTTCCCTTTCCTGTATCCTTCTTCTTTGCTTTGGTTTCCACTGTTTAATTTCCTTCTCTCATTTTGTCTTTCATTCCCACTTCTGCTCTCATCCCAACGTGCTTACTTCTCTCTCATCCTGCGCGTCCTTTCGTCAGCTCCTCGGGTCTCACGCCGTCAAACCTCACCACAAATGAGCAGTCTGGATGTGCACACAGGCAACGAATCAGCAACCCACATGGGAACCCCTTCACACTGTACCACAAACACAGTCCTAATTAGCCTAGAAACTACCAGCTTCAGTTGAGAGACTGCACAGCTCGCTTACCCAATCCCCTGTCCGACACTGTTTGTCTGGATGAGTATAGGTTAATTACATCCAGTTCACCCATCACTCTCTTACCTCCCCTTGTTTTTTCCCAAAAAGTTTTTGGTTTTGTTTGCTTTTCTGATATTATTGGTGTGCTTCTGCTGCAATAAGTCTCTCCAGTGCATCTGTATTATGATGGGCACAAACCTCACATAGGCTATATGTCTCACATAAGTCAGAGTCAAACTGAAATTAAGAAATTGGTCAGTGTTTGTTTTGATTTGTGTACCTGTTTGGTGAAAATTATAATTACCAAAAAAAATTTAAGGTTTATCTATTTTGCTGCTCCCTACATTAATTCATTTTTGGTTTCGACCAACAACGTTGGAACTGTAATTTGATTGGTCCAATATCTGTAATAATAATAATAATAATGATAATAATAATAATAATAATTCAATTCCAATGGTCACACAACCAGTAAACCACCTGGGGAGCTGATGTTAGCCGCTGAGTCGTCCCATCTGTGATTTGAGTATTGACTATGTTACTCCATGTCGCGATTCAAATAATTTAACGTAACGTACGGAGTGCTGTGGTTAGAGGACGACTTGCTACTGTGAGTTTTGACCATCTGGTCATTTGCCATCACCACGACCAATGAAAGAGAGACAGCTTACACTAGCTAGACCACCTCCTTTCTATACTATGGGACAACCACAACACCGAGTGTGTTGGAGCTGTCGATAAATGACATAAGATAAAATAAGAAAAAAACAGCGACATAAATAAATAACATGCATAAAACATAATGGAACTGGAAAAGTAAAACTTTGGGCTGACATTAATTATCAGCTTTTTTTTAAAATGAGAAGTTTTAAGAAGTGATTGAAAAGATGTTACTGACTACAAAAGCCCAATCACATTTAGTCTCGAGCCAGGACTTAGGAACAACCAGAAGGGTCCTGTCCGAAGATCTGAGGCTGCGCTCCGGCTTGCAGGAGCTAAACCATGAAGTGTTTAAACGTGATCAGTAAAATCTTAAAATCAACTCTAAAACAAGGATGATATGATCTTGCCATTTGGATTTGTTAAATTTTGCTTTCTGCATTTTGAACTAGCTGAAAGCACATAGTTTTTTGGCTTAACTGGTTTAACATTTGCTGACAAACTGCACAGTGAAACAGCCTTAAATTAATTTAGGAGGGCAGAGGGGTTCACAGTGTAAAGAATGGTGACCAGTTACATGACAGATCTGGAGTCTAATATTGTTTATTTTGTTGGTGGTGAGGGATGAAAACTGTCCACAAATGATGGGGGAGGCTTTGATTTGCTGGTTGGGTGGTGGTTAATCACAGAATTGATGGTTTTCAAAAGGACCTTGAGGGTAATAGCTTTGTGGTTGGACACACACACAAACTAGCCTTGCGGAGTTCAACACTTTCAAGAATAAAACCTGTGGAAAGAACAGTGGGTGTGTCCCTTTTTTAGTGACTGGAACCCTCAACTGACTGAACAAGATTAGAAGATTTTCCATGAAAATCCTCAATCCTTAAGAAGAACCAGAGGGGCAGCGTGCATGTTAAAATCGACTAAAGTAAGCACTTTGTCAAAGCGAGGCATCATAAGAGCTAAAAGGTCAGAGAACTCCTCAATAACACCAGAATTGGAGACGGCAAGTAAGAAGATGTCTACTGAGAATCTGTGCTAACAATAGCAAGCTAGGCTAACCAGCTTCCACCCTCTAAATGGAATACAAACTTTGGGTCCTTCCAAATGTTGAATGTTGTTAAGGGGCAGATGTCCTTAATTGCTATTGCTATGCTAAGTGGACTTGTTGAAAAAGGAGAAATCTCTTGTATCAAAGTTCGTAGACTATACAGTGCTCTTACATGCATTACAGTCAGTAGCGCACCACGATAGTTGACAGCCCATCTCCTAGCAACGCCAGCTCTCAAATGTCAGTCAGCCGCAGCCATGGGAAACGCCAACCCAATGACCTGAAGCCGAGATGCTGTTTCCACAAATGAGTCCATAAACAGTTTAATTCTCTTGTATAAAATAAATATAAAAATACAAAATATGCACTCAAACTGTTTTCTTACCCTGCATTGTTAAGCCTGCACAATATTCTTTGCAAAATAGTACACAGAGACTGTGAATCCCAGCATACAGAAGACTACTATCCTTACTTCCTTGCAGAATGTGTCTATTTGTGTATTTCTTTGCAGCAGTTTCTTTTCTTATCATATTTGACATGACAGGTGACAATATGCCGCAGCAGCACGTCTGCCATTTCATTGGGAGAAGGGAGAATATGACATTAAAGAGAAATACAGTGTCTTCCTTCTCTCAAAGCCAAAGCATTTTGATGATGCTTTAAACTATTAACTATTCTTCTGGTCTATGCTTGCTGGATTTTGTCACTATCTAGCAGAGTCAATATGTAGCCTTATGAAGAATTTATGCATACAAAACAAATTCCATCACTGCGGCGGGTGTGAAACAGTCAGACGCACACAAAGGGAGAAGAGAAAAAAATTGTGACTGCACTGTGTAACAATGGTTAGCAAACATTGAATGGATGATAAAAATGTTCATTCCCAATTCAAACTAATGTGGCGGAGTGTCTGTTAATTATCTATGTATGCAGTCAGGCCACATGGGAGGACCGCTACTGAGTTGAAAGCCTTTTAAATGAGGCATTTAGGATATGCCATAAAGAAGCTATTAACTGATTTGTTCTCTATAATACGGTTTTACATTGTCCCCAGGAAAACTTACAGACTTACAACTTGGAAGGTAGAGCATATTAATAGCCGCAAAGGTTGGCCTCTCCCTAGTTTGAATGGAAGTGGCTTTGACGGATAGAATTCGTTGTCAACCTTTTCAAAACTCATTTCAAATGTCATCTGCAATTAAGGTAATCTTTAGTGAACATATTGGAGAACTATTTGACAAGTGGTTTCGTCAAGGATGTGAGAGATCGTAGCTTTGATAGAATGCACAAGCCAGAAGTCTGTGGGCACATGTACATGCAAAACTCCATCGCCTTTTCTAACGTGAAATACTAATACTGCAATTATACACCACATTAATGCAAACCTGCCATCTGAGAGCAGAACATACTTATATGTTACTGTGTGCACATGACTGCACATAAAGACATCTGCAGGCAGAATATCTTTCAAAACAACTCGCAGTGAATACACACACTCACTCCTGTTTCAAACCTTTGTCCCATGTTTGCTCTACAAGGATTCAATTGAAATTCTTCCTTTGGATCTGACAAAATTAAGTGAGAAAGATTTTTAAGTGCTTAATGGAAGGACATGGAAGGACATGGCCCAATGAGAGAGGGGGGAAACACAGAAAGTGCCTTTTGTTTCACACAATCCTCACTTTCAGATGAAGCTTCTGCCACAACACATTTGGTGAGAATTATGCAAGGTCAGCACATTCAAGGTCACTTTTCATTCACCAGTCTGTGGCTCTCGACGTGTTTGATTCGCACGGGACCAGTGGAATTGTGAAACTCAATATTTCACAATGTTACAAGAGAAGACCCCTTGACATGCTTGAAATTGACCAGAAAATGGTATTAAAATGAAATGTGGAGAGTTATGGGTCTCCCACCAACACGGCTCAACAAGGCATCTTTTTATTTTTTGAGTAGCCATTCGCTCCATTAAGAAGTTATGAGTGTATGGAATTAAGGAGGGGGGGTGGGTGAGTGGGCTAACACTCTGGCAGTGTTGGCTATGAGAAAGGCCAGATCACCTGCCTGGTCATGTATGCATGTTTATGTGTACGGGTGTGTGCAGACATGCTTGAAAGGAAGAAATGTAAAAAGCTTTTGTCTATGGGAGCCCGTACATCACCTGTTGTGTGTGTGTGTTTGTGTGTATTTTTAAAGCATATTAGTTATAGATATCATTAAACTGTGAAAGGCTGGAGGTACGGTTTTATGGAACAACAGGCCTTCAGCTGTCAACATTGCTGCCTGACCACCGACACAGCTGCTTAAAAGTAGGGAACGCCAAACAAACGACACACTGAAGTTCTCTTTGCTATGTGTAGACAAAATATGTTTGTATGTGCATGTGTGTTGATGTGTATGAGTCAAATCAATAGTCTGTGCACTCATGTACATGCACGTGTGTATGTGAGAAGTCCTGATATTTCATTTTGGGTGGTAGTTCTAGCAGTCCTGGTGGTAGGGTTGACGAGGGTTAAACCTAGCTTGTTTGAAACAGGATTAACTCCGCGGCTCTCATGTGGACTCTGTGTGTGAGGGCAGCTCACATTTTGGCCTTCCCGTCACGTTCGCTCCACAGTGTGGCTGAGGGCTGTCTGCGGGCAGCTGAAACCCGAGAAGGTCTCCTTGCTCCTCCAAATGTTATTTGCCAGAACCGATCTTTGCTTTTATTTGGTGAAAGATCCATCCAGACGTGAGCTGATTTGAGTTTCTAATGCGTCAAGCTTTTCAGCTGCTTCTCCAAAAAGCATGAATTTAAACATGTGTATGTAGAAGTCTGGAGAATCTTGTGTTGGAAGCCGCTGCTGCTCTCCCGCCAGGACTCAACCCGAGACCTTAGCCTGTCTGTGAATGGTATCACGCTAACAAGAAGCCTCACCAGGTTTTCAGACTTCTCCGTGAGGACGTTTTGCTGCCAAGCAAGCTGATGGACGAGGCTTGTGTCACGTCTGCCAGGTGTGTTAGGGCATACTTTGCAAGTTCTTTTGGGTCACAGTGTGCATGTGGGATATTTCCATTCATTGCTGCACAGTGTGTCTAGTCTAGCAGGTGTTGTTTGAGACGGCCAGGGAGTAATCCAGGCTATGACAGGCTCTGAATTATAGAGACTGGCAGCAGACTGTGCTGAGAGAAATGGGATACGGTGCTCTAGAATACAAAGATCGAGTATAGTAGCACTTTGACTTGAGCACAGATTAGTCCATGAGCTTTCTAATAGTTCCTAAAAGACCACATTGGGTAAAATGGGTAGAAGCATTGAAATATTTAACTTCAGAATTTATGGGCAATGCTCCCCAAATGTATGTGCATGATGGTAAAATTGTTAAAATAGTATTTTAACATCAAGTAATTATTAGAATTTGTTACCACCAAGACAGAATGAGACATTGGTAGGATTTACCATATCGTCGCTGTCGGGCAGAAACCTTGTATATCCAGAAACGTTACTTCTCAGAAGTTTTTAAAATAATTGGACACCGTCTCATTGTTTCTTTAAATATGGTCAGATATTTGCATGTGTCATTATATTGTTATATTATTATTATTATATCATATTATATTATATTATATTATATTATTATTACAAGCTCATATGGAGTTACAACGTTCTTGACCGGCGAATGTCAATACATGGTTTGTCCGTCATTGATTAGAACGGCCGCATCTGAGGCAGAAAGTTCATCACATTACGTTATCATCAACTTACAGGTTACAAAGTTTATTGTAGCTATGTGTGTGCTCAGTTTTTCCTGTCGTTGAATACATTCGGCCAAAATCTCTTGTTATAAAAGAAGTGCTATGCACAGGTTATTGAAGATATTGGAAGGTATTGGCTATGACTAGACGACAAATGCTGGACTGAACACAAATGTCACATAAAACATTAGCCTTTATGGATTTAGTGTTTCTTGAGTAAAGAAAACACTGTACTTATTCAAACAACCAATTCTTTATTTAGCCTTGCATTGCAAACAACCAGAGACTGTCTCCAAACAACTGCCTAGTACTGCTCTGTGCGGATCTTCATTCAAGATGGAGGCGGGGTGGAGCTATGAGGTTTTGCCGACAGTTTGAGGATTCAATGGAGTTATGAGATTTAGTCACAAGCTATTTTTTTTCATTGGTTAAATCTTTGCAAAACCCACAGACAGACGTAAAAAAGGGTGACCAATAGCATTGATTTATGAAAAAAAATTAAAATACCGAAGATTGGATATACGAGGTTTCCGCCTGGCAGCGACGATATTAAACATTTTAAATAATATCAGTTATAAAGTAAGTTATCACATTAAGTACACTAAGAAAAAAAGGTCTAGCTTTATTGCCACTGACTTTTACACATAATTATGTCATTCAAACAATCTGGTATTCCAGCTATAGTATAGCTTCGGTGGATTGAGATATACAGTAAGCTAAGACTGATTTGCAATGCTGCAGTTTTGCAGAATAGCGAGCAGAAAGCCAGTACATTATCCCAGAACTGCAGTTTTTCTTCGCATGACAGATAAACATGCTAATCTCTGTTTGTTCCCTTGTCTTTTCTCATTTCCTCTTGGGTTTGCCTGATACCATAATTTTCCATGTGGTGTTGACACAGAGAAATCCTGCTTTGCCCTCATCCAAACAATAGTATATTATTTTCTAAAAGGGACTGTTAACAACTTTTCATGCTTTCTGCTGTTTTTGTTTATGTCATTGTTTTTCCTCCATTCTGATCATAATTGCTGTCTGTTTCCTTGGTTTTTCTCTCTCTCTCTCTCTCTCTCTCGCTCTCTCTCGCTCTCTCTCGCTCCAATTTTGTTCCCTCCCTGCTTCTGCTTGATGTGGCTGGAAAACGGAGTTGGCGGAGTAGGGGGGTTCATATGGAGGAGAAAACACATAAATAGAGCAAGAAAAAGAGAACTAAATGAGAGCAAAGCGACCCCAAAAGGAAAGAGTGTGTTTACTGTGTTTACGTCCGTGCACAGGCCCATGCGTGTTTATGTGCCTACCTGTACTGTGTTTATTAGTCTGGAATGAAAAATGAAGAGAGAAATTTCCTCAAAAACCTACAAATGTTTGAAAGTGCCTATGATGTGCTGACTGTGGATTCCTGACACTGCTGGAGTAAACGTCCTCTCAATGCCCCTTAACAAGTGAGCCTGGATAAGGAACACAGTGAACGGACCAGCACTTTGGAGCGGCTCCACAGATGTGCATGCAAGGCACAACTGCGAAGGGCCACTCCTGCCTCTTCTTTCTTCTGTTGTTTAGTTTAGATACGCACTTGCGCACATGCTTCTAGCTTCCTAGGATAAAACTGAATAGATTTGGAGTTTTATCCAGCCATTTTGTGGGCTTATTTAGACATTGCCTTGTGAGCATTGTGTCAGCCTGTTAAACATACAGCATCATATCTTTCACAATTAGTAAAACCGATGTGATGGAAAACACTGGTTGAGATTTTCTTAAAATATTGATTTTCTGCACACATTCCACATTCACCTAACAGAAATGCCTGATTATGACAATGACCACGTATTTAACCAAAGCCAGTCAGCAAAGCAACATTCCCTCCATGGGCTGTAAAATCACTCAGCCCTTGAATCATCTCCACCGTGTTGCTCTAGCTGGACTTGTCATCATATTGTAGGCACTGTGATTGATATTCTCATGGAAAAGCTGCCAGACAGCTCGGCTGCATTCTACAGAAGCTTACTGGTATAATGTGCATAATTCACCATGCTCATTGTAAGCCATCCACTGCACTTCAGAATGATTAGCCATGAAAATGTGGCGCGCACATTCTCCAGAATGTTGGACGCTCTGCATCCCGCAGATTCTCATGTCGGTTTCCGTGAACGTTCCAGGGCCTTTCCCAGGGCTTCAACACGGCCTGGGGGTCCTCTACTCAAGGGGAGACAAATAGACACAGCTGGAATGTGAAAGATGCTGTATGTGAGGAGAGTAAAACGAGTCTGGAAACATTATTGACGTGTTCCTGGGAATACATAATGTCACGGTACCGTTACACAGTCAAGACAAGCAAACGATGTGATGAAGCCTGGTGTGAGTAACAACGACCTAAATAATCAAAGGTAAAAGCATCATATTTGTTACTATAAATGTTCTTGAATTGTTTACATGAAAGGCAGCAAGAAAATCTTTCACACCTGCTGCATAATGCTATCATACAGCCCTCATAAACACAAACTTTGTGTATATATGATTAGGGACTCACAGTAGGAACATTGTGGCTGAGAGGAGAAGGAGCCAAAGGGATGAAGTACAAGGATTTATACTATATTATCTGTTAACTTATACCACATTATTGGCAATGTTACACAGCAGGCATGCCAACACTACGTTGTACTGCCAGGGAGCCTTTATTAGCTTCACTGAATTGACTTGAATCAATATTACAAGGTCCAAAGGCCAAAAAACAAAAAAATGGGCTGGGCTGAAACTAAACAGACAATAGACAGTATCTCACCCAACAATTCAAGCTAGCACTCACAGACCAGATCCCCTTTTTCTCAGGTATGCTCCATATTTTTTTGAAACCAGAGGGAGCTGCTTAGTGCGGTCAGTCACAGGTGCAGGGAAACGGCAGCATGGTGCTGGGCCGTGACAACTGTCAAAAGGTGAAATGAAGGCTCAGGCAGCATGGCAGCATGAGCCGTGGAGTCAGGCAGGAAATGTACTTTTTTTTTTTCCTCTCTGTTTCCAGATGAAGGATGTGCAGGAGCGCAGCACACTGGTGATGGCTACAGGGGCAGCCCCTAGTCAACCCCACATCTCCAGCCAGTCACACTTAGTGGACCGTGGCTCTCTCACCCAATCCCTCAGAGTCCCAGAGGAGCCAGTTGACAGCTCCTCCACCAGGCCTTGCTGCTATGGAGCGTCAGCAACAGGTGCCACAAGCTTTCTTTGAGTGTGCTTGTTATGCATCACCCTAGGAACTTCTGGCTGGTGTGTTTCTCTATCGTCTTGAAGAAACATGACTGTTTTGAAGGAGGTGGAAAGAGGCGATGTGAAATGGCTGCTGACAAGGTTGTGTTTGGATCCTTGAGATGCCATGGGGCACATTAACTGTCACATGATGACCTGAGACAACAAATACATGTCCATTTAAGGACACACATTTTACTATAAATGGTACTTTTACTTAAATTGTTTGTCTAACCTGGTTCAGGGCTGAACATAAAAACAACCGACATCGCTTTGTGGCAATTCAATAAACCATAAATGCCTGCGCTTTGATGTCAGAGAGGTTCCCTTGTTATCATTCCTGCATGTGGATGTGTGTCCTTCCTGATCTTGCTGATCCTCCATGAGTAACACCACACATAAAGATGAAAAAGTCTCAGTTACTACCACCACATGTTTCTTGACAACTCCCCCTTCTGAAAATCTATTCTGTCTCAGATAACCCCTAAAATCTGTGATGGATCTGGACTGAGTAAGTGCAAGTGGCTATATGAAGTCACTTTTCCATTATAGAAGGTCTGAGCTGAATTTCAGATAAGGATGGGAAAACTGTTTTGAACTATTGCTCTCTTTCAGTTACTTGTACTTTCTGATTTGTAAAAAATTAAATGTTTTTTGTCGTTTGTACGGTTTTTATTACCACATATGGGGCAGCATAATCAATTAACAATACTTATGAATCAATATTATATTTTTATAAATTAGGCTTTCAACTGACAAAGTTCCTTGCATTTGTGGGACCATTTTGTTTGTTGTTTTCTTCTTAAATTTGATGCAGGACCATTAATTCAAGGTCCTGCATGGTGGAATTAAAGCAATGAACAACCCATTTGAGCCTTTTAGTGCTAATAAAGTTCTTGTAAGATTAAAGTTTCCCTGGAGGGAACCTAACATCAGTGTCACAAAAACTGGACTTAAACACCAATGGAGGTAAATTCCATTAAATGCCAAATCCAAAACTCCACATTGTGCTCAGTCCTGGATTGTAATATATCTAAGGGTGAGAAGGGCAGTGTAATAGAGTATAGATTTTACAGTACAGAGGCTTCCTCTCACCAGCTGGAAGTCAAATGATGAATGCAACAAATGCAGACATGCCAGTCACACTTGCTTGGAAACTTGACATAGCTTTTAAAAAACCCAACAGCTCCTTGATTGAGCTACCAGTCATGTAGCTAACAACATGTGCTGTGCAGTTACTGTGGGAAGGTGCCTTAGTGGCTGCGGACTCTGGCTGTTGTTGATGTGTGTGAACGTGTGTGTGTGTGCGTCCGTGTCTAGCTAAGCTGTGGCCATGGCCCACACACGCTGCTGACTTTGTAAACGCCTGTGTCAGGATCAAAAGCCTGGCTATCCGCAGACATACTTGATTAGTGAAGGGCAGCTCACAATAGCAGCTACACCGAAGACTGCTGGACAGATGGACTTCTTTTTCTGTCTTAATGCTGTAAATTCTGCAGGGGTCTGATGTGTTTTACTTGGCATTGTGTCAGCAGTCATGTAAAACGAGCTAAGGTTTTAAGCTTTTTTCCAAGTCGCTGATTTCATTTATCTGCATTATCAGTATTGTGTAGTGTATTTGATTATTACAGTTTTAATTTTCATTGCAAAATATCTTTCCAGTGTGGCAAATTTCTTTCAATCTTGTCTTTTTTAATCACTTCTTCTCCACCCCTGCACTCAGAGTGGCTGGACACACTTTCTTTTGTTATCGTAAGTCCTTGGTTTTGTTTCTTAATGCTTCATTTGAAAACCAATTAGCTTCTCTCTTGGATTCAATTACCAAAGTGAAAGGCTAGTGCTATCTTGCCTCCGCAATAATAACACAATAATTGTATTCACACAGAGCCCCACCCCCAGCCCGCCTTTGGCACGCTGCTCTTTCAACCGGTGTCTGATCCCCTCCTTTGGCCTTGGCTGCATGCTATGCGAGTTGATTCAAAGTTGGAGTGATCGTATCGCTCACCGATAAACAAAACACAACCGTTGGCTTGGCTCGTCTTTCAAAATCAATGAGGTCGGGAACATTTGAAATGGATTTCTCCTTGAGGACACGGTGAGCGCCTTGAAAATGTGCTCCATATTTCCACTGCCGTTGGCATAGTTTGACATGGGCGTCTGGGTGTGTGCCTGTGTGGGCTGGAGAATGTGTGTAAAAATTAGTGTACATGTGTGACAGAAAAAAGGATCTGAGTTTGTGGTTGTGTGATTATGTGTGAGTGTCTGTGTGTGTGTGCGTGCGTGCGTGCTCGTGTGTCAGCAGTCAGTCATAATCTGGAAAGCATCACTACTCACCACCACCATTGACGACGTGTGCGTACAACACCGGCAAATGGCCCCAGACAGCAGAGAATATGCTTGTAATGAGGTTGAGACTGAAGAGAAATTATATGTTCAGACATTATAACTGCGTGAGGCTTGATTGCTTCACCACACTAACTCCATCATACATATAACTTCACAATATTATTTTTCTAGGGAAGGTGAGTGCTTATATTTTAAGTCGTATAATAAGTATAATGTCACTCCAACCTCATTTATTACATTGATACTTGTTAAATACATATTAAACATTTCATTGCTTCTCTGTCTGTACTGTAATTTATGAACTCATGTTTTTGTGAGGTTGGCCCAAAAAGGCAGTCCAAAAGGTCTGTGTAATCTTTTGTGAGTGTCTGCATATGTATGTTCCTTCTTTTAGAATATCCCACATGTATTCCTTCAGGCAGGTGATGAAAATTCACAGTATTTCTTTTGCTCACTTGCAAGGCCGAGGACCACCAGCTAAGCTCTGTAAAGTGTATCAGTGCTCACACCATCGTTAACCGCCGCATATTGTGGGTGTTGTGATTAGATTTAATTGGCCCTCCCTTAGAAACATTCACACACACACTCGTCACACCAGGCACTCACATGGATTTCATAAAGTAAGTCTAGTAGGTGCCTCGTGGCTTGCTGACCTCAAAACAGTATTCACTTCCTGTATGGGTTGAGGTCGTCTTGACCAGCGTAAATCACCCTTCCCCACACTTCGATTACACGCTCTGCTTCTGTCACCAGTCACCCCCCAAACAATTTCAAAGCTAATTGCTTCCGACGTAAACATGCAGTTACCGTATTGATATGTGGTTTGGGGAGTTAAATCGTGCACCAGCATCACTCAAAGCTGCACTTGAACCTGAGAAGAGGAGGCTTAACTGGTGGGACTGGGAAGGGGAAATACCTGAAATGCTTTTTTGAATGTGTGCAAGAACACAGAACATTAGCCCACATCTGCTCCAGCGTAATTATTATGTTATCTGTGATCCGTAAGAATTAGGTCAACACCACGGTGGAAATTTAGCAGTGCTGGTTTTATGAATATGCAGATTTTCATGTCACATTTGCATAACTGAACAGCATTCAGAAAAGTTCATGCAAGCAACATCTGTTTACCATTGCGCACACACACCATGAGTTTATTCAGAATTTGAAATGTCAACTTTAACCTTAGGAAATTGGTTGCTACATTCAGTATTTAGAGATACTGATTACATTTTAGATTCAAAATGAATGAGAATTGCAAATGTAGTCCATGGTGAATAATGCATTTATTGTCTGGAGTATGATCCCTGTTGACGACTATGATGTCGACAAGGGACTGAAAATACAGAAGCTACGGCAGATTAGCACTACGAATGAATGGAACCTCTTTCTAATGTGCCCACTTCTTTTCCTGGCCCTGAAATAATAAGTCCAACTCAGTCCTAGCAGCGCAAACTTTACATGCCACATCAGCCAGGGTGATGATTAAGTTATGTAAACAGTTTGGAGTGGGTCAGTGATTCCGCTTTGCTGTGCTGCAAGTGTTCATCTCAAAGATGTGCTGAAATATACGCTGTATGTATTCCCAGGGGACAGGCGAAAATCAACAAGAAAAATCATCAGCGTTGAGGGATATAAAAGCAAGCATCCATCTTTATTAAAGTCCCCGGTTTATGTTAGAGGACCTCAATCCTCCTTGGATTGTAAACTGGTCCTGAAAATAAACAGCTGTTGGAGAGGAATAAAACGAAAGTCTGAAATTAATCACTGGAACTTCCACATCTCGCTCTCTCTCACACACACACAGTGTATGTACTAAAATGCTCACAATAATCCAAACTTAAACAAATACTGTATGTTTAAAAAAATCAGCTGTGCACAGTTCTTGTGGATTGTGCCTTAACAACATTTGTGTTTTATTATACGTATTTTTTTCTTTTTATAAAAAATAGTTTATCAACGTTTAGCTGCTAAATATTCGGACATAAATTAATTGTGTACACTGAAGTGCTGAATATAACTGATTTTTATTTCTTATTGACAGAGTCTTGCTTCATGATGATGGAAGTCATGGTCCACCATTTTATTTGGAACTACACCACGGAGTGCACACATGGTGCACTTAAACTCCAAAAATGACAATAACGCACACATACTCATACAAGCACACATGTGCAGGCACTCTATAAGCGTTTGATCCTCTGATAAAGAGAGTGAAAAAGATCCCGAAGCCCGTCGTCATTAAATCTGTGTTGGTTTATTTGTGTAAGACACTGGGGCTCAGGAGGAGAGCTGAGGAGTATAGGGGTGGTCCGCAGTCCATTTGTGCACTGTTCGCCAGCAGCTGATCTCTGGAATTCACTTTCTGCCCGGCGACGGAAAGGTTGGCGGTTGTAGAAAGTGAATAGAGAAAGTCTGTGAGCGTGTGAGTATAAGTGAGGAAGCTTGCTTTGTGAGGATAGTGTTGAGTTTGCGGTGTGTTTGTGTGCCCAAAAAGTGTGGTGTGGGGTCTGTTGATGATATGTCATGGGAGAAATAAGCGTTTCTAAACTATATAAACTAGTGAGGCAACTAGTTTCTGTGTGTGTGGAGGGGGGGGGTTGGGGAGGTAGTAAAGCAGCAGGGCTTCTCGGGGGTACATGGGGCATCGTCTCCAGGGCTTACTGTGGGGGAACATTTAGAAGCAGCTGTTTTTTGGCTGCACTAAATGGAGACGTTGTCCTGTGCCGCGCTGCGCTTTGGATTCTTAACCCCCCTTCCCCAGCCCTTACCAATACTTCCCCAAATCCGCCTCGCTTTCCCTCCCCATGCACAGCACAGAGGAGGTAGTGGTGAGAGCGGGGTGGGGTGGATGGTAAGGGGGGCAGCCGTCTAAACTGAAGCCATCATCAACCACTCTCCCTCACCCCCACATACCGACCTCCCCCCTACCCTTTCCTGCCTGATGTGGCCCTAGACAGGATCTCATCTCGCACAACTGGCCCGGGCTCCCTCTAAAGTGTCAAAGCGGGTCTTAATTTAAAAGCCCCTGGGCCCATTGCAAACTATTCAGCTATGCTTACCACTCAATTATCTTCCTGTCCCTTTTTTCCGCCACTAAAGCCCCCTCTGAAAACATTTAAGAGCGTTTTGTGGAGGGTCAACCATGGTTTCAGTTTCCCAGTGCCCTTGTCCTTCAAGCCCAAATTCAAACATACCAAACTCTTGTGAGAAAACATGAGGGCTTGAGATTATTTTATAGAGGGGATAGTCTATGTGACAGACTAAGCAATGCTCCTGCTTCCTGGGATGCTGAAATGATGTCAGTGCTCTTTGACTCCGTGTTTCTCACAGTATTTGACAGCCCCTCTGGTAGCTATTAGTTTGGTTAAGGATTGCCTTTTCTCTTTTAGTGGTCAGTCAGAAACAAATAATGTGCTTGCCCTCCAGTGTTTGCTGAAAAAGCCCTGCGAGACCTTGAGGCTTGGAAACGTTTACGAACACTCAGAACCACAGGAAACATCCAGAGGAAAACGTTCCCTCTCTCTCCAACCCGCCCTCCTCACCCCCCCACTCCCTCCCCCCCTCCCCTCCTCAGCTCCTTACCGGCAATGGATCTGGGCCCAGAGAGCTTGAGAAAGGTCAAAGGTGAGTGAGAGAAAAGCACAGATGACTCTCAGATGGATTAGCACTAAGTGATCCAGACTCTCCCACACAATCACAACACCTAAGAGGTCATTTTCACGAGGCATCTAAGATCAGTCTGTTTCAGCAATTTCAACCACCAGCTAGAAAGATGGTACTCTTCACTGATATACTGTTTGAGAAAGAAAGCTTCTGAAACCAGTTTTCCTGTGACATTTCAGGAAAAAATATTTTGCACTGCGTGCTAAGTTACATCTGTTCTTTTCTTGTTTGCTTTATTTTGGAAAGCGCTGTATAAATAAAGTTTGCATTATTGTTACTATTGTAGGCAGAAACAGAGCAGGGTTAGCACTGCAAGTTGTACTATCAAAGTTAGATTACATGCAGCTGATTATTCAACCTGCCCTGGAAAACATTATCAGTAAATTAGTGGAGCGTAAACTCTTTTGACAAATTGCGAATCCTCACGCAGAGGTGGGCGAGCTACCATTAATCTTGAGTACATGTGAGAATGGAGTCAGGTGGCTTAACACTCTTAAACTTAAATTAACCATGATCCATCATCTCCAGTATATCTCACTCTTCCAGGAAAGAAAGGACATGATAAGAGAGAGGCTGCTTATCAAAAACCAAACACTGTACTCATTTGTATCTTTCCAAAACGACCGAGCGAAAGGCTGAACTTCCAGATGCAGAGTTGGATTTCTCTCAAGGTGGATAAAACTCCCACACTGTGGCCTGCTGTAATGGATGACTCTGATATCTACTATCTATTAGCATGAGAAATGATTACTGTGGATACTCTGTATGTGTGAGCCCAACTCTTTTGAGGAGGAGTAGAGCCTTGTGAAAAAGGCTCATTTTACAATTCCTATCATCTACATTCTTAGTACATAATTTCCAGCCATGTCACAATCTCCATTCACACCATGCAGGACTTTTTCTTTGACTGTTCATATCTATTTTAAACTGTAACACATATTAGTATAAAGTGTTGGTTATGTACATGCATGCAGAGTAAGAATAAGTAATAGATGTCACATCTGTTTGTCTCCTGCTTGTTTTCAACACAGTTTAATCACAGAATGTACCTCCATGTTTTCAATGAACTCTGTCCCCCAGTACCCACTAATTTCTCTTAAGTGATCGAATACAAGTCATGCGTAAATTGTACGCCTTATGCCTATTTTTTTTTAACCACAATCCATGTTGTTTAGGTTGAAAAAAAATGCTATGCAATGTTCACACTGATTGGTGCTTACCTCACACTAATAAAATTAAATGGGTTTTATGGAGACACTGGAGCATTTTACAATTACATGGAACTTTGAAAGAAAAACAAGTCATCGCCAGTCCTAAAGATATGCCGGTCTACAGTGAAGAAAGGCTAATTGAAACCACTCATCTCAGCTACACTGCACAACCTTTTCTCAGTGCGCGCCACCCTTCAGTCACTGCTCAGTCTTACTGCCCGGAGACATTCCAAGCACTCAAAACGCATCGTTGTGCTTCATTCTTTCACAGCCTGTGCATTCAGGAGGTAATTTACAGTTTAATGGCCTTGTACAGAATTATAATCTGTACAAATTCATTATATCTTAGATCTTTGGCTATAGAACGTGGTGCGTACTTCTCCCAGAGGTAACTCCAAATCAAAGCTGCTCTGACCAACAAATTCAATTTCAATTGATGACTATTACTGATACAGTGTCCCTACATGGTTTTACACTCATTTTCTCTGGCGAGGGCTGCAACTAATGATTATTTTCATTACCTATTAATCTGCTCATTGTGTTCTCGATTAATTGCTTAGTCTATAAAATAGAAAAATGGTGAAAAAATGCCATTACATTATTCTCAGACCTGAGGTGATGTCTTAAATTGCATGTTTGTCAGGCCAACAGTCCAAAACCAGAAGATTTGACGAAGAAAAGCGGCAAATCCAAGCATTTGAGAAGCTGCTACCAGAAAATGTTTGACACTTTAGCTTGAAAAAAAGATTATCAAAATAGTTGTGATTAATTTTCTATTGACTGACTAATCAATTTATTGAGTTATTATTTCAGCTTTATCTGTCTAACCCTCATAGGTTTCTCCACACAATTTGGTTTTATAAACATATAATCTATTGTGTGTGTGAATTGTTTAGCCTAGAACTTGTACGTCTTTTGAGCTGTATGTATTAAATATTCGGTATTCACTTTCCTTTGCCAGGCTTTTCCTTAGCTATACAGTGGACTTCCTGCGGCTCGTTCTTCATTGCTGCCTGAGGAAAAATACTGACTTGAGACACACTGCAGCGTGTGCAATAAAACACAAGTGTTCCACAGCTTTCTAATGTTATTTTTGTTTCATTGTTAAGCATGAATAAATGTCTTTGTGCATTAGGGGTGGTTTGTCTCTCACGCAGCCAAAAAAGAAAACATCAGATCTGTCTCAGACGTGACAGGAGGGGGATCAGAACTAGGACACTTTGAGCTGCAGTGTGAATATTGCCTCAGTCATAGTCCTCCAGCTCCCCCTCTCTCCTGTCAAGCACTTTCCCTCTCTCTCCCTTTTTCGACTCTCTCATTCCTCTCAGACCTCCCCTCTTACACGCCCACTTTTCTCCCTCTCGCCCCCATGCTTTTCTTCCTCCTCTCCCAAATCTTTCCCCCCATTCGTTCTCCACCCACTTCTCTAATGAGACACACTCATACACCAGTATCTCTCTAAAACCAATCTCCCCCTTTCTCTTTATCAGGCACTCTTCCCTTTCCTCATTGTTCTCCATCCTGAGTTTTTCTCCCAGTCTATCCTCTCTTTACCTCTTTCAAAGCTCTCACATGTGGATTCGATTATTGAAGCTAATGCAGCACATACAGCTAAAGGCTGGAGGGTGGGGTGTGGGGGCATGTTTGACATAAAGGCCCTTGCGACAACTCATTTTCTCAGCATGATTTGGTGAACAAGACCAACTCTGCTACCATTTCTGTTTTCCTCTTACAATACTTGTTTGCATTTTGCATCTTCATTATGGATGTAATATAATAAATTAGATGGGATAGTCTGATCAAAGTTGGTCTTGATTGAAACACAACAGAGGTTGAGTTCATCTGAGTTTGCTTTCGTTGTTATCTTTGCTGTTTAATGCTGAAATGAATGTCTGCCAAGAAAGTGCGAGACAAAGTATTAAAATATTCAGCTCATTTGTTGTTTTTGGATGTCAGTGCATGAATAAATGACATTTTAGGGGAGTTTATGGGAACGCAAGTCAGGTCAAGTAAGGCAACTCTATGCTAGAAATAAGAATCAACTTGTGATGTAATGTCTGTAGTTTCTTCACAGTTGTCCAGGTGTGGTAGAAATAGCACAGTGTGAAAAAAGTCATGCATCAAAATGTTACTTAAGTAAAAGTACAGAAGTATCACCAGTAAAATGTATTTAAAGTATAAAAGTAAAAGTACTCAATATGCAGAGTGGTCCCTTTCAGAGTGTTTTACGAGCATATTATTGGATTAGCGTTACCTATGCCTTAAGATGACGTATTTAGTGTTTGCTGGACAAGATGTACCTGATTTTAACTACTTCATATGATGATCATATTGTGATTTTTCAACCTGTTTCCGACAGAAATCAGCTTGTTTCAAGAACTTTTTTAGAAATGAGTGTGAGAATCTTGAAAGAAGACAGAATAAGGGATTGCCGCTCTAGAATCGAGAAAAATGTCACCTTATTGTAGAAAATTCAAGAAACCAGGTAGAAACCATTTAAAGAAACCAAGAAACCATTTAAACAGGCAGAAATTATCTCAGCGTAATAGGAGATTGTTTTTTTCACTTGTTTAATGACATTTTTAGGACTCAAAAATAGAAAAGAAAAAAAACATTTTCGCAGCGTGTGCAGTAAGTGTTAATCTACAAAGTAACTGTCGCTGTTAAATAAATGTTGTGCAGTAAGTACAATATTTCCCTCTGATATGTCGTGGAGAAGAAGTATAAAACAGAAGAAAATGGAAATGCTAACAGTACTTGAGTAAATGTTCTCCCTGGAGGGCTGAGAATCTGTGAACGTAAATGTTTGGTCTTAACACTTTGATTTACTTAACTTATATACAGGCGTTTTATAAGACAATAATGCTTGATTGAATGACTTGAATTTTTATTCAAAATATTGAATGTACATACACAGCGAACAAGACGTTCGACAACTTAATATCCATCCATCTATCCACAGTGTCCAGGGATTTCAAATTAGGAATGCATGGAGAAGAGGAAAGTTTGTTATTTTACAATTTCCCTGCATTCACAGAAGCAATTATGCAGCCTATAGCAATGAGGCTACAAAACTGTGCTGGTCATTTGATGAGTAAACCATTTTGAAAAAATTCATAATTATGAGAGAATCATTCGCTCTACCAACTGAAAGAGAGGGATCCCAGTTGTATCTCTAAACGGAGTTATGATGGGCAACCAAGTGTGTTTTAACAGAACGCTCAGGATTTCAGTTAGGGTTGAAATTAAGGTTTGAAGTGATATAACGTCCACTTCACTGAAATTACACTTAATTTATTTATTAATAAAGCACACATCGTCTCATGAAGCAATTAAAACATGCTTTCAGCTATCTCAAGAGGCAGAGAAATTCTGAAATATCTTCCACAGACAGATCCTCTGGTTACAGTACACATCTTCACAGGTTCAAATCATCAGAGTTAAATAAAAGACAGTGGAATGAAAGTTCAGAGTTGATCAGAGGTGAAGCATTTGCTGCAGCAGATAAATGAGAGGCAGCAAATTGAGCGTGCACCATAGGAGCGGCTCTCTTTTCTGATTCGCTTCCCTTTCTTTGCTTTTGTTCTTCAGTGGAATTATTTTCTGAAGGGGAGAGAAACTAATCATTCGGTTTGGGTCATGAGCAGAATTGTTTGCAGGAAGTTTCCCACACCACAAAACACTGCAAGATGTTTTACACTGTCATCACCTTAGGATGGCACTCTCAAACCCCAATGACTGAGTTTCTCTTCCATGTGATATTAATTAGCACTGGTACTTGTGCTAATCTCACTTCAAGTAACTGGAGTGATTTAAGCCAACAATGTTGCCTGCTTTGACCAAGTTCCCCAGAAGTCATGCCAGGAAAGACTGGCTCACACTGTCAACCATGTCTCTCTAACGCCCCCTTCCCACCCCCCCACCCCCCCACCAGCTGAGTGTACTTGCTCATGTACAAGGTGCTTCTCTTTTCTTCTCTCCATTTCTGCAAACTTAGCAAAGAAAGTTATTTTCATAACGTAAACATTTCACTTTGCTTTTCTTCACTGAACGGCCCGTTTAGGACACAAGATTGACGGGGGTGCTCTTAGCAGGATGTGGTTTGCTCTTAGCTGGCTCAGGTAAGCCATTTATTCCCATTAGTGCTGATGGTGGAATAGTGCTTTATTCTTCTTTTACCTGTCACGCCTGCCAGATGTAGGTCTGCAGCACTCTGCAACTACAACTCTGACAGCAGAGTCAAAGGCATAGCCCAGAGTCTGGAAAACAGCCGTTAATTGGCTGAGCTCACTAGCATGTTTTCGGGTGCATTTCTCATGTCTTTAGGAAGGCAGAAGCGACTTATCTTGTGAAAAACATGACTTTGTCAGCCTTTGTGTATTTCAAATGCTGACAGGGTGAATTTTCTGGATGAGGACAACAATCCCTGAAGCTTCTGCTTATGCAGTGCAGAGCCCTACATCACTTCCTTTTAGACCAGTTAACATACGCAAGTTTCAATTTGTGTACAAGAATCATGAAAACAACTTAAAAACAAATGCACACACACATCAATTATGTAAGACACAAAACCTACAGTAACAAGACCGGTTAGCCACATGGAGATTTATTGGGGAGTGAGTTCGACTTTCTCAGAGGCAGTTTGGGGTTGTTGTTATTGTTTGTTTCTCTCACTGGAAACTTGCAAAGTGACAGTTTTAAGACCAGATACTTAAGCTTCCCTCTTAGATTTTTAATTAATTTGTGTTTATCCGGGTGTTTACGCCAGTGTTGAGTCATTGCAGCCACGCTAAATCTTGTGGATGTATTCATGTAGGTGGCTGGGGCGGTTTTCCAATCTTGTCTGGCTCAGAAATTCTCTCAACATGTGCCTCGCACATTTTACTTTTTTAATCCAAATGCTGCTGTGTCCTGCACACTATAACTGTACCAATAGCAATTAGCTCATCTCCACGAGGGAAATAACAGAACTGGCAAGACTTTAGAGCACCCTGGTGATATGTGAAGCCCTTAAATGTATCACGTCCCATTTAGGAAAAAGAAAAAGGAGGAAATAATCACCTAAAGATGTGTGACGAACCAGCAAAACCTTAAAGGCTGTCTCCTATTACTGCATTGAGGAAAAAAAAAGAATTAAGATTGAGATGAAAAGAAGGAATATAATGGCACTGCTCTATGATTGCACAGTCCTTTAGTTTAGTGTGTGCCTGGACGTCATTGGGGCCGGACATTCAGAGATAGCAGATCCAACCGTCAAGTGGGGGACAGAGAGGGGATGAATGGGATTGATTACACCATAACATCAGATATAACAAACCACTAATCTGATGGTCTATCTGCAGTCGTACATCTTCATCTATCATCCATCCTCCTGTCCGTCACCACCATGGCTCAGGGGCAGCCCAGGAGCCAGACAGGGTAGACTCCTTTCGGCACGAGCATGACTCAGCGCCGGCGCATCCATCAACCTGTCTATCTGTGTTCACTGCCCTACAAAGTTGACTCTGAATAAATCTTGCAGTTGTGAGTTCTGTTGATGAAGTCTTGAATGTCTGGGATGATACGTTTTATTTAACCTTCAAAACAAGAGATAAGGCAGAAAGAAGCGCTCTGGTTTCCAAGCTGGATCGAGTTCAGGCCCCTGAGAACATGTTTCAGTCTTTGTGGACATTTTTTGGCTTTTTGCTACTCTGCCAGCATATGCTTTGTATCAGAATGTATGTGATCCAATTCATAAGCCTGTGTTTTGTCCCATTATCTGGTTTGCTAATTACCTCAATCTTGTCACTTAAATGTAATTATGGACATCACGTTATGTTTTCGATGGAAGTACATTTGGTACAGAAGGCTGGGAGGGATCCTTCGGCTTGGCAAAGCTTCCATCGACGGAAAACAAAAACATGCTCTAAAAATGGATGGCAGAATTCCTTATGTTTTTGATCACAACAAGAAAGACAAGGATTTTGACATCTGTATTAAGCAGAAAGCTGTATATAACAGGCCACATACAGCAACTATGCACCATAAGTGCTGCTAAAAGGTGCATGATGGAGAGCTTGAAGTTATCCCCCGAGTGGAAATGAAAACCAGAGTTTTGTGGGTCTGAGTAACAGAGACTTTATTTCCTTAGCAGATGGCTACTCCCTTTACCACCAACATCAACGTGTTCTTGAAAAGGGTTTTGTGGTGGTCAGAGAAGAGGAGGTCTTCTAGCTGTTATCACAAGCTGCAGTGAGACATCATCTGCTTTGGAGAAACTGGTCCATCAAACTCTGAGGCAATTACACCGAGAGCACAAAGGTCAGAGAGTAAGGGAGGCAGGAATGAGCCTGCCGGATCAGCTTATCGGACGGCCAGAAACCCAGGAACAGCTGAGGAAACCAGTGGCACTTTTCTCAGGAGTCAAGAGAGTTCAGTGCAGAGAGGGAGAGCAAAGGTCACGAATTGGAGTTTTATTTCACAGATCTCTTAATCAGGGATCTTTTAAAATTTTCAAGCCAAAGAAGTCAGGAGGGTGCGAGCGGATTAGAATAACTTTAAGACACAGCAAATGTGAAACTGTGCTGCATTAAGATCAATCAGCAGAGGCTTTTTCAAGGACACATTTTGTTTGTTTTTGATGGATAGTTTAATAGATAATATAGTACTTTGGAAAAGTAAGAGAAACACAAAAGGAGGGTGACATTACACTACTGTTGAAATGTGGGTAAGCAAACAGTGAGACAGGAATATCAAGTTTCAGCTTGCTGACAAATGTCTTCACTTGGTTCAATAATACATGAGTAATGGCTTATAGCAAGAGCAACCCCTCTAAAAACCCAGAACTGTAAAGTAAATATTTTATGAATGTCAAAGCTCAACTCTGCTTTTGTAGTTATTCACATGCATACAGACCTCATATGCTGAATAACGCATATTAAAAATAACTGATGTCTGGAAGCTTAGAACCTCCACTCCTGGTCACTGGAAGCTTTGATCCATCTCTCTCCGGGTTTATCATCGTTGCCACATGGTCTGTGCTCGAAACGTCAGCCCATCAGCAATTTTGGGTTCATTGTCAACTGCAGATTTTTGCTGGAACAGGTATGGGTCTACAAGAAAGGTTCAGGAGTTTAACGAGAGCGGTCGACAGAATGCCCTGGCTAATAAACCACCAGCTGGTCACCTTACGATGGCTGACACAGAAAGAGTCCAAATGGTCTAACGGGGTCCTGCATTTCATTGGGACAGCGTACGGCACAGTGGAAATGCAGCCAGTGAAACGCTTGGGACCGCCACACCACCTGAGCAGCAAGACCCATGAAATGTTTCTCCACGGCATGGTTCGTATCTCCTTCATTCATCTCCCGTCTATTTTTTACGTGCATTTTTTACAGCGCTAGATTCTTTTGCTCTTCCTACGTGGAAGATGATTTGAAACACGCCATTCTCGTAAAAAGTGCTCTGCATCAAACCAAACTGTATTTCTGTCCCTTTGAAGATATGATCCTCTCCATCTGTAACCAAGTAAATCTGAAAGTCTGTCTTCACCCATTCACTTTGTCTGCAGTTGATAATGCCAGAAGAGAGCTCCAGACTCAGAGTCTAAACAAGCTTTGTACATATCTTGCCAGCTCGTAATGCGTGACATGATCTCCATCTACTAAATGTGCACATTTATTCTGCTAAAATGGCCAAAAATGCAGCGGCCTGCACTCATTAACAGCAATGTGTGCAAATCCTAAAGGGAAGGAGACTGTGTTTATTTTGACTCAAGCAAAACAATCTCCATCTTCATTCCATTCTCCTGCCAGATTAATTGGGGTAAATTGACTTGAGTTTGCAACACAAGGTAGAGGGCAAACTCCTTGACACCGCCAACCTGGCAGCCAGGAGCAATTGGAGCGCCACATAGCAGTTGCTGTGACGAGACAACAAGGCGAGCACTCTGGGTAATTTAACACAGTTTAGAAGGTCCACATGTCTGTTCAAATCAGTCGTAGCAGGTTAAGATTTTTGCCTTTTGTGCATAAGCTAGATTTGAGGAACTTCCCATAAATCGCACCGGAGATTGCAAGAAAAATATCTCTTGCCTTCATTGTTGTGGACTCTTTCATTGAGAAGATATATCAGCTATGTGGCAGGGTCTCCATCAACGACTCAGCACTTCCTTTAAAACAATTTCTCTGCTAGAGAGGCGATCTATCAGCAAAGTGTTGGGTTTACGGGACCCCTGATGACATATATGGGACACCCAAGAGATCCTCTAGCCATTTCTGACTTATGATCTCATCCCTCCGACTCCTGTCATTGGCTCACACAAGCCCTGACCCCAGCTGCCCAGGCATACTGGCATACACTCTGAGGAAGTGGAAATTACCTCTTAATACTGTCAATGCTTCAACACTTTCACAAAGCACTGTGATGAAAACACCCTCGCCTCCATTACTCTGCATATTAAGAAGACAAAGAAGTTATGATGGAGGTTGAGAAGGTTTTACCTCACCCAATGGGGCACTTTAGAACCGAAATTATGCAATGTTTTAAAATATTAGCACATTTAGCTGCAGAACAATGGTGTTAACTCATTGATGGAGACGTTATTATTCAGAGCCCATTATTGCTCTGACTTTAAAAGACCACAAGCTCGCGTGTGCCATATTCTGTTATTTCTTTCAATAAATCACTTTGCTCACATAGAGTACCTGATGGCACTCTTTGCGGCTCTTATACTCCCACTTTAGAATATGTTGTAAAGGAATACAGCCTTTGTGGTATTCAGGACATCACAGCTTCAGTAAAATTAAAGAGAAAATGCTTAGAGGTAATCAAGTTCCCTCACTATATTTTCCCTCAGCCATCTGGTAGCTATTGAACGCTGTTTTGGATACTTTGAAAAAGAACCCATAGCCCACTCATTATACAACAAAACAGTCACATTCCCTCGGTCTCGCCCTGTGCCCCCCTTTCTTTCTGACTGTCTCTTATCCTCTCTCCCCCCCCCTCTCTCTTTTTCTGCCTGTCTCTCTCTCACCAGACCAATCAGTTAAGGAGACACATTACTTAACGAGGTAATTGGTCTAATGTCTCTGGGGTACAATGAAAAATGCCACAGTACGGCATGCTATTGTGGTTAAATTTCAACCCAAAGTCACATCATGCTACAAGGCATTGTTGGATGTCATGAATTTTGGGTTTGTCATACGCTGTTTTTTTTTGTTAATTCAGAGAAAAGGCTTAAAGCACAGTGTCTGGCTAAGGTGAGTTTAAGGCACTATGAATGTCAAGGGCGGCATTTGCCATTGGTAGCCACTGAAGCATTTTTAACTGGCCAATTTCCATGATTATGGCAACACTGACAGCACTAAAATGTGCGGCCGCCGAAACAAAACGCTCGTTCCACTCTGGGGGATCCTGATTTCTGGTATGTGACCTTGTGGTTGACATGGAACCACAAAAGTAGTGATCCCTTTCCATCCCTCTACAATTTTCCATCCAGCTCCATTTGTTTTTCATTTGGAGAAACAAAACTGTTCACCCTTTTCCTTCTGTAAAAACATGGCATCCCAGAAGGCTTTGCGGGAAGTATCAATCACTGGAATGGTTGTATTGTGATTACCCCAACTCACCGTATCAGACCTGCTCTCTAAAAAGAAAACACCGGACACCAGAGTTATGGCACCAGAGATAACACGAAATGTTGCGAAGCTCAAACTAAAAACCTTATCTGTGACAGGATAGAGAGCATACATATTTGTGCAGCTACAGTATATCCGACATAGCAAGTACACGGTTGTGGATAGATGAGCGAGGGTAATGCAGAGGACCATGTCGGCAGATACAGTACCTCTGAATGAAACATGAGCCTTTTTGTACGAGGAAACACACAGTGGAAACGCTGTCAGTGTATGAATCAGCCAGTGAGAGTGTGGGAGAATGAAATCACTGGTTTGGAGAAAGGAATCTTATTGTTCTAGTAGAGACAATGTTTCTACACTTAATGACCTCTTTCTTTTTTCCTCATTATCGATGAGAAAAAGAAAACCCTTTAAGGTTAGGAGAGATTGCAAAAACGATTATGAGAAATACTGCAAATACTTAGGGTAATCATATATTTCTTAAAGCTATTTTAAATCATTTTACATCATTAATTTGATGTTACAATTTCAGTCTGCTTAAGCGCTCAATGAGAACAGGAACGTTTTGATGACAGATGTTAAATAATTGAATTTCTTCCTGATTATGGTGACTCTGGTAACTCCATCGGACTGCTTCCATTAAACTGATGACAGAAAAGGAACTCTCCCTACTCTCACAGCCTGGTCTGCCAACGCCATGTATGTACAATGAATTAAAATAAATTGCAGAAAAGTATGTAATCGTTCCAGCCATCATGGGATGCCGCGAACTCTCCATTACCGGCGGTTTAAGTTGATAACGTATTACTTTCTTCTGTTTCAGTCGTTTAAGCAGAAGATTTATTAAGACTAAACAGAGAGGTCTTTTTCAGGTCAGCCTGATTAGATTTCATGGAGGGAGGAATAAAATCACAAGTCTTTGAAACTGTGTAAAATAAAAAGTTGTTATTGTGTCCACAACCCGAGTCTGACCTCTGACCTTCAGATCAAAAGGATCGCAGAATAGATGACAATCAGATAAAGTTATTCTTGTTTGTATATTGTTGTACTTCATGCCTATGGACGTGAGAAAACCGACTTTTTACTGAATTTACTTGATTGATTTCTTCTTTGTATCTAACTAAATACTGGAATTTATGAAAAAATATACACCACAGTAATTGTGAAGAAAATATAGGCTTAGAAAATGATATATCCCACTGAACAAATGCGGTAAACTCACCAGGGGGTAATAGTCAGATATGACAAATTAACTGTTCATTCCTACTGTATGTTCCCATGGTGTAGATTCCCTCAGGAGCCTCTTTAACTCCATTTGTTTTACAAAGTTATAATTGAAGGTGTCTCAAACCATTGTTCATTTTCATTTTAAATGACTAGCTGACACGGTGTGTTTGATAAAGCTGGAATTTCCTCAATGAACAGCAGCAGTTTCATGTACAAAGACAACAATACAACTGCCAACTACAAAGCTATTATGCAGTTTAAATATTATCTCTCTCTGTCTGAAACTGCCATGGAGCTAACCACGAAGTCTGATAGGTGTGCAAAATGCTGTTTCCCGTCCTTCCTGCCTTTTAAGAGGGACCTTTCCATTCAAGCCCTGCCCTCAGACCTGGGTCAAGTGGTATTTCAATGTTTATTTTAATCTGCTTGGAGTACCAGCTGGATAGAGAGCACTGCAGGACTGCATCAAACTGTTTGTTGCACTATTTGAGGCAAACATCTGGCACACTACACTGCCTGAATAAAATACAAAGGATTGTTTGCAAGTTCTGTTTTTCTGGACAGCAGGTTTTTTATTTTATTCTTATTTTTTGTGATCAAGTTTTTTTTAATGATCAACACAATCCTAGTGTGTGCATTATGCATTTATTCAAAGTACACATGCATCATTGGCAGTATTATGTAACATTTTGTGCATGTTTTTATTCAGTTATGATAATATATCTCAGTACTATGAAGTTGCATGAAGATGCACATACTGTATATATGTAAAAATTGCAAATTAAGTGTTGTACTAGATCCTGGTAGAATTGAATAGTTTAGTAAGTATTCAGACTATTAATCAGACTATTGAGTCAATAAAGAGGTATAAAGAGGCTTTCATTTTGCACCAATATTAAAGTACAGTATTACTGATGTGTAAACACAATATCAAAGATTCACTGCATATACTGTATGTAAATGTAAATAATGATATAACAATATACTGGTACACAACCAAGCCACTGGCACCAACCCCAGTCTTTCAGTCTGACCCCTGCCTCCCATTATATTCTCTCCTGCAGAACTGTCATGCATTCCTTCCAAACCTTTCAACACTTCGCTATCACCAACTTCCTTATTCTGTCAGAAGTTGTCGAGAGAGGGGAGAAGATGAACTGCAATGGTGAGAATTTCCTGTTGATGTCTCCAATATTTCCCTTTGTTTTCCCTTTTATGACATGTCTCAGCCATTACCATAATAGCAGCGGACTGCCACAACAAACTAAAATGACCTATTTCGATGTCTTCCAGGGTGGTACAAGGACAAAAAGGTTAGGTTTATTTAAACTTGATGAAAACCTTGTTGCTTTACTTGCAGAGGGCAGTTCACATTCATGTCATATTGTACAAAAACAAGTTAACTGCTGACCGGGTACATTTCCCCTCCTAAGTGGAGAGCATTGTTATGGTCTTACAAGTCTCTTCCATTTATACAGCTGTGGATTTACAAGGAAAGTACAGGCTACATTAACTCTGTAATAGCTTAATGTAGCACCTAGGAATTCAATCACAATCCCCTGGTACTCTGTAAATGTCAGATCACTAACTAGTGAAACTTCTCTGAATTTTAATGCGCACTTCAAACTTCAGAAAACTATCAGAAAAGTGTCTCCTGTAGGCGCAGCACATCTTTCACTCTACCTGTGAATGTGATCATCACAAGGGTGATGGATATTCATGTCATTCACCCTTAATATTATTAAACTACATTTGTTTTAGGGAATAGGTCCAACTACACTAACACAAGGAAGCATAAATTAGCAAACTAGCCAATAACAGAACTGTATGAGTAGCCACAAAATTGTTCATACTAAAATAGTAGCCATCTAGTTATCTTTTAAAAAAGGTTAGAAATAAAAGATCATAAGATTATTCTACATTTGCAGCATTAAGTTGAATGTTTTATTTTATCATCTACATTTCATCCACTCGTCCAACAACAACGTGGAAGTGTCTGCCTGCTTGTTTTGCTGACAATTTCGTGCTTTAACTCATTTAACGGCCTTTACAACCTGCAATGAGACTATGGACATTAAGCTCTGGTGAAATTTCTGTTTATGTTACTTTAAAAAAGATATTATTTATTTAAATTTATATCCAAGACTGTTCCAATGTAGTGGATTATCTACATTAAATAACTATTCAACTTTACATAATTTCATTAGTTTCAGTCACGGTTTGAGTGCAGGGTTTCAACTGCTTTTGTGGCTTGAATAGCGTTGCAGAGACTTCCAACTAAACAAGAATAAAGGAGTATCACAGAATTGCAATTTTATGGTAAGGAAATGTTTAGACGTACAGATTTCCAAAAGACGTCAGTCTAAAAGTGGCAAATATCAGCCTTCAAAAGTTCATATTAAGCAAACACATCTTTTATTTTCCCTTTATCATGTGAATACTATGGTAATTTAGTAATTTACTTCTACAACAATGATGTCACCTGTTGTAATTAATCATAGAATGTGTGAATTCTTGTTTCAGTGGTCAACTTCAGCAACATTGTGCATGGTCTTGTTTTGACTTGGCTCTTGCCACCTTTCAGCCTCTGTGTCTCTCTGTTTATCTGTCTCCGTCTCCCTCACATGCCTCCAGAGTGACACCGACTAAGGTGACGCCTGCAGTAGCTGAGATACGGCAGAGCTAATGGATTTGTCCCAGGCATCTGAGAGACAACAGAGCCCAGCCTCAGAGGGGATGAAACACAAAGGCAAAGAGTTTAAACGCCTCTCTCTTTCATCTTCATTTGGCCTCAAAAGAGACAAAAAAGAAAAGTGAGTGAGCAACGTCTCACATCTCACCTCATCTACACCACAGCTTCCATCCATCATCCGTGGCAGTCTAAATCCCCATCCTTTCATTCCCCTAAAGGAGGCGAGTTTGTAATGAGCATGGATTTGTCAAAAAAAAAAAAGTTATTTTTATTTCGTCTCTGAGGGAAAAGCTCTAACGGCGACTTGCTACATTCCATTTGAATTACATAATTTATCTGATTTTCTATGAAACCTCAAACTGCCTTTGTGACACATAACCATGTGTTCCATTTCACTCGTGTGCACCAAACTGCTGTTTCAAGAAGAGATCCAGCTCAGCGTTGGGATTTATAAAAACGAGGGGGCCGACACACAAACTCAAACCTCGGATTCAAGTTCAAGCTCCCTTTTTAACTTTTATATAATATTGCCATTACTGCTAAAAACAAACTAAATAGTCTTAAGTCAATAAACACACTCTGCTTCAATTACATTTGTGCTTCATGATTAAAGACATGAGATTCGGCACATCGGGGGAGGTGTCTCGTTGGAAACCAGATGCCCGGCAAGGATTTCTACACTGTTTTTTTTACATCTAAGCTCATAAAAACAGGAAAGTATGAGGCTTTATAACGTACCCATGACTGGACCAACTCTTTGTCCTTGAACACCATAAAACTCTACCTCTTGCACCTTTTTTGTTATTGCGCAGAGTTCACTGAAGTACAAGTGTGTGTTGTAAAGTTGCCAAAACTACAACAAAGATGACTAATGAATCCAGTTATGCCAAGGGATACAATGTGCTGTAATTTGGTCTAGCTATGAACAGCAACACTTGTTCCGTGGTACCAAGGCTCTATGCTTACAAGATCATGTCTGAGATTGCCACACTGGAAACCCTTGAAATGTAATTGTACTCTATCCTGGTGTGGTACAATATTGAACCACACATGACCTTACATTTCAAAATCAAAGTGGGTCAGGGTGGTTAACTATGTCCTAACACATAAATATGGAGGATTAGGGTGCCGTTATTGCTTATTGAATAATGAGTTGCATGAAGTGTAATGCATTCCTGAGCAGACATTATTGATTTGCTGTTAGTCTCAAATCCATCCATAATTCATATTTAAGCTGCAGGCTCTTCCTTGATAGCTGAGAAAATCCCTTTAAGGCACAAGCAGGGAGGCGTCGGGAGACTCGTGAAGCTGTAAGTGAAAACTGAAGCGGCAGGAAATGAAAGGGGAGCGAAGTAGCCAATCACCCGACATTCCTACCAAACGTGTACCAGGGGGTCCAGAGGTCAAAGGTGAGGGGTTTCTGGATGGCGAGCACAGCTGTGTGCCATGAGGAGCACACAAAGCCGCCCCAGCGTGACCCCCAAAAGTCACCACTTCTACCGGGAGTTACCCATAACACATCTGGGCCTGATTCCCTCTAGCAGGCAGGTATCAGGGCAGAACAGAGGGCCTCCTTCTCTCTTGTTTGTTTGTCATTTATTAACCTCATCCCAACCTCACCGTGCCCTTCTCATTAGACCTGTGATTGACAACTTACAATGCCAAACCCACCCTGAGATCCTGCACCAAATAACTACTCTGGCAAAGCCTTGTTTTCAAAATGAAGAAAGAGGATTTATGTAACTGGATGTAAAATATAATAAATTATATGAATCTATACTTGGTGCCTGGGTATTGTTTGTTGGACTGTTAAAGTCAAATACAATTAACCTTCACTATTACCAGTAAGTGCAGCCTACAAAGTAAAGCATCTGTCTGCGTTTGCTTTTGTATTGTCCCTTCCAAAGTATTACACATGAGATCTTGCTGGTACTGTACCAGAATGTTGGGCTGTGTTATTCATCATTATGTCATGACAAATCTGCACCAATGCCACCAAGACAGAATCAGTATTGTGTTTCTGATTGATTCTTTATTTAATGTGAAACCGTTACCAATTTGATGAACCAATCAAAGTCTGTTCGGCTCTGCGAGACACGACACAAAAGACTGATAATGTCTGACAAAGGATCAAACGTGTGATGAATTGCAAGGCTCTCATTTTTCAGATGAGATGCCCTCCAGTCTAACGGCTTTTGACCCCTAGGTCACCTCTCGGATTGTGTGTGTTTGCGTGTGTGTGCATTTTAGAGAAAGGGTGAAGTGTTTTTGCTGTGCTGCATGTGCTTGTTTGTTTCCTTGTATGTGTCCAAATGTGTGTCTCTGTGTCTGCACGCCTAAATGTGTAACAGATTTGAAGAAGCCAGTTTAATCTACCCCCCACCATCACCCCTTTCCTCCCTCATTAGATGCACATTCTTCATTTGGCTTGATGGTAGAGTGCCTGTCCAACTTCTGTCCAGGACAAGGCTCAGGGTTTGAGAAAGGTAATGGGATACGCCCCGAGAAGATGCTATAGCCCATCTGCCAGCACTAGTCAAACCAGTATTGGTGGTTTTCCTGCCAGTCCATCAACATTTCAGTTAATTTGCATTCATTTTCACAAATAAGCATGTTTGAATATGTATTCAGACATATATGCAAATGTACTCACAGCAGAAGCATAAACATATGCACATATTTACATGGGGGCATGTTTCACAGTATTTATGTTTTTAATACGTGTGCATGTGCCGGTGTGTAAGTGTGTGTGTGCGTTTGTGTACATTTCCAGCATCCACCTCCTCAAACCTCAAATCACAAACCTCGTCCTCTCTCTGGCTTGGAATGCAGAGCAAGCCAATTTAGCAATAGTCACATCTCTCCCTCTCCTCAGTGGCATTACCATAATATATTTTATTTATCAAACGGCCTGCCATGCATGTTCTCTCCCACCACCTGTTAGCGATGCACTCTCCATGCCACTGAATGCAAACAAGACCTTGGCCCCGCACGTAATTGAGCAACACGATGCATCTTCAAAGTGCGCGCAGCAGATGTCTCTCATCTCCCGAGACCTTATCTGAGAGGAATGGATAAATAAGACATAGGCGTAGAAATGGAGATGGAGGTGGTGGGGAGGAGAGGAGAGGAAGAAGGAGAAGAACGGGGTGAGGAAGAGAGGGATAATGCTGAGCCTTTCTTGTCAGGCTGGGATAAGAAAGGGCAAGAGGAAACGATGTGACTGCAGGGCAGAGTGTGTGAGTGCGCATGTGCGCGTGTGTTTTTTGTATGTACGAGAGTGAGACACAAAGATCACGATTGAGTGGTTGTAAGTATATCCACCATCAGCCAAACTACACTGGACTAAACTATCCATATATAGGAATTCATTTAAAATTAGCACCTTAAGTTTTACTCAAAACCAAATTATATGGAATATTCTTAATGATAAAACTATTAAGGATGTCGGAGTTAAGTCCTGATTTTGTGTGGATTTAGTTAAAAATATTCTGAAAATCAGTTTTCCCTAGCTGTTTTGCCAGACTTTGAACATTTGAAAACATGAGTGCGTGCATTCTAACAATACATTAAAACGCCCAAAACCAGTAACAGGTCTAACAGGACCACCTTTAATACAGTCACATTTATAAGGACAGCCCGGGTCAGTGGTACAGATTTACTTCACCTACAGTACTTGCTTTCCGAATTTCTCCAATCAACAAACAGCCAAATCAGGAATATTACAACAACACTGATCCACTGTTGTCCATAAAACACTGTACTTTTGACGGCTTATAAACCCTTTAATTCAAAAGTGAGACATCTGCTTCTAGGTTTTACCAAATTCTGTGTGTATGTTGTGGGAAATGTGATACTGTAAAGGAGTATTTGATAAAGACAAAATAAACAATCTGTACTTTCTGTCTGCATTTGGGAGTTATGTCTGAAATATTTACTTTGTTTGATCTAACTTGTGGATCTTAATTTTTTTTTTATAAAGTAAATGTCATCTCCCTCCCCTAGGCTTCTCTCTGTTGCTTTGAAGAGATATTAAGGGCATGGCTATTCCTAGTGGTGCGTCTCGACAGCATCTTGGAAGCTTGCTGGGTGTGTGAAAGGCTAAATTAGCAATTATAAGGCTGGTTCACATCATCTGAGCACGGATGGAGTAAGCAAAATCCTGCCGCCGTCTCATTAACGTCCAGCCAGGGAGATGGAAACAAACAGGGAGTCTGGGGGTTACCCTGGGTGAGAATCTATCAATGACATGCTCTCTCTGGATGGTGACGAGGTATTAATGAGCTTCTAACGCCAATGAGAGCTAATTATCTGCCTTCTAGAGGGAGTGAAGGAAAAAAACAAATGGAGGGGACATTGGAGAAGCAGAGAGAGACAGGGATGCTTCTGCAGAGATATGCAAAGATCAAAAAATGTCATAGCGAGATCGATATTTTCACTTACAAGCAGCAGACTGGAAAGGCGCCAAACCGTCATCAATTAACTGTCAGATAGTTTGTAGACGATCATTAAAGCACACTCAAACTCACGGACAGACTCAAAAAAGCCTCATAAATACAGTTTTCCATTTTAAACATGTTGACAAGTCCTTTTTTTCTGTCAACACTCTACCCATTCCGCCTACACAACCCCCTCAAAGTAGTGCATTAATCAACAGTGTAGTTTCGAACAAAATAGTAGGACATGTACCCAACTGTTGTAGCTCAAATGAACACTTTTAGTATCATTTAAATTGACTTTATTCTAGCTTTGATACAGTAGATGAGTAGAAGATAAGTCTGTTAACTTAAAAATGTAATCCACTGGGAAGTTCTCACCAAGATAAGAAGCTTTTTTACACCATAAGGGATTCCTTTAATTAGGTGCTTTCAGTTTTGATGCTTCTTTCATAATTTCAAACATTACTATGCTCCTGTCCAAAAATTCTGTTTTTCTGTAACAATTAGATTTCCACATCAAACTGTCAATTGTCACTGGCCTCTGGTTGATTGACCCATAGATGAATGTTCCACATAAATAAACTTGCAATAGGGCACATAAAGTATAGGTGATCTGTGGAATGAAAATTTAACCAAGAGCTTTATATTTTAATATATTTAAACCTGTTTTATTGAACGGATTGTGCTTATTCTGATTATGAGCTTATCACCATAAATCACGTAAAACCATTTTCATGACAATTTAGATAGTAAAAATGTTACCTTCATTGGGATGAGCTAAATATAGTTCTGTTTTCAATGGTGTTGTATAGATTATTCAGAAGAAGTCCAAAAGTGTCCTGTCTTTTTTAAGAGCAATTAAAAAGGCAGCTAGACTTTCTAACCCACAAGCCTTTCTCCATTCCCTTTGGTCAGAAGAACAGAGCACAGCGGCGCACAGATAAATCTTCAATGGCACACAACGCGGCCGGTGGAAATTGCTTTCAGTGTCGTCGTGAAATTGAACGGAGTCGCTTGGCTTTGAACGGCGAGTTTGGGCTGAAAACATTTGAATATAAACACGAAGCAAAGTTTGGAACTGCTCTGTGAGAGGATTAAAGCAATCATTAGCCCACAGTTTTTTTTTCCTAAGCTCTCAGTTAGGTTGGCTATCACACTCCACTAATAAATCAGCCAATTACACAGTGGTAAGAAGGGTGTGGGGGATTACTGTTCATTAGGAAGCACTGCAAGCGTTTACTGATGCTGAGACAATAGACAAGCTAAGCCCCACCCTAAAGCATGTCACTCTAAACAAAGGCACATGATAATGACTTAACCGACTGATAGTAGGCCAAGCTGAGGCCTTTGTGGCTTCTGACAGCCTCTCTTCTCTTCATTTAATATAAAACCACAAGGGTCATTTATAGCAAGAGAGAATGCACTTGAGGCTGGTGCAATGGTAATGCCCGGCCACATGAAAGCACGGCATCATGGCTGTGACTGCAGCACCCACACATCTAGACACACAACAATGCTCTAGATGTGCCTGAAAATGTCCCACGTACCACAGTGATAATACCAAGGGCACCATCGGTCTTTGTCCTTTCATTCCTAAGCACTTGTGTTTTCAAACATTATCTAATTAAGAGCCACAGAACTGGTTCCATCTGTATGCTAGCAGAGTAGGGAGTAATGGGAAATCCTGTGATATACAGCAGGAAGCTCAGTAGCTATGCTATTTGTTTGGCAATTCTGACTTAAAGCCAGTTATTTATGGAACGCAGAGTCGGCGGTTGCACTTAGCCTGAGACTCTGAGTCACGAAACAATGTCAGACGCTGGTTACATCAGAGAAGGTTTGTGCAGGAGGAGGATTTTTCGAAATACATCGCAGATAATAAGAGGATTCCTCAAATCATAACAACAAGCACGGGGATGGAGCTTGAGAAAGTGACAGGAAGAAACCAACCAGTGGATGGTTGATGGGAGATCAATTGACGTGTCGAAGTGAACTCTGGATGCCCTCCAAGTTCTCCTTTCTACTCATTATAGAGGCTTTGTCTGTGTATTTTCCTTTTTTTAAACTGTAAATCCAGGACAAGTTTGCTATAAGCGTGTGTGCCGTTCTCAGCAATGCTCTGCTCCAGATATACAAGTTAATAAGGCTACAGAAAAGATACATCAGGTGCAACTATTCAGACATTTTCAAAACAGGGAGACAATTATGTATTTATTAGATGATGAAAAAAGAAAAACAACTCATCCACAGTTATTTACATAACATTTTGTCATCTCACAACAGAATTCCCCTTCCTCTAGCATCCCACAAGTTAAAAAGAAAAGTGCCCGCACAGTATTTACACAATTTACAAGTCAAATTACTTTGAGTGAAACACTTAATTAGACTTGTAGATGCAGTAGCATGATAGCACCTCATTTTACTTTGTAGAACAAACATAAGCCATTTAGTAGACGCTTTTATCCAAGGGGCCTTACAAGCAACAGGAGTGCATACATTCTCCTGAAACCTTAGTGTTTCACTCGCTCACCTTACTTAAACTACCTCCCCATTGTTTTACGGGTGCACTTACCTGCACGTAAACAGGCCAAAAGGCATTTACTGTCCCTTTTACAGAGCCTTATACCCAGGAAAGGGTCTTTTCAGAAGGGAAAGAAGCTGAATGGTTGCCATGTCTCTATTTTCCCCATGGAGCCAACCTACTGCACTCTCGGGTGGGGTCATGTTCTTAGCAGACAGTACAAGATGTTACTTAATACTGCGAGGCCACACAACATCACCGGCTCTCAGAAAAGAGTGGCTAAAGCCAGGACACTGCAGAGTACATTAGCACAACGGCGAAAACATGAAGATGTTAATTATTGGTGGAGGTAGAATTTCGAGCGTTGCTTTTCAAGGTGTTTTCATGGTCCTTCTCCTTTATCAGGTTCTGAATAGAAATGAGGTGACAGATGAAAAAAGGTCATGATCCAAACTCTGCACTGAAGCAGGGGATTCTTTTATTTAAATCACATTATCTCATATTTTGCACACATGAACTAAAGATGATGAGCCTCTCTAATCGCTGTAAAGCCATATTATATTTGCCCTCTTTGTCCTTGCCGGCATAGCCGTGCACATGCACGCACACTCACGCACACATGCAAAGATGAAAGCGCACATAACTCTTGGTTTCAGACATTTGGGGAAAGCATTTGGACTAAGTAAAGCAGCCGTGTCAGAGGTGATGAGTATGTTATGGTTCCCAGTGGACTATAGGGCCCACGTGTCCATGTCACAGCAGACAAATAGTCCCAAACCGGACCAAGCCACTTTTCCTTTCTGCTTGACATTTGCTATTTTATGGTATGTGACTTGGATATCGTTGCTTTTAGATCTTGGTTTATAGTTTTCCACATGCAACTCATCACAGTTCTGCTTCTATTTTAATTCATTTAGCCAAGATGTCAGACTGACATTAGTTATAGGGAAAACACAAGGATCCACTCAAGCAAAAAATACTGTACAAAATATTGTGCTCCATATAGTAAACACGTCAGCTCTCTGGCAAGGCACAAAGATGATTTTTAGAATGTTTACTCAATTATTTTATAGTATAAAGTAAAAGAAGTGAACGTTTTACACTTTGTGTCTATCACACTCAAAGTGTAAGAATTAAGACTTTCCCGAGTCTGAAATGTTCACCTTTTGCAGACACGTCAGTGTATTTCTTAAATGTCAGAATTCAGTGGTAAGACTGAAGCTAAATGGAGAGCTTCCAGGCACCTTTGCTGTCTCATTTAATAGACCATTTGTAGAAAATTCCATCATCTTTTCAATATAGGTGCAGGGATGTTGAATACTGTTGCATGCTATGTAATATTTCAGTGACTGCTGCAGCCATTTATCTTCATATGCTGTTAGCTGTGTTTATGGTTCACTAACTTGTCAATGAAAGAAAGCTGCCATTACCTGTGAGCTCTCACTGGATGATTTCAATGATTTCAAAAATGGATGGTGATTTTGTTGTTCTTTGATAAGTAGTAACGTTATAAACACAATAATCCACTCAAATGTGTCCTTATATAAAAACAACAATAGACTCACCAAACACTTTGCTGTGTGTTAGCCCTTACACTTATAGTTTATGAGGTAATGTGAAATAGTTGCCTTGCTGGCTATGCAAAGAAGAAAGGTGCCACCTTTGTCCCTGCTGATTTCAACTGCCTGCCCCTTGCTGGTTGTTGTCCCGTCATGCTACACACCAGTTTGCTACTTCTCATAGAAAGTCAATAAAAGCAGGGATAATGCCCTGACAAAATTCATACAAAATAGGGTCACTGTGGTTTAGAAAATTCTGTTTTGAGTTTTTAAAAAAAATCTCTTATTAGAGAAAACATCAGGCCAATCATTTTTAATTTTACACACTCAAACAAAGAGCACATTTTCTTAAAATTTCCCCAATTTGCCTTGTTGGACTGAGAGAAGGCAGTAAAGCGCAAAGTCTAAATTCACTCTAACTGTAAAAGGCAAACACTGTACATGCAGTGAATACTGTGGGTGTGGAAAGTGAATACTCTACACCCTCAAATTATTGTGTTAAGGTGCTCCTCAGCAAGGCAACTGACCATGAATGGCTAGACTAGAGTTTCTACACGGTTGACAGTCGACAAAGCAGATGTATTGAGCAGCTGCCAGGTGTAAGAGTATGTATGCATGGGAAGTGGGCCGTTTCTGAGAGGGAGCATGCAATCCCTGTAAAAATAAAATGTAATGTTTTTACAGCCTATACCAGATAGTAAATATGGTTATATGGTTATATTTTGTCTGTCATACAAATTCAGAAGCAAAAACAAACAAAAGCTCTATTTTGGCTTCTGTTGTATCAAGCTCGACAACTCACCACAATATATTAATGCTGCTGTTCTTTGAGCATCTAGAGTCTGTTTACCAAGAAAGAATTGTTGATTAGTCCAACATCTGGGCTTTACAGTTTAGCTTTCATTTCAGAGAGGCTGTGTAAATTATTGAAAAGCGCACATTCTCTATGCTCAAAAAATCAAATCGGGATGTATAATTTGTAAGAACAAAATCATTCTAAACATACGTCTTCTGTATTGTACTTCTGTCTATATCGTGGGTGGTTAGGATGGCTACCACTGTGGCTCTGTTTAATTGTATCTTGCATGGCCTCATTCTGCTCTTGCATTGGACCAGTACATTTTCCTCTGAAGTGCAGTTAAGATTCACAAGTTTAAAAAAAGCATACTCAAGTATATAAAACACACTACTTAAAAGTAAAAATACTTTTTAAAAGTGAAGTTAATGTTGTATTTAGTGAATCAAAAGTTGCTTGAAATTACTTTAAATAGACAAATACATTGAAATTATACTTTATCTATTTTGGAATAATGGGCAATAATACAGAAACATATTACTGGACCATATTTCGAACAGCTAAACCAAAACTGTGCTTTTGACATAGCACATGAAAGCACATAAGAGGTGCTGAAATTCACAGCAAGTACACTGTAATAGAACAATATACCTGGATGATACTTTCAGTATGTAAAATATATACATAGTTATATATACTTTTTCACTTGGCAGTCTTCTAACTTCTCCCTCAGTATTAATTTATGATGGCGTATTATCTCTCCTGTCATGTTTCCCCTCAGTGGACTCACCATTCTTTTCCTGTGAGGTTTAATAAAAAAGTACTTTAGCCAAAAAGGTAAGCCTATCCTCTTACCTCCCAAATGCAAACCAGACAATATAAGTTTGAATGTGAAAATCTATAAATCCCTTTTGGATTGGGCCAATTATGAGGCCTCGTGCCTCTGGCCTGCAGGCCAGGGTCCATTCTCCCAGCTGGAGAAAGCTTTTCCTGGGCACTAATGTTAGTGCCCTGCTTTGGCCCCTCTGAACCTACACCCACAGTGAATTATAAAGCCAGCTCTGGATGAATTGACTAAGCATGAGGGTCCTCCGGTTTTCCTCTTAAAAAGCCTAAAATACCTCAAACGACACGGTTCAAAGACTTGAAACATGATCATTTGGCAACAAGCGCGTTCATAAACTGAGGGTGGGTAGAGGATTTATATTTTTTTTAAAATCTATATTTCCTGCTTGCTTGCTTTCCACATCTGCAGTCTACTAATGATATTAACATTCATTTATATATTGTATGCACAATGTGTTTATCAGTCTTCCCATCGGAAACACAGCTAACAGAGACAGTGTGCTGTTGCTATCTAAAAAGGTCCTTAAGTGCTCATTTATAACCACTAATTATTTAACTGAACGAATCCCCGATACTCTCAGGTTTCACTGACCCATGCACGCTGTTCTCTCCGTTATTTGTGGAAAGAAAATGTTGTTTCATCCTTCAAAAAGTTATTTCCTAAATGATGTAATGACTTTGTTGGCCCTGTCTTGAGTGGACAATCACATAGCTCTCCTCCGCCCTATAATGCCTTGCTGCAAACTAGAAGAACCCCAATCAGTGGATCCATTTATAGTATTTACATTGCGACCCAAATAAGTAACCTATTTGGTTTATGCCTTTCTGCCCCTCCCTCCTTTCTTGTCTGATGTGGCCGATGAATTACTTGTCAGCAACTGCTCCCGTTTAGGTAACTGGCTGCTTGGAGAAGGAAGCTAGTTATTGGCTTGACATTTGTATGTACGTTTCTATGGGGTCAAAGGTCAGGGTCGGCACCTCTCGCTGCATTTTTGTTTAACCACCTCAGTCACATAAACGCACGGGATGGGGAAAGCCGATAGGGGCATTTGACATGACGGAGTAACGAATAAAAGTCTGAACGTGACCTCTGGAACATGGGGTCATAAACACTTTATGCTTTCTGTGCATGTAAAAGAGAGCCGGGGAAAGGATTGGTGGTAATATTGAAGCGTATGCCTTCCACATGAAAGCTCTTGGGAATAAGCTCGGTCAAGGCCACCTGAAGTCCAACTTAAGTCATGGTGGTGAAATGTGTGCTTCTTGAGTGCTCGACTGCCAAGCATAATCAGGAGCTCTTTGATGAGTTGCGCATTTGTAGCCTTCAACAACATACAATCTTAACCCACTCTCTGAGTGATCCAGTGCAACGCTCAGACTTGAAGTGCAGTATTTATTTTTTCACTGACAGTGCGGGCTCATACTGTAGCATCTCAGAAGTGAAAAGGTAAAAATAAAAATCACAGCATTTGTTCAAGTTGACGAATTTGCTGTGCATGTGGGGGAGATGTCTCCCCTCCTCTTAAAACACAGATCTCGGATTTTCCAGAAAAAGTGAAGTTGAGAAATGAGTCTCACCCATACGCAGTGAGAAAGTGCATTACTCAGACATATAGGTATGAGACACAGCCTGCAACGTAACCCTCTGCAGCCTTGTACTGTAAGCACTGTCCATGTATAACTGTATAACCGTGAGCTAAGATAAGACTAAGCTCAACACTGGAGAAGCAAGATAAGAGCAGCTGTAGTCACACAGCTGAAAAAGAATGTGATTAACAAAGTTTTGAAGTCAAAAAGTGCAGCAGAAACTAGCCAGAACGCTGCTCTGAAACTCCTCCTGGTGTTCCCAAGCAAAAGGGAATCTGAAGTAATTCATTATATATAATCAAAAAGATGCCCATACACTAAATCACTCTGGTGAAAAGGCACAACAATGACCAGAGGATTTGTTCAAGCCAGTCTCTTTTAGCAATTTGCAAAGAAATCCCAAAAAATTAATCCACCAAGGAAACAGGGGGGAAAAAAATCAAATCAAGCACTTCACAGAACAGGAGTAAATACTGAAAGTATAACACATCTCCAACTAAGAACAAAGCAGCAACTAAAGATGCTCCTCCATGCATTAAATTGCTAACGTCAAACTCAAAAGGAAGTTGGTTACTACTTTTTAAAGTAAAAGCTCCACATAACCAAAAGTAATGCAAGTAAAATTCAACTTGATTGGATACAGAAGTCAAACTCACATTGTCTCAGGTGATGGCTGTTGAATGTACGTGTATGTTGAGAGATGCTGTTCAGTCTATGGTCGTGTCATGCACGTCTCCTTTGCATCACTATATATTAAGGGACAAAATCATGTACATGTATTGTACTTAATGAGGGAAGTTATTATGATTCAGATTCAGGCCACTGAGAAATGAAGTCAGCTGAGTCTTACATTTTTTACATCTGGAAGATAAATGTTTTGCCCTTGAGAATGTTTTTTTTTTATTTATAACTTTACGTTTATGGGATACAGTTGCTACTTTCATTCTGTCGTTAAAAAGTGACCCATAATTAATTTAATGCCGGTGAAAAATTTAAAGGAACATAATAACATGTTAATCATTACGTCTACAGTATATTTCTAAGCGGTTTAATCACAGAGTAAAATGTTCCTGCTGACTAAGCGGGCCCGGATTATTAGAACTTTATTCCAATAAGGTTCATCTAAGTATTATGGTATCTACAGCAGCTTGGGATACATGATGAATATGTCAGGTCCATCCCACTATTTTTTTAAAGATAAAGTTGACTAGTGTCTGTTCATGAATCATTTATATTTGCCTGCTGCAAGTTGCCTCCAGAGAAGCCGGTGCTGCTGGGTAATAACCCGAGCTGAGTTCCTGGGTAGACATGGAGCTGGAGGACAGTATGAGCTCTCTTTATGTTCCTACAAGCATATGATCAAGGTATGACCTGTAACTGCCAGATGACAGAGAGGTATTAGTTAGCCAAGGTGCCTCTGTGTGTGTGTGTGTGTGTGTGTGTGTGTGTGTGTGTGTGTGTGTGTGAGAGAGAGAGAGAGATCGGAAACATTTCAGAGTTTTGGTGCTGCTTAAGCTGAAGCAGTCGGCCTCTCTCATGCCCTCTCTCATTTTCTTTCTCACTTCCTCCCTCCATTTCTCACTTTCTCTCTCTGCTCTTCTCAGTCTCCGCATGTCTCCGTTCTGACAGTAAGTCTTGTAATTACTTGGGCAGCAGTCTGTTGGCTGGGGCTTTGCCTGGAGCGCTGTGCTAGCCACGGATAACGACAGAGCTTCAGCATCCGGAGCAAACAAAAACACACCAGAATGTCGGGCAGTCCATTTCAATATGACTAATGCACATGTTTAGTTTAGTTTAGTTTTTGGGGAGAGAGGAAGATATGAGACCCCTCATAATTTCAAATCGATTAACTATCTGAGACAATCTCATCTCTTGTCAAGTTTGTTCACATTTTTTACACATTGTGGGCCCAGCTGGTCAAATATCAGCCAACCAGTAATTTAATCAGAAAGAAAATTTCACTTCACTAGTCACTTGACATGCTAAAACCACATTTGCTAGCTAGCAAACATTTTCTAACTACATTTAGCTGAGATCAGCTATTAGCCACAAGACACCGTAAATTACTGGCCATAGCTATAGTCAGAGATGGCTAACTGGGCTGTCAGTGAACACCAATTACAGGGAACTAGCTGGCCAACTTTTTGATGTTGCACAACTGATAGTTAACTCTGAGTTTTGAGGATTTCTGCAGGTGCAGAAAGTCTTAAAATGTGATCTAATTATATTACAGCTATTGGTCATGAATTTGTCTTCAATGTGAGTCAATAATATCTTGATTTCAACAATATATATATATA